>OZ014464.1:8468984-8833085 GCA_963966035.1 Acleris laterana
GTCGTTGATGGCGAGCACTTCATCCTGGAAACAAGAGATGTGTCGGTAAACGTCAGATATCTTAAGCTGTCTACACTCGCGGTCAAATAATTCGGGTCAGAGTGCGTTTTTCATACAAACGAGGCTATTTCGAAGCCTTGGTTCCTCGGCAGGGGATGCTTGTAGTGAAATCTGATGATGGATACCCCGAGCATCGATACAGGACTTCCAGAGTGCCTAGGACACCCAACTGATTGAATCTGCGGCTAACGCCGGAATTGTGCATCTTCAGAAAAACATCTAAAATGACAATAAAATGTAAGGAAATCCAAATGCTGACCCAAACTCTCTCGCTGTGGTGTCAACTGATTCAACTGATCAGTTAGGTATCTTAAGAACTTTTGACCTCCTTTATTGAACCTTGGAGTATCCACCATTAAAGCTCACTCAAAACAACCCCTGGCTAGGGACCAAGGCTTCGAAATAGCCTCGTTTGTATGAAAAACGCACTCTGACCCGAATTATTTGACCGCGAGTGTACGTGTATTTACCTTCTTCTATGTATCTATACACCGTGGGAACGAGTTACCCGACAAATTTTAACCATCGATTCTAGAGCCAATTTGTAGTATATAATGTGATATAACATGTAGCCCAATAACGCATAATTTCAGAGTTTTTAATTAATTAAAAAAATATATTAATTAATTGAATTTAAACTCTGTCACCTTAACGTAAAGTAATATTTTCTAAGAAAGATTCATCTTGTAAATAGCAATGTCATCAACGTACAAGGTAGTTAAGTTTTATTGTAATACTACAATACAATCGTATCTACAATTCAAAGTTAAAAACTAAACTTATTTTAATTAAAATAAAACTAAGCTACTGAAAAATTAAAGATTAAAATAAAAATCACCACTACAAAAAGAATACCCCCTCTAGCAGGTCCGCGCGCGGCATAGTCCCTATAACACTGGCTGCATTACCTCTCTGGATAGCTAGCCCAATCCTTTGGGAGAGGTAAGAACCAGCTCTAGGATCTCCGGAGGCGTCTATGAGCCGGGATGATAGGGCCTTTATAAAACTTTTCATATCGGCTGACCAAGGTCCCATAGTCTCTACTGCAAGCGCCATAAATTCGTAATTATTTAATAAAGATGAATATTTGCGGCGCTTGATGGTTTGGGCCTGATCAGCTGCTGCACCGGCTCGATTACGGGTTGACTGTACGTGGGACAGGGCGAATGTGTCAACACATGTCGCGTCCCACACCAGTGCCCTACCCAGTTTCCACGGCACTAAAGTAGCTCCGTCTGGTCGCTTGCCATCGTCTCTATGCAAACCTGCTGGTTCCAGGACAGCTGGTACAGAGGCAGTGGCAAGCGAACGACGGATCAGATCATTAATTGTGCCGTGGCGGTACAAACGGCCGGCACTTCTAGAGCATGAAAGGCCATGTCGACCCAGCTCACTCACTCCCTTCCCGCACGAGCAAGTATGAGGTTCACATATTCTAGCTCCAAGCCGCAAGCTTATTGCAATGCGCAAGCAGCTTGGGTCTAAGACTGTGCCTATATTGCGGGAAGGAAGAGCATTGAGCCAGTGACCTGATTCGCCTGCTGAGACAGCGAGGAGACGGGCACGATCCGTATCATCAGGACTATTTTGTATGAGAGATTCATGAATTGATACGAGGCGAGGTGTATCCCATGCTCTTTGGATATGCCTCTTGACTGGCATATCCACTCCTGGACACGACTCACACCAAGCGTCCCTGGCCTCCACCAGGTTGGCAATCTCAACGTCAAGTATCTGTGGAAGATTTAAGATAATACTGACGAGAGGCAACGAACCATAAGCGGAGGACAGGAAAGCAGGTAGTGCCACGCTAGATGAGCATCGAATACCAAGTCCGCCAAAACGAATTGGGAGAACCGCTTGAGTCCAAGGTCTTAAGCTAAAATGAATGTTCTATAGAAGCCATGATGTCTGGAAATTTCCAAATTGGGCAACTCCGTAACAAATACATGAATTTTGGAGTGAAAAGACAAAACCGAATAATAAAAAGCGCCATGTGGGGGTTTATTTCGTATAAAAGGTTAGAAGTACTTTTAAACAGATTTAATTTACAATTTATAATGGGATTGATTGCTTCGTCAAAAATTGGTGAACCTAAAAGTGTTAAAGATGAATTTGAATGGACCGAAATGTTTGGTGAAGCTACATTAAACTTAGTGACGAAATCAAATTTTTTTTCCAAAGAAATGTGATCAGGAATATAAATTTCGCACTTAGTAAAGTTTAATGAGAGGCCTATATTAGAAAATTTAGTGATGATCGTTTGCAGGTCTTGTAGTACAGTTGACGCGTCCCCGCCAAGGGAACCGTCATCAAGGTACCATAAATTGAATTTAGAATTGAGATCAGAAATAATTGGATGAATGACTAAGCTAAAAATTACGGGCCCAAGCGGGTCTCCCTGTTGGCAACCCATGCATGAAGATATGATTTTGTCACCGAAAAGTAATTTTGAAGGTGCCCCATAGCATTGCCACAAATAGCTGTATAATTCTGGAACTTCTTTTTTGACAGCAGCTAGAAGGGCACCACGATCGACCGAATTAAAAGCATACAACGTACAACGTAAATTAATTTAATCAATTTCTAAGTAAATAATGCTTTAGGTATAGGTGACAAAGTTCAAATTAAATTAACTATGGTTTTTTTTTTAATAATAAATATCTTGGAAATTATGCGTTATTGGACTACATGTTATATCACATTATATACTACAAATTGGCTCTAGAATCGATGGTTAATATATAGAAATTAATGTTTGTCCGTATCTATGTTGACGACGCGCTGCCCTAGTTGGTAGTGACCCTGCCTACGAAGCTAGAGGTCCTGGGTTCAAATCCCGGTAAGGGCAGATATTTGTGTGATGAGCGCAAATATTTGTTTCTGAGTCATGGATGTTTTCTATGTATTTAATTATATATTAACCATAGTAAAAGCCTTGAGCTTAGTTTGGGACTAGGTCAATTGGTGTGACATAGTCCCCTGTTTTTTTTTTTACCATTTATTTATGTCCTTATAACCTAAACTATGCATTTGATCATGTGATGATCTTCAGCAAAGTGTTGTGCATGAGTCTACGAAGGTTTCTGAGTTGGTGCGACCAACTATGCAATTTATGGCTTTCCTTCAAATTTAAATAGAAAAAATAACCTTTTAAAAATGGTAGGTAATGTCGGCCGCCCTAAACTCTACTTTTGGTTTAAAATATTGTAGGACGCCGACTTCAGTTGGACGGACGTATTACATTTGTTGAAAATTTGATAGGTTCAATAATTGCTCTAAAAAATCTGCTGACACACAGACAGACAGACACCGAAGCCTCACCAAAAGGGTTCCATTGCAGTTTGGTACGGAACCCTAAAAAACACGACCACAGGTTTTTAATTTTTTATCAACATCCATATCATAACTTCAATATAAGTAATATGTTCACAAAACGATAAGCGAATACCCTATATTAAGTAACCTATATCTGTGGTTGTACTTTAATGTTAACATTAAAGTATTACACGTCATTATAGTATCGGTGACCTATACTTTAATGTGAACATTAAGATACAGGGTAAGAACAGATACAGGTTTCTCACATAATTTAGAAAACTTATGATATGAATAAAGATAAAGTTATGTATGCAACTGTACGCATTGGCTTTAAAACACTCGTGTGATCTTATTATAAAACTCGCGTTACGGCTCGTTTCATAAAACCACAGTCGTTTATAGCCTCTCATTATGCAACAGTCACATAAAAAAACTATTATTTTATATATTTATACTACTTCAAATAGTCACGTTACGAGGTTAACCGGATACACAACAAATTCATAATTAAACTAATGAAACAATTATAATATAATCCCTAATTCGCGCTAATCCCGGCGGCCTATTTATTTTTTACGCCGTTACTGTAGTGTGAGGGAGCACACAGACGCGGCCGCAGTGGAGAGAGTCAGCAGGCCATATTTAAAAGGGAACAAAGACAATTCAATTTTTATTTAACGCCGTAAAAAAGGGGAGATACGTTTAGCGTGGTTACCTATCTTAAGTCTTAAAACTGCACCGAGCAAACGTCGAGCGTCCAGTGGCGCCCTCATTACTATTATTGTGTTTTCTAATCAACTAAAGAATTTCCTTGAAATCAGACGATACGTTTTTGTAGTTATGGGATACGTAACAAACTTTAATAACAATTACCCTTTGAGTAGTCAGTTTAACGGGAAAAGGTGGCCACTTTTTTCCGTTAAGTTGATAACTCGAAGGTGAATTTTTCAAATCGGACCAGTAGGTACTTCCTAGGTAGTGATTCTCTGAAAAACGACGGTCGGACGGACGGACGAGTGAATGTCAAAGCGGCAAATTTTCTGCCGATGGATCGAACGTATAAGGCTGCTTAATTGAAAGTGCACGCGCTAAAATGTGTTTTGTTCGCTCTGACGGGACTACCTAAACTCGCCGCTGAGATTTCGCTCGTCCGTCCGACCGTCCGTTGTTTTTGAGAGAACACCCCTGAGATTAACGCGTTCAAGCAAACAAACAAACAAACTCTTCAGCTTTATAGTATTAGTGTATAGATATGTAATTGTAAACATGCTAAGTTATTACATTCTATTCTATAACTTAAACAATACGAGACAGTATAAAACATCGTAAATAAACCCATATTTTTTTTCTAAAGCGGACCCACTGTTTTGTGTCCACTGCGCCTACCCCTGCGGAATTGGTGGGCGATCCAGGGGGGGTGCAGGGACGGACTCAATCGATACTTACATTAGAATTTATCTTATTTATTTAGACAAAAGGCTTATACAATAGTATGTAAAGATGCGACTTCCATACTAACTTACATTTTACCTAACGATAATTTTGAATAAGTACTGTTTGGTTGTTTTTTAAAGTACTGACCAAGCAGTCCCCGAAAATGTTGTTGGGGCAAAAATCACCAGTTTTAAAAAAGTGCCGATAACTTGAAAACTTACAATTAGGTCAAATTTACTTAAGGCTTGTCTCACAATCGACGAGTAACATCATGGTCACTTTTGTATGGAAATTGGATGTGGCATCAACATAATTGAATCCTTTACATTTAAAATGTATTTAGTTAAAACATCATTTCTTACTATAGCTGCAAATACCTAGCTAAATAAATAATAAAGTAAAGAATTTTCTTAGAATCAGAGAGTTGTTTTGTTGTACAGAATACACAATTTTTAAGATACATTACACAACAATCGACCTCTGTGTAACTCTTTTCCGTTAAGTTGCTTAGGTTATGTTGATGACATAGTGTTATAATCAAATACCCTTAACCCAGTTCTATAATTATCCGTCACAATACTATGGACTATATCATCAACATAATTTTGTTTTTCCTTTTTAATGATATAGGTTTAAATTCTGTTGGTGCCACACTCAATTTGCCCTTGATCCTGTATCTACTATATAAAGTTGCCTTGCCTATTTGCAAGTGTAAGAAAGAGAAAGGGCCCAATTTATCTGTCAAATACGATTTACTTATCGATTGTGACACAGGCGGTTAATCTTATAGCTTAAGTATATAATTGCTCCTATGGAGACTGGCTTTAGGGGGTGGGGGACATTCTAAATCAACCCGCTGAAATATTTAAACGTGATTGACCAACAAAAACACTTCTCTATTCCGTAATTGGTTAAAAGGTTTACCTCCAAATGCGGCCCTGCGCGCATTCTAAATGAAGGGGGAGCGAACTAAAATTGCTTTCAAATAAGTAACCGGGCGGAGTATTCTAGAGAGGAGCGCGATCTCGCTTCTGTGTCGCCACGATGTCACAATACACGAGAATAAGCCCTCGTAGAGTTCTATAATTTTATTTGATAAATATACATTTTGTCTTAGTATTAGAATTTTTATTTGATTTTGTTTTTACCTACCGCCAAACAGCAGTGTTCGCATTGTTGTGTTCCGGTTTGGGGATAAGACAGCCGGTGAAATGACTAGCATAGAGGCATTCCATCTTAGTCCTCAGGGTTGGCAACGCATTTGCAGTCTTAGGATTGCTCTGTAGTCTTGTGAATGCGAATGTCTATGGGTCACAGTTTCCACTTACCATCAGGTGGCCTGTGTGCTCGTTTGTCATCTCTGACATTAAAAAAAAAAAAACTTTTTTTTTATGACGTTTGTGACTGTAGACTGAGCTACATTTTTATTCCAAAGGGGTTTGGGTAAAAGTGTTGTCATTTGTAAAAGTTAATTTTCAAGGTGAGCGGCCATTAGTAAAAGTGGTGAATTATGATAGAATAATTCAAAATAAACATGTTTTGTTATGTAATGTAATACTCTTGTGCATCGGAGCCGAGATATTTAATATTCTTACCTGGGCGAACTTTTACTACCAAAAACTGAACCCTTAAATTTTAAATATCTCGGCTCCGATATTATTAAACGCCGTAAATTCTTTATGTCTATGTGTATTTCGAGATCCTCTAAATACCTATGTAAAAATCAACCGTGGCAGGTGAAAAAAAAAATGACAATATTCTTCAAACAAATTTACCCAATGCCCTTTGACTTTTGGGTGTTCGTAGTTAAACTACGAACACTTATTACTTATTTTATGATATATATATATATATATATATATATATATATGTTTATATTTATTTTTATATATATTATATGTATTGTATATTTATGATGTGTATGTGTAGGTATATATAAGTTTGTGTATTTCATTGTTTTTATGTTAATTATTTATTTTTACTTTTATATGTCTCTGTTAGTATTTATTCACAAGGTCTAAAATTTAGTTAACGCCGTTTCTGTAAACTTTGTTTTGTACTAAATAATGTCTGCCGCTTTCTGCTTTCTTATTTTACTCAATCACCCAAAGGTTAGCTGGAAGAGATCCCTTAAAGGGATAAGTTCGCCTTTGTACATTCTAACTCTGTATTGTATTAGATTTTCTGTTTTTTTTTTGTGTACAATAAAGTGTTTACATACATACATACATACATACTTATAGTTTCGCCATGTCCGTCCGTCCGTCTGCAGTCTAGCTCTAAGACTCTTAGTACCAGAAAGCCGTAATTTATTAGTAACGCTAACAAAGTGGTAAAAAAAAATGTTGAAAAAATAAAGATGTACCTCCCCTCCACGTAACGTGGGGATGTATTGTTTTTCTCGTCTACCCCATAGTGCGGTTGCGGGTTTGTGCAAATAGCTTTTCGATTAAGGGTTCCGTTTATGAAATATGAAGCTTTAGAGCGCAAATTCAAGTGTCCCCCCCCCACCCCCCCTACAGCCAAGACTACAAATAATAATAAAAAAAAACTTAAATGAAAGGACAGCTATCACGACTAAGTAGATATAGATAATATTATTGCAAGGGAAAATCAAACTTATTGTATCATGACGTGCAACTGAACTTCAAATTTTTGGTCGACTGTACCCGGTATTGGCGATACCGGTTATTTGGATAACTGTACCCGGTATTGGTGATACCGGTTATTTGGTCGACTGCACCCGGTATTGGTGATACCGGTTATTTGGTCGACTGCACCCGGTATTGGCGATACCGGTTACTTGGTCGACTGTACCCGGTATTGGCGATAGCGGTTATTTGGTCGACTGTACCCGGTATTGGTGATACCGGTTAATTGGTCGTCTGTACCCGGTATCGGCGATACCGGTACCGTTCAGAATAAGGCGCTCAATTTACGTTTGCCATTTGAACCCGTCCCGGCGTCGCGACTCGAATCCTCCGATATGTCCGAGGATTAATGTATTAATGTGCGCGATTATATGTATTTAATACGTATTTATTGATCCTAACTGAAAAAAAGTTTTTTCCAAAATGATAACTTAACAGATCGATTTTATGATTGGAAAAAAGTGAAAAAAAAAACATCACTATAGTTAGAGCCGTAGGTATTAACTAAAAGGCCTAAAACGTATTTTTTTGTTAATTGTAACTAATAATGCACATACTATAATATTCATTTTTTTATTTTTTGGTTACTATTTTTTTTATGCTGATTTCAAATCAATTAGGGTTTGAATTCGTACCTTTTTGTATTTTTGTCAATTTAAGGGTTAAGTTAAAAAATACAGAAACAGATATAATAGGTACACTTACCGTTTCTTATCCCTTTAAGGGATCTCTTCCAGTTAACCTTCGGGCGATTGTAAAAAGTTAGCAATTTATATTATAGTAAAGAGTTTACATACACGTTGTAGCCTAGTTGTAGTGGCCCTGCCTACGAAGCTAGTGGTCTCGGGTTCGATTGCCGGTAAGAGCAAATATTTGTCTATGTATTTAAGTATGTATTTCTCTATATAAGTATTTATATCGTTGTCTAGTACCCATAGTACAAGCCTAGAGCTTGGTTTGGGACTAGGTCAATTTGCGTGACATTGTCCCCTTAAATTTATAGTATTTCATATGTTTCTCTCGGTCATAAGGATCTAATTGAAGAAACAACATTCACATTCACATTTAATTTTACATCAGCTTCTTTAGTACAGTCGGCCAAAAATGTGGTCTACCTACGGTTGAAGTTCATTCGCACGTCATGATACAACAAGTTCGATTTTCCATTGGAAAATTATTATGACAGTTACAAGTGTCAACCCGAAACATAGTCAATAATAATTTGATCAATTGCAAAAGCTTTATCTTGTCTAGGGGACACCGTTGATGTAGGAAACCGTAGGTATCGAAACTTTTATGTGGTCATCTTGCACCGTGTTATAAGTTATAAACAAATATAAGTAGGGTTCTTTTTTCTCTTTTTTCTCCCTTTATCTCTCACGTAAGATTTTTGCCATGTTTTCCTGCTGATCTACGCATTTGAATGCTAGATTAAGTAGTACCTACCATTGTAATATGTTTAAAAAACGACTGACTGCCGAGTTTCTTGCGGCGATTCTTCTCAGCAGTGTCTCCTCTTGGCAAGCGCTGGTAGATTCTTGACGTGTACAAGTGCCCGTGCGGCCTACTTACTGAATAAATGTCTTGTATCTTTTATCTTAGCGATAATTAGATCTCACAGAAACTTGTCAAAACTAGACCACTTTGTTGCCCGACTGTACCAAGCTTGTTTTAAACATGAATGATGACAAATAAAAAATAAATTATTTTATTATATTCATGCGTACTTTCCCATATTATTTATCCTACGGAACCCCTAACCCCGCGACTCTCGCAAAGGGTTCCGCCGCACGGAACCCTCGTCCTAACTTGGCCGCGAGCACCCCGATTTCTGTTTACAATTAAACTTAACATATAAACACGGCGCGTATGTGTGTGTTCATACATAGACGCGCCAGGGGTGGCAACAAGGACGAGATGATTTTTTAGATATGGCGATTTGAATTATAGATATTTATTTTTAATGGATTATTTAATAGCAACGTCTCTATTGTACTATCAGCCCAATGGAACCCTGACCCACCATAGAACTGTGTCACAGAGACGTTATGATTCAAGTCATAAGAAGTGTCAAACAAATTGTTTTATAATGTCACTGTGACACCGTTCTATGGTGGGTCAGGGTTCCATTGGGCTGATAGTACTTAATTGTACTTATACCTAATTAAATAGTCCTAATCAAATTCATATTAAACAAAAAGATACGCCTAAAATATGACAGAACATGATTTCTTTCAACAATGTAAATCAGGGAGCGAAGATGACCGATTTAAAAATGTCCTGTTTTTACTATTGATTTGTTTTATTTATTGAAGTGACATTGGCGAAATCAATGTAAATAAAAAAAGAAGATCTTATTGTGATTATTATTAAATTACCGTTTTTATAGAGAAATATTTTGTCACACCAATCAATATATATTTTACTTCTCATAAGAAAAAGACATGTTCCATTAAAATTTTATTTACTTACATAATTATAGTTACATTATTTAAAAATAATCAAAACTTATAACCATATTTTAATAAACCACTGTCAAATTATAATTTATCAAAGAAAAAACTAAATCCTAATATTTTATGTATATTCGATTTGGCACAACCCTGGCGCCGAGCGCGTCTGTGTGAGTGCTCGAACAAGGTGAACGTAGAGGGTGATGTTGTTTCCAAAGGATTAAAATTTAGGTCAATTTAACTTGGCTTCCATTCCTTTGAGAAAATTAAGTCAACATATTTTGTTCGTGGTCTGGATCTAGAGTTTCATTGCTGTTGTTGGTTTTCTTTCATTTAAAATCAACGAGCGAAATAAAAACATTAAAATATCGTTAGGGAGAATTTAGGTACATATTTTTGTTAGCTTAAAATAAATTCCGATAAGCAATTTAGAGTCTATTCTTATTTCTGACTAGCGACCCGCCCTCGCTTCGCTTCGGTTTATGTGAGTTTTCTGTAACACCCGTACATGAAACAGGATTTATTATACATATAAACCTTCCTCTTGAAACACTCTATCTATTAATAAAAACCGCATCAAAATCCGTTGCGTAGTTTTAAAGATATAAGCATACATAGGGACAGACAGCGGAAAGCGACTTTGTTTTATACTATGTAGTGATAATAATACAGATATATCCTCATAATTTACCGAATCGCGTGTTGATTTAAAGTCTTATAGAACCTTTAAATGTTAACCAACTTACAGTATTTCCAGCTTCTTAACAGCTTTCGGCTGGCTATCGCTATCTCGCTTGCACTCGCAACTGTCAGTATATTTGTCACTCGCGTGTCATACAAAAACGAAGATTGCCGATCATTATTAAGAAAATGGAAGCACGGTTAACTCCTAAGGGCCACTAGCACAGAAAATTTAACACTGGATTAAGACACCTCGAATTAACATGACAGTTTTCGTATGAGTCTGACGTTTACTAACACAAGTTAGTGCCGTAATCGTAACGCACGAATTAACATGAAAGATTTCGTACGAATCTGACGTTTACTAACACAAGTTAGTGCCGTAATCGTAACGCAGTGTTAAATTTTCTAAGTGGCCCTAAATTAACTAATCGTGGCCCTAAGTAAGCTACCAGTGATAGTCCTTATTTGCTTATATATAAAGTTGATCGAATTTGCAAGAGCACTCAAGTCGTTATTTTACTAAAAAAACAAAATCTCCAAACTCGCAACACCCTGTAGGTGCACATGTGACACACTCACACAGACGCACGCACGCACACTCGCGAACGGAATTGATAGCGCGCGTCGGATCTAGTCGGTGCAACGCCCCTGGGCTAAGGCCGGGGGCACAAAGAGTGGATATCCTTTTTTAACCGACCGCGAAAAAGTCGTGATGGCCAGTAAGATCACCTGGTTGGATCCCCTACCTATTAATTTGGGGGATCCTACCAGGTGATCTTACTGGCCATCGCGGAAAAAGTGATGTACTGTCACGATTGTTAATTATGACCGATTTAAAACAAATACATGCTTGAAGTCATAGATGTAAATACACATAGATAACGCAAGTGCATCTACTTCGCGTGTCCAAATCTGGACTTAACCCCGACGAAGCGAGAACGACGAATGACGTTTCGACGTTCTGTGATAATAAATTGCAATAGCCAAAAGCGACAACATTGAATCCATTTTGCGCGGGAAACGGAAAATTATCTTCTCTTGATACGTTCCTGTTGGTACAAAAAGTGACACGGTTGATTTCATATCGATTGAAGTGTTTACGTTATCTATGTGTATTTATATCTTTCTGTGCTTGGGGTCGTCAGTGTCATTAGAGATGCCAAGTGTTTTGTAGCTTACAGGAAACTCAACCTTATGTTTATAGTATCAGATCGACTTTGGACCTACGGTGGGACTTAAATTAATTATTAATTGGTGACCGTACTAATACTAGGATAAGTAAAATAATGTGTTTTTTAATGTCTTGTTAGTGTTTACGTGATCTATTTTTTTATATATGTAAGTTTTAAATACTATGATCTTGAACTTGTAGCACTAAAGGCATGACAATAGATTAATTAAACGTAGGTAGGTATCACTTTGTATTATTACGCACTTTAAAATTGAAGTAAAGAATTATAGAGACTATAACTAACCCAAAATCCGCCCGTTTTAGAAGGAACAAAAATACATAACACATAAGAAACACAAGTAATTATGTTTTAAGACTCATCAAAATAGTTAAAATAAAAACAATTCGTTTTCATAGTGCAAAGTAAATAATACATGTGTTTGAACTATATTCAAACGATAAAACTATTTAAATTCAAATGAAGCTTCGCAAATAATATATTATTATAATTGGTGCTCGCTTCCAGTGTGCTCTCAGCCTTAGCGACATAAATTCTCAATAACACGAAATGGCGGCGCGGGGCGCGCGGGGGCGCAGGGCCGCACTCGGGGCAACGTTATTATTATTATTAATTGTTATTCTTGATCATTATAATTTACTCACATTAAAAACGACCAAGGATCAAGATATTCCTACAATTTTATATCAGGGACAATTTCGCACAAATTGACGTAGTCCCTAACTAAGCTCTAGGCTTGTACTATGGGTACTAAACAACGATATAAGTAAATACTTATATAGAGAAATACAAAAAAAAATAAAGGTTAATTATTCTAGACATAGGGTTTATATTATGTACGGATAATTGTATAACACGTTTTACATGAAACTTTTTACGTGACTGTATTTTTTTATTGTTTAGTTTAATAAAATAAAATATAACGCTCAGTAACCTTTTCATATCAATTCATAAACTTCCTATTTTCTTATATTATATAATATTGTATATATGAAGGTGAGTACTCAAGCATTAATAGTATAATGTTAATTTATGTATATCTGAAATGTCAAAAAAAAAACATCGCATCCTAACTGCTTAAACCAGTTCTCAAGCAAAACACCTTTTTGCAACATATAACAAAATAGAACGTTAGTAAAAAAACGATTGTAATCTCTACAAAAACTTAAATTAATTACATTAATTTATTAACTAACAATAAAAAATAACATAAAGCTAACTTTAGCAGTCCGTCCCTGCGCCGGTGAAAGATGAGACCCGGGCGCGGACGCGACCGTCTTGATACTTGCGTTACGTAACGTTTCGTACAACTGATAAAGGGCGCCACGTGGGGGACTAGCCAGAACTAGACCTGTTTATTAAAAAGAAAAACTATGACACTGTCATTTGGTTTGACCTCTGCAGTTTAATAAATTGTTTGTATCGAACAGTCTCCCCTCGTGGCTTATGTGTACTTCGTTATTGGCGGAATACATCTCAAACATTAGCGAGATGTGAAAACCATAAAAAAACACGTTTTTATCTTCTATCTAATAAACTGTTAAGTTTCGCCGTTTTCCATTATTTAAATTATTTCTCAATCGCTCAAAGGTTATCTGGAAAAGATTTCTTAAAGGGATAAATTCGCTTTTATAGAATATTTCAGTGTTTCTTTTTCTTTTTAATTTTACATGATGTAGCCTCCAAACCAATATATTCACGGTTTCATAAAACGTAGCCTTATAATAAATATTATTGCTAAATGTTTACTGGAAATAAACATTGCCGATTAAAGAAACATAACACAATTCAACAAAGCTGTCATTCAATGGTAATTAGTCAGCAAGCATTTAAGTACAGTTTTGTAAATAAATGAAGTAACAATGCGCGGCGTCACTATGACATAATAATCATTATTAATAAAGTGTATTGTTTATTGAAAAATTATAGTCCTGAACCTTTACACCGACTCAATTATCCTTATAGCTAATTTTACTCCAAAAAATCTATTCAATTTACAAATCTGTTTCGACCTTAATCAAATGGGTACACTACGGATAAATGAATTCCGGTAAAACATTTCAAAATTAAATTATACTAAATGGACTTTCAGAAACACGTTTTACTTATAATTTGCATGTTTATTGTTCATTGTTTATCCTCCGTACAACCAAAAAATAAACGATATAAAAACAAATTTTCTAATTTAATCATCAGTCATTTAAAAAAACTACTTTACTTCCTTGGCACTAGATCTTTATTTCAATGGCCGCGTTATGTCTACTATTAGTAGAAGGAACCTCAGGAGGTTATAACGTCATGCATAATTCCGACACTTAAGGTAAATACACTACGCTGCGCTTTTTTGGTTTTACTCCATACATAAAAAGCTATTCTTATGTACGCCTGTTACATTGTATTACTGAAACTGCTTGCATAATACATTTAAAAGAACAACAATATCTAACTTATTCAAACCTACCAGCCATTCATAAAAAAATACATTAAAAGAATCGACCTTCGAAAAAACTCAAGTTTCAAGATGATTCACGCGCACTACAAAACAGTTCACGAAGTTTTGAACGCTTAATGAATTCAAAAGGGTGTATGTGCAGAGCCCGGCGTATTCGCGCCGGGGGAAATTCAACTGTAATACATAACCATAAAGTTTACTTTAGCTTAAGTTAATTTAAATATTAATATATGTAGGTTTATATACAATTTGAAGATTAGAAATCCTTGGTTTTTTTGTCCTGGTTTTTAGCTTATTGTCCAAATATGGTTTTTGTTGAGTGATAAAAGCCTGCAGTGGACAGATTTCATCTTTATTCTATACTTTAGTGATCTAGATCCTAGAAAACGAACACATAATTACTATAATTAGGTGCTTACATATTATATCGTTCTGTCTCTCCTTTGTTTTTACGAAAATTCCAAGCCTTTTTTACCTTTGAGATTTTCACTTGAATGTATAACACAAATACGTCTCGAGCAAAAGCCTTGAGCGAATAGCTAGTTCAAAAAACAAAAATAATTGTGAATATTGTTCTACTAACTAGGGTTAAAAGGCCTATGTGTTAATCCAGTGTATAAGCTATCTCCATTCCAAATTTCATCAAAATCCGTCCAGCCGTAGCAGCGTGAAAGAGTAACAAAAACACAGACAAACTTTCACATGTATAATATTAGTAGTAACATTTCTAGCATAACGTTTTGAAACCCATTAAATGTCTTATTGCGTTTTGAATATAAAATAAATATCTAGGACAACCTCTTACCAATTGACCTAGTCCCAAACTAAGCTCTAGGTTTGTACTATGGGTACTAGACAACGATATAAATACTTATATAGAGAAATATATACTTAAATATATAGAAAACATCAAGGACACAGGAACAAATACCTACTCACAGGGTAGTGATTCTGTAAACAACGCCGGTCGTGCGGACTGTCGAGTGATATCCAAGCGGCGAGACTAAGTAGTCCCGTCAGTGCGAACAAAACACATTGTAGCGCGTGCATTTTCAATTTAGCAGCACGATAAGTCGAACGTATAAGGCTGCTTAATTGAAAATGCACGCGCTACAATGTGTTTTGTTCGCACTGACGGGACTACTTAGTCTCGCCGCTTGGATATCACTCGACAGTCCGCACGACCGGCGTTGTTTACAGAATCACTACCCAGGTCATTACCCAAATATTTGCACATTCCGGAAATCGAACCTAGGACCGCGAGCTTGAGTTGTACAGCTGACCAGCGGAACTAATGTAGGCTATTTATAAACTAAATTGAGTTACAATAGGAAAGTATTTTATCCGAATCCCGAGTTTAAGCTAAATGATGTCATGGTAATAACAGTTGTATAATGGGCGATGTCATAATATTCAAAGTTCTATAATAACCATACGATTTGTAAATTAGGCAGTTACATTAATAATATTGCCGGTACTGGCTGAAAATCAGCGCTGTAGTTGTCTGACTCTTCAGCATTTTGCTGAGCCAGTGTCCGTTTCCCGCGAGGACACACATTTGCGGGCTATCCCAGTTGCCTTCACTGTTTTGTTGAATCATTTGTATATTTGTGTGTCTTATGGTTGGTGAATAAATGTATTTCTTCTTCTTCTTCTTCTTTTTCTAATATATTTTTATGAAAATGGTTTTTTGTAGCGCAGAAATGTTAAAAGATAAAAAAGGGCCGTACGGGCACTTTTACACGTCAAGAATCTACCAGCGCTTCCCAAGAGGAGACACTGCCGAGAAGAAACTCTGCAAGAAACTCAGTACTACTTAATCTAGCATTATATATTAAATTCAATATAATATCAAATAACATGCGTAGATCAGCAAAAAAAGCCTAATTGAGAATGCACGCGCTAAAATGTGTTTTGTTCGCTCTGACGGGACTACTTAAACTCGCCGCTGCGATTTCGCTCGTTCGTCCGCCCGGACCGTCCGTTGTTTTTGAGAGAATAACACCCCTTTTCTATTTAAAGTCGTGTTCAAATTGCCATGTACGAATTAAAACATCGATTAAAGTGACAAGGTACTAAAGGTACTAAAGTGTTCACTCGTTCGCTCGTCCGACCGCTTTTCTGAGAGATACACACGTATTTAGCGTCACTAGAATACGCTACCGCTAGTGAGTTATACCAGTGACCGTTCTATTATTAGTACCGAATCGATACTGCGCGGTTAAGAGGGTTCGGTCCGGACATGTCCCACCGGTGGGCAGTGGGCAGTGGGCAGTGGGCAGTGGGCACAAATGATTTAGAAGATCATTGTATATGATGGTTGGTGTGTCCGGTTCGCTATCACCATCTTAATAAAAGACTTTATTTAACTTGCAATGTATGTATGTAGGGGTCAAATCTGGCGAGTTAAATTTGACCCACTTTCCGATTTCCTGTACAATGATAATAGTACCATCGAGCTGGTCTGATGGAGACTCAGGGTGGTTATAGAAACTCCTAAATTACACATGATAAGCCCGTCGTGTTAGGGCTTGTTAGAATCGTCTTGACAAGTAGATGACGACTGTGCAAAAAAAGGTACAGTCGGCAATAAAATAATGTCCCAAAAAAAAATTTTTTAACAGTAACTTTTTTTGTGACAAGGAGAAGGTAAACGGCCACTTGTTAGTAAGTGGGATCCGAGATCCAAGACTATAGTCTTCAGATTGCAATCTTAAGACTGCTACGTCGCCAACCCTGAGGAATAACCAGGAAAGGTTCCGGCTCCGATTTGGTTAATTTTGATATACAAATGTTAGAAATTAGTTTAAAATAACAGACATGTATTTTTTTAAGCTGCACAATCTCAACTTTTTGGAAGAAATTGTCGTCTGAACTAGTGAAAAGTGACTAAACCCTCTAACTTCTATAACTTTTTTTTTGTTAATTACAATTTTTCTACTCGTTAGATTATATGTTTAACGTAGGAACGGAGTTATGCGTACGAGTGAGATACAAGAATACGATGCTCTTTAGGTTGTAAATGTGTCTCTTACGCTCGCCCATGATGGGCCATCGTGTAGAGAGGCCATAACAATATCACACCCTAGATTTCGTTCATTAAATACAAAACGGACACAATCCGAAATAAGTCAGTGATGCATTTTAAATTTAAAAGCGGTTGGAATACGATTTTTAATGGAAGAGCAAATTATTTTGGATTGTGTCCGTTTTGTATTCAATGAGCGATTTGGTCGTTGGAATCCCCTCAGCCGACATTTTTTTTAATACATACATACATACATTAAATCACGCCTGTTTCCCAGAGGGGTAGGCAGAGACCACTTCTTTCCACTTGCTACGATCTTGACAAATTTCTTTCGCTTCTTCCACATTCATACATCGAGTCATGCACGCACGTCGGTTTCGGGTAAGTACTTAAGATTCGGCCCTTTTCCAGTATTTCTCCGATTTGACTCGAAAAAGTACGCCAAGCGCCCAAGGAAGTAAGGTTTTTTTTTAATATCAATGTAGGTAAATATTAAATGAAATATCAGGGGACTATATCATACCTATGGACCTAGTCCCAAACTAAGCTCTAGGCTTTTACTATGGGTACTAGACAACGATATAAATACTTATATAGAGAAATACATACCTAAATACATAGAGAACATCCAAGACGTGTTCTTCTCTTTAACAACTCACTTTTCGATTCGTCGACGAAATATTAACCGGCTAACTAAAGTTGGACTTTCTTGTCTGCCCTGCTAAGAGAAATTATGTTATCTCTGACAAAACTCCTGTAGCAGATGCAACCTTATTATTAACGGGAGAGAGTTGTATCTGCTTTGGCTATTGAGTTCGAGATATCGCCTTTTGGCTTTGGCGGGGAGTTGCGTTTCTAGGTAATTTATTCAATTTTATATTTTTTTAATTACAAAGTAAAAATATTACTGAAAAATTAATGATAATTTAGATAACGTATCAAATAAAGTTTGTTTGATCAGTTGTGTCAGTACAACAACTTGACGGTATTTTTTATTTATTATAACTTACTAGCGACCCGCCCTCGCTTCGCTTCGGTTTATTTGAGTTTTCTATAACACACGTACATAAAACAAAATTTATTATACATAAAAACCTTCCTCTTGAATCGCTCTATCTACTAAAAAAAACCGCATCAAAATCCGTTGCGTAGTTTTAAAGATCTAAGCATACATAGGGACAGACCGCGACTTTGTTTTATACTATGTAGTGATGATATTATTTTATTATATTTGTATTTATGCACATTGAAATATTATATTTATTTACTAGCTGTTTCCTGCGACGCCGTCCGCGTGGAAGTTGTTTATCGTTACAGTCTTAAAAAAAAACTCAAGTTAGGTTACAGTCAGAGATGGGCAAAATTTATTCGAATGACGAATAACGATTGAGAATAAAAAAATCATTCGCGAATAACGAATAAATTTTCCGAATGATTATTCTTATTCGTACATATGGCGAATAAATTATTCGCGAATAAATCATTCGATGAATAAATTATTCGCGAATAAATTGTATCACGAATAAATCATTCCCGAATAAAATACTACGAATAAATTATCCTTGTTTAAAAGTCAATCGCTATAAGATCGACAGGGGTATTAAATTAAATAAAGAAATGAAAAATATATAGTGGTTTTGTGTGGTCTTGTGATACCACATCACGGTTTTCACTCAAATCCGTGGAGTTTAACGAGCTATCCTTGCTGGACTGGATATTATCGTCATCGTCATTAACCTCACTCATTTTTTTGTTAAAGTAATACACAGACTTCAGAGATGCGACTGGTTTAGACCAAAGTATGCGAATGACTAATTTTTGTGAAATAATAATGAACACGGGTAAACAAACCGATAAGAAAATTGAGTTACGTGGTTATCTCGTTCATTCATATATCCATCTCTTTCTGGTTGGCTACCTGCGAGACAATCCCTAGACCCTAAAATATGCTCCAGTTGCATTTTAATGGTAAATTTGAAAGTGTACTATAATATTATTCGTGGTATTTATTCGAATAAAATAAAGAATAATTCATTTATTATTCGAAGAAGTGGTAGAATAATTTATTCGCGAATAAATTATTCGCGAATAAATTTATCGCGAATGATTGTTTATTCGAATGATTATTCAAATAAAAATTTATTCGAATAATGCCCATCTCTGGTTACAGTACCTGTCTCTTATCTTATCCTTTAACCAAGCCAAGCAGCATTCGCATTGTTGTGTTCCGGTGTGGGGATAATATTTATTTTTACACTAGCGACCCGCCCTCGCTTCGCCTCGGTTTATGTCAGTTTGCAAACAGAATTTTCCCGATTTCCCCGTGTGGGAGCCGGATTATAATAGTGCCACTCCGTATCTTTCCGTGGATGTCGTAAAAGCCGACTAAGGTAATAAAGGCGTGTAGTATTGTTAGGCGATGGGCTTGCAACCTGTCACTAATACACTGGTAAACATCTTAGCCTAAGTGTGCAAAGTGTGGTTACAGAATTATCAAAAAGTTACGAAAAAAAACCCCACTCTGGGAATAAAGGCGTGAGTTTATGTATGTATGTATGTATGTATGTATGTATGTATGTATGTGAAAACAGAATTTATTATACACTAGCTTCTGCCCGCGACTCCGTCCGCGTGGAACTCGTTTATATCGTCGCTCCATACAAGTTTTCACCCTCTATTTCACCCCCTTAGGGGATGAATTTCCGGAAAAAAACTATCCTATGTCCTTTCCCAGGATTCAAACTATCTTAGCACCAAATTTCATCTAAATCCGGTCAGCGGTTTAACCGTGAAGAGGTAACAGATTTATAATATTATTACCTAGTATATTAGTATGGAAATATGTACCTACACAGACGATGTTAACATTAAAATATTCCATGTAGTGTCCGACCGAAATTTCGGTTTCGGTTTCGGTTTCGGCCAGTTTCGGCCAAAAAATCAAGTTTCGGCCCGAGTTTCGGTTTCGGCCAAAAACGGCCGAACCCTTCGGCCGCGCCGAAACTTACAACATCGTACCTTCGGGTCGCGCTCGGCTAACGTCGGGCGCGCTCGGCACGGCTGGCAATATGGCGTCGCTCGCCTGACTCCGCCGGCAACTACCTAAATCAGTGCGCTTTGCTCGTGTAGACTGAAATTTCATTGTGATAAATCTTTGAAAGTAGAAACCTGTAATTATAGGTCGGCGAGATATTAATTTTAGAAAAAAACGGGCTTACTAACATTTTTTCGACTTTTTAAGGACTTTTTTTTTATAAAAGGTTCGGTTTCGGTTTCGGCCGAAACTACAATGAAACCGAACCTTCGGTTTCGGTTTCAGTTTCGGCAAAATAACATGTTTCGGTCGGTCACTAATTCCATGTAATTAAAGTAGGTAACGTACCTATACAGGTTTCTCACATATCGTAGAAAACTTATGATATGCATGTAGATAAAGTTATGTATGCGACTGTACCTACACATAATTAGGAATTAACCTTTCGTATGCGTAGTAACAGATCTGCTCCATATACGCAAACTGCTAGAGAGTAGATCTGCACCAAAAGCTTTGCGCGCCTCCCGAATTTAATTTGAACCTTATTGTGAAGCTTCCTAAGGGTTAAAGTTTATTGTAGGTTAGCCAATAAAGTAATCAAATTTACCAAAAATTGCTCCTTACATAAAAATATTCAGTATGGCTGCTATTTTTGTTGGTTTGATGTCACGTGACCGCGTTGCCGCACTGAGCCGTCAACAAATTTTCTGCCTACCGCATACGAAAGGTTAAAACACTAGTGCATTAATGCCTCTCATTATGCAACAGTTACATAATTAACTATTATGTACGCATGTTACAGAAAACTCTTATAAACTAAAGTGAAGCGAATCGCTTTTTAGGAATAAGGTTTTACCATCCGAAACACGGCGCGGTCACGCACCGAGTTTAATTTGCGTGTATAGATATTCAAAATGTAAACAAGCTAAGCGCTTGGCATTGGCATCACAAAAGACCAATTGTTCAAACATTGTGTAAAACTGCTCGGTAAACTATCGGGCGTTAAGGTCTCTCCAGACATTCTGCGGCACGCGGCGGTTGTACGCGACACGCGGACGCTATGTAACTCAACTTTGGTCGTAAGTTTGAAAAATATATAACCGAATGAGGAACCTCCCATTCCCTCCCTTTTAGTCGGTTAAAAAGGGGTGAAACGGGTTATAGGGTGACGGAACCAGTCATGGACAAGCACCAATGATGGACACTTGATTCTTGCAAAACAAATGAATAACCCTTATCTTCTGTAAAATAAGAAGATAAGGGTTATTCATTTGTTTTGAAAACAATTTAGGACCGTATGAAATTTGAATGAAGAGTGAAGTGTCTATTACTGGTGCCTGTCAGATAAAAGTGTCATTGGTGTCGACACCCTACCATCATTATTACAATCATTCTAGCCAATTCAAATTTTAATAAGGCGAGGTGAGAAGTGAGTCGAGTCTATGTGGTATCAAGCTGCCTAATTAAGAACGCACGCGATGAATTGTGTTTTGTACGCTCTGACGGAACTACTTAATCTCGCCGGTTAATAGCTACGTCGAGTTGAAAGTGATACGCATCACACAAATGTCCTAAACTTACGTCTGTTTTGGTGACGCGGGTAATAGCAGATTTTTCGTCTATAACGCTAGTACTAATATTAATGTCTATGATACAGACAGATGGACGGGCGCGGAAAGCGACTTTGTTTTATAATATCTATACTAATCTATAACTGGAATTATAAAGCTGAAGAGTTTGTTTGTTTGCTTGAACGCGCAAATCTCAGGAACTACCGGTCCGATTTGAAAAATTCTTTCAGTGTTAGATAGCCCATTTATCGAGGCACTCTCATAAACCGAAGCGAAGCGCGGGCGGGTCGCAAGTGTAAAAATAAAGATACGATTATAATGTGCCATGAAACGTCACATCTCGGTGTTGCGGCAAACGCTTGCTGTGTGAGGAAGACTTAAGAGCGCATGTTTTGAGACTTTTAACTATAACATGTACCAGACACGTGTTCGCTTTTGTGATGTGTTTTATGACCGTATTTATTACTATTCGAAAGCTAAGGCCTTATCACTACGTATAGTATAAAACTAAGTCGCTTCCCGCTAGTTTATGATAAAACACTACCATATTATAAAACACATACATACATATACATATACAGGGTGTCCCAAAACTCAACGATAATCCGCCAAGGGCTGATAGAGCAGCTAAAAAGCTATCGATTTAACACCTATGTATGTTCAGCGATTTTCGCTAGTTTCGGAGATATTGATCATTTTAATCTGAAATTTTGTAATTTTCCCTTATGCCCATGTCACGAAAAATCATTAATTTCGTTATGTATTTCATAAGTTTTTCAGTGGTATCTTACATAATTATAATCATTACGAATTGGCGAAGTTTTTAAACCTATTTGCCCGTTTATTTTATCAGTATTTTTTTAAGTAATCACCTAAAGTTGTTTTTTTCATACAAAGTGAAAAGCAACCACTGGGACACCTAGTATGGAGAAACCAACTTTATGTGATTACTTAAAAAAAATACTGATAAATAAACGGGCAAATAGGTTTAAAAACTTCGCCAATTCGTAATGATTATAATTATGTAAGATACCACTGAAAAACTTATGAAATACATAACGAAATTAATGATTTTTCGTGACATGGGCATAAGGGAAAATTACAAAATTTCAGATTAAAATGATCAATATCTCCGAAACTAGCGAAAATCGCTGAACATACATAGGTGTTAAATCGATAGCTTTTTAGCTGCTCTATCAGCCCTTGGCGGATTATCGTTGAGTTTTGGGACACCCTGTATATTATTAATCAGCGCTGCGGGTGTCTAACACCTCAGCATTATGCTGAGCCAGTGTCCGATTCACTGCCGCTAGACACACTAACTAATCTTTTTATTGCTATTTCTGTTTTTACTCTTTTTTTCTGTGTGTCATGTGTATATATTTTTCTTTCTTTCTTTCATTCTTTCAGTCGCTTCCCGCCGTCTGTCTGTATGTATGCTTAGATCTTTAAAATTACGCAACGGATTTTGATGCGGTTTTTTTAATAGATAGAGTGATTCAAGAGGAAGGTTTTTATTTATAATAAATTCTGTTTTATGTAGGTACGGATGTTACAGAAAACTCATATAAACCGAAGCGAAGCGAGGGCGGGTCGCTAGTTTAAAATAAATAGATAAATACCAGGGGACGATCTCGCACATGATCTAGTCCCAAACTAAGCTCTAGGTTAGTACAATCGGGTTCATAAATATGTACACTTTAGTTTAGTTTGGGCAATTTGAACACATTAAATAGGTAAAGGGGTATTACTCTCTCAAAAACAACGGACGGTCGAACGGACGAGCGAAATCGCAGCGGCGAGTTTAAGGAAATAAATGTATGTTCTTTTGTTCTACAATTCAAAGTTAAAAACTAAACTTATTTTAATTAAAATAAAACTGTGCTACTGAAAAAATTCAAGATTAAAATAAAAATCACCACTACAAAAAGAATACCCCCTCTAGCTGAGCAGGTCCGCGCGCGGCATAGTCCCTATAACACTGGCTGCATTACCTCTCTGGATAGCTAGCCCAATCCTTTGGGAGAGGTGAGAACCAGCTCTAGGATCTCCGGAGGCGTCTATGAGCCGGGATGATAGGGCCTTTACAAAACTTTTCATATCGGCTGACCAAGGTCCCATAGTCTCTACTGCAAGCGCCATAAATTCGTAATTATTTAAAAAAGATGAATATTTGCGGCGCTTGATGGTTTGGGCCTGATCAGCTGCTGCACCGGGATCAACTTTTGTTCTTCTCTTTCAACTACTTAAATATCTGATAAGCACCACATTTTTTTTTTGGCATAGAGAAGACAAACGAGCACACAGGCCGCCTGATGGTAAGTGGAAACTGTGACCCATAGACATTCACATTCACAAGACTGCAATGCAATCCCAAGACTGCAAATGCGTTGCCAACCCTGAGGCTAAGATGGAATGCCTCTATGCTAGTCATTTCACCGGCTGTCTTATCCCCAAACCGGAACACAACAATGCGAACACTGCTGTTTAGCGGTAGGTTAATGGATAAGACGGTGGTAGCGAGCGATCCGGACGGACCCTGCACAAGGTCCTACCACCCGCAAAAATACGTTGGCATAACAAGTATCAAATCCGTTTCTAGTTAGCTGTTAAAGTATCAAGGTGAGCGGTCACGCTGTACGGGCGGAATCCGGCGTCGCGCGTCGCTTACGAAACGTTACCGCGGCCCACGCGCATAAGGACGAAGCTGGACTATACTCGGGGGTTTTTTATTAGATAAACTGACAGTTGATGTGTTGTTATTACGATAGGGAATATGTATGGGTTTCTTTAAATCGCCTTTCTAATAAGTGTATGAAAATACAGTAAAAGAGATCAACTAAAGTGAAATCAAAAAATTAAAATATGGATGAAATAAGAATTTTTAAACTGCTAATTAGACAGTTATTAGATAGGTTCGATATGAACTGTGACGTCATGTAACAGGTAGGCCATATAAACTCCGTGATAAATTAAATTATCTTGTAGAAATTATGAAAAACTCGGTCTGTACCTTTTCATTACAAATATAAATTGTTTGCACAAAATATTTGTTGTATTTATGATAAAATATTTGATCTAGTTTTTCATAATAACTACAACATATTCAAAAATCTTGGTAGGTAATCGGACTTGATTTAGGAGGTGGGAAATCTCTATAAGCATGGTTTTATCATGACACCTTGCCTAAAATCCTATTGTTAATTAGTTTTTAAAAGTAAAAAACCATTACATTTAATTTCATACCACAGACATACCAAAAAAACGGTAAAAAAACAAAATCAACACACAACAGATAAGATTGAAAAGGGCATGCTGCAATGGTTCGGTCATTTGGAAAGGATGGATGAAAGAAGATTGACGAAAGAGATATACAGATCGAAAGTTAGTGGACGGGTCGGAAAGGGCCGTAGGCGTACTTTTTCCAGTCAAATCGGAGAAATACTGGAAAAGGCCCGAATCTTAAGTACCTACCCGAAACCGACGTGCGTGCATGACTCGATGTATGAATGTGGAAGAAGCGAAAGAAATTTGTCAAGATCGTAGCAAATGGAAAGAAGTGGTCTCTGCCTACCCCTCTGGGAAACAGGCGTGATTTAATGTATGTATGTATGTAGAACACAACATTCAAAATATAAACACGAATAGTAAAAACATCTTAGCCTAAGTGTGCAAAATGTGGTTACAGAATTATCAACAAGTTTTTTTTTGTTTTTTTTATGGCATAGAGTAGACAAACGAGCACACAGGCCACCTGATGGTAAGTGGAAACTGTGACCCATAGACATTCGCATTCACAAGAATGCAATGCAATCCTAAGACTGCAAATGCGTTGCCAACCCTGAGGACTAAGATGGAATGCCTCTATGCTAGTCATTTTACCGGGTGTCTTATCCCCAAACCGGAACACAACAATGCGAACACTGCTGTTTGGCGGCGGTTTGGGTTTTTAGAGTTGTTGGTAATTCTGTGGCTCTGCCTACCCCACTCTGGGAATAAAGGCGCGAGTTTATGTATGTATGTATGTGAATAGTAAAAACGCGATACGGGCGGAAGTGAAATTAGCACTGCAGAGTTCAGTATCGGTGTTCTGCGGCGCGGGCGCGCTAAGTAAAGCAAGCAAACGAAGCAAACTGGGGGCACAGGGCCGCCACTACACTAGGGCTTTTTATATTATTCGGGAAGCTTACTGCCTCATACAAATTGATCGACCATACTTTATATCTAAAAGTAAATTACAAGCATTCACACTTACCCGCTTACTAATAAACGTTGAGTAACGGTGGTATAGCTATACAATGTTTTTTTTTAATGCAATTAAAATCTTCATCGCTTGAACTCATTTTTGAATGGCATACAAACAGAAACTTCACGTGAAAAAACCATCACACTTTACCTTTATGTTTCCGACAAGGAGAAACGAAAGCTTTAAAAAACAAATGCTGTTCAAGACACAGATAAAAAAGTTATGTTTCGAATTAAATATGGATGTATAAGACTTGTCTTCATTTTATTAAGGCCTATTTCACTTTTTAAACAGTTACAAATTAGATAGTAATAAAATTTGTATGCAACATTTCGGGCTTTTTTTGTACAATTCCCACAAGACATTACACTCATGTTGCTGATTAACCAATTCTAGAATTAAATGTTAATCGAGACATTATCTGGCGATTAAACAAATATAAATTGTTTAACATGATAGTAAGATAAAAAAAAAACCGTAGCTAAATACTTAAACAAGCTGCAAAATGTACTAAAAAGTAATAATTATAAATCATATAACGAGTTATAAACGTACAAGAAACCTATATTAGTTAAAGTATGCTTTAGTTTTTTTTTGACAAAATGAAACGTCACAATGAAAATGCGCCAAATCTTGTTCTAAGCATACTTTAGTTATATTGGGTTAATGAATAACAGAGTAGACTTCTCTTTTTCACCCAAGCCACAGATTTTAAAATAATAATAATACCAACTCAGTGGCGAGGTGGCAACCCTGCCACAAGTATGCGCGCAGCCGATATTTTTTCACTGCAGAACAAAACGTCCAATGAGTAGAGTTACTACTTTTTTTATTGTTTTTTTTGTGAGTTTTTGCCAAATAGGTAGAAAAGGTACCTACGGGGTCCGATCGCCGGCCACTGTGTCATGTGTACACATTATTTACCGTTAATAGGAATACAAGCGTAGTTTCTGTACTTTTTTTGTACTTATGTCTACTCGTTGTCGTTTTCTTCTCTTATTTTCCTCAATAGGTAAGGTTAGCTGGGAAAGATCCGTTTAAGGGAAAAGTATGCTTTCATACTTTCCTATTTTGTAAATACTGTAGTTGTTTTTTTGTGTTTGGTTCAATAAAGGTTTTCATACATACATTAAAGGAAATTGATTCCTAGTCCACTTTGGACTATGTCATAGTGACGTAATCAAACAAAACGTAAGAGACTTCTTACGATTTTATTTACAGTGTCACTTTGACATAGTCCAAAGTGGGTCAAAGAATTAATTTCCTTGACAGTGTATGCAGGGGTCCCAGCTTCTTAATAGCGTTCGGCTGACTATTGCTATCGCACTTGCACCCGCAACTAGGGTTGCCAACTATTTTTGGGGGATTTATAGTATTTTCCAAAAAAAAGTGTAAAAAATATACTTACACAGTAAAAAAATATAGTACTTTAAGACAACTCTTTATTTTGGGGTAAACTATACTTACTAGCATTCTGTGAACTCCTTTTAAATAACACTTCTTTTAACTTGAACAGCTTTCAGATAATTTAGAACTTTTTAAATAAAATTAACTTGGAACGTGTGTTAGGTCAGTTATGTGTGTAAATTGAAGTTCTTTGTAAAATCCCCCAAAATATAGTATTTTTGCGTACTATATATTTCTTCAACAGTATATAGTACAGAGAGTCAAAATATAGTACAATACTATATAATATAGTACGGTTGGCAACCCTACCCGCAACTGTCAGTATATTTGTCACTCGTGTTTCATAGAAAAACGAAGATTGCCGATAGATATTATTAGGAAGCTAGAACTGCTGTACAAATTGTTATTTTATGTAAGGTTAACTGGGGGAGATTCTATATGGGAAATGGGATAAGTTCGACTATGTATCTAATATCAGCAAAAGAACCCTGACCTACCACAGAAACGTGTCACGAGATACATCATAATTTGTTTGACTTGAATCATAACGTCACTGTGACATAGTTCTATGGTGGGTCAGGGTTCCGTTGAGCTGATAATAAATAAATAGATAAATACCAGGGGATAATGTCACAAACTAAACTCTAGGCTTGTACTATGGGTACTAGACAAAGATAAAATTACTTATATAGAGAGAAACATGGAAATCACCCGCGTGCCACAGACGGAACAACTAATTCTGTCATCCACCTAACCCGACCTGACCGCCCTCGCCATGCTCTGACGTCATTATTTTATTAAGTTAGCGTAAGAACAAGAATATGTAAGATTTTTCATATGTGAATGGTTATCTCCGGAATCACTGCTATTTGCAAAAAAAAACCATTTAAGATGATAATTGGGCATTTCTTAGAAAGTTTTTACCTAGTTAAGGACTAAAGTTAAGAAACGTTAACTTTTCCGCTGAGTCACGAAAATTAGTCGAACATTTATATATACATTTCTCAACACCAATTAGCAGTATCTCAAATTAAGTAAATGAAGCAGATTCAATCATCACCCGTTAGTAATATGTACTTGCTACAGGAGTTTTTTCCGATATAACCACCATTTGTCTTATATTATAACAGTTTAGCTAATTTTCGAAACTCAGCGGAAAAGTTAACGTTTCTTAATTTTTGAACTTAACTAGGTATAAACTTTCTAAGAAACGCCCAATTATTAAGTAAGTACAAATAATTTGTTCAATCCAAGCGAAGTCGGGACGTGGCACTAGTTTTTTATTAAACCTCGTGACATTATAAAGTCATATAATAAAAAAAGCTTGACTGGCTATTCATTTGTAATATTTTTCCCTCAAACATTAATACAAGGAAAACCAATATTTAACCACATTTAATGAATTTATCATAGTTTTACGGACCATATAAAGGTATCTTTGTCTGTTTGTTTCGCTGTTACGCTTTCGCCGTTAAGCCGCTGAACCGATTGTAAAGAAACTTGGTGAGATATTAGACTTAGGGTACTTCTTATACCAGAAATTTGCACAGTGCCGGAGGGAATAGCGATAAACGACTTTGCGAAAAACAGTTATACTTAATTTCTATTAAGCAAACCACTTTGACTTTTCTATTAGGTACTCTTGATCAAACGTATGACAGAAACTAAAATAGAAGGTAGAAAAAAATCGATCGTCACATAGACGGCAACTACCTTCAATA
Organism: Acleris laterana; assembly: GCA_963966035.1. Classification (NCBI taxonomy): domain Eukaryota; kingdom Metazoa; phylum Arthropoda; class Insecta; order Lepidoptera; family Tortricidae; genus Acleris; species Acleris laterana. The sequence continues at coordinate 8,498,237 of OZ014464.1, forward strand.
TTAAAAACAACAAATTCAACGTAAAGTTTCTTTTAAAATTATAATTGCATTCATTATTTTTTATAATTTTTTCAATCCCAACGCAAAAAATTGCAATTTATTAATCACGTTAAGTTAAATAAAAAAGAAAAAAAAGACTCCACGCCTTTCCTGTGTCAGCTATCTCGCTCGCACAAGAAGGGTTTGCGCGGTAAGTAGCTGCCACATTATTATTATAAATATATACTACTTTATATCGAATTACGTGCGCACTTGCAGGGTTGGAATATTTCTATTACAATATCAGAGATTTATTTGTTAAAAATGAATCGTCAAGGAAATTGATAGGATATTTAGTTAGCGGGTGGTAGGACCTTGTGCAGGGTCCGTCCGGATCGCTACCACCATCTTATCCATTAACCTACCGCCAAACAGCAGTGTTCGCATTGTTGTGTTCCGGTTTGGGGATAAGACAGCCGGTGAAATGACTAGCATAGAGGCATTCCATCTTAGTCCTCAGGGTTGGCAACGCATTTGCAGTCATAGGATTGCATTGCAGTCTTGTGAATGTGAATGTCTATGGGTCACAGTTTCCACTTACCATCAGATGGCCTACTGTGTGCTCGTTTGTCTTCTCTATGCCATTAAAAAAAATATATATATTACGTGAATCAGCCGCGTTATATATTTCCGGGCGTGACACTACCAAAGGCACATGAAAAATGTATAACCCGGCAAATTAACGTACGTCAAACAGGGTAGTGATTCTCTGAACAACGACGGTCGGACGGACGAACGAGTGAATGTCCAAGCGGCGAGTTTAAGCAGTCCCGTCAGTGCGAATGAAATATATTTTAACGCGTGCATTTTCAATTTAGCAGCATGGTTTCTGCCGATAGACCGAACGTATAAGGCTGCTTAATTAAAAATGCACGCGCTAAAACGTGTTTTGTTCGCTCTGACGGGACTACTTAAACTCGTCGCTGCGATTTCGCTCGTTCGTCCGCCCGTCCGTTGTTTTTGAGACTAACACCCCAAAAATAGCTTGAGCCCCGAGGAACCTTTTATTATAGGTTTTTTTTTAAATTGTACTTTCTACCCTATGTATTTAACTATTTATTACTCTATAAATGTATATTTATCGTTGTCTAGTATAGAGATTTAATTTGGTACCCACCTTAGGTTCATAGTCAATGTGACATTCTACAACAATAACGTTGAGTTTTCTAAAAGTTACAAAGTAGTTGACTTGACATCTCTAATGACATTGACGACTTCAAGCATATTTTTCTTGAAATGGGTCCCAAATTAACGCTCGTGTCCGTAGAGCTTAGTTTGGGACTAGGTCAATTTGTATGAGATTCTTGCCTGTCATTTATTTATTATATACCTACGCAAAGCCGCCTGGTAACCCTAGTATATATGTTATTGTAATGCGACCTTGCCATGACCTCTGATCTCACCGCTAAATGTATGAACACTTGTACAAACCGGCAGGTACGTTTAATATTTTCATGAAGTGTTCTGTCTTCCTAGAAAAACTATGACGTTTTACAACTCGTCTCTTTGTCGACTAGTGTATAGGGAATACATACATACATAGGTACAGTCAACCAATTTGATTCCTAGGCCACTATGGACTTTGTCAACGTGACGTTGTAAACCAAATCATAGGGAGTCTCTTACGTTTTGGTTGACAACGTCACTTTAACATAGTCCAAAGTGGCCTAGAAATCAAATTGGTTGACTGTACCTTCACGCCTGTAATCCCAGAGTGGGGTAGGCAGAGCTACAGAATTACCTACAACTTTAAAATCTCGTTGATCATTCTGTAACCACATTTTGCACAGATAGGGAATACATACAATAGTAGTAATAGGCATTCCATCTTAGTCCTCAGGGTTGGCAACGCATTTGCAGTCTTAAGATTGCATTGCAGTCTTGTGAATGCGAATGTCTATGGGGCACAGTTTCCACTTACCATCATGTGGCCTGTGTGCTCGTTTGTCGTCTCTATGCCAAAAAAAAAATACCTGGAATACCTGGGTATTTTTTGTTTTGGTAAGTTTTCTAAGAATTAAACCGATTTTATTATGATTTTTCCCTAAAAGTAGGTCACATACATACAGATATAGGTTAACAGTATGATGTGACGTTTCAGTGAACACTCAGTAAATACAAAGCATCGTGGAGCCCTTATCAGCTGCGAGCGTTATCAGCCAGGGCTGCCGTTAAAAACGTTTGACGATGCCGTGGACCTAGTTGTTGCAGCCCATGCTGCCATCCTATATGACGACGCGATAGCCTAGTTGGTAGTGACCCTGCCTACGAAGCTAGAGGTCCTGGGTTTAGATATTTGTGTGATGAGCGCAAATATTTGTTCCTGAGTCATGGATGTTTTCTATGTATTTAAGTATATATTTCTCTATATAAGTATTTATATCGTTGTCTAGTACCCATAGTACAAGCCTAGAGCTTAGTTTGGGACTAAGTCAATTGGTGTGACGTAGTCCCCTGATATTATTATTATATATGTATAAAAAGAACGCTTGCGCATGTTGTTAGTCAAAGTAAATTACATAAATACAAACATTTTCCCAGTGGGGTAGTCAGAGACCACTTCTTTCCACTTGCTACGAGCTTGACAAATTTCTTTCGCTTCTTCCACATCCATACATCGAGTCATGCACGCACGTCGGTTTCGGGTACTTAAGATTCAGCCCTTTTCCAGTATTTCTCCGATTTGACTCGAAAAAGTACGCCTAGGGCGGCCCCTACCACGTCCACTCACTTTCGATCTGTATATCTCTTTCGTCAAAGTAAATTAAAATACATACGCGGTTCTAAGAGACATACAGTACACAATTGATATGGCGTGTCGTGAATCTTCGTTCACGCAGGCACGAACAACGATTCCGATGATTTCCGAAAGCACCATTAAAACCCACGATCAGACTTGTGCGTAATAGTTATAGGGTGCAATTTAAATTGCATCTATTTTTTCCATCTCACTCACTGAATGACACGCGGGCGCGCGTCAACATGGCGTCACTAATAACCAATCATAGCACAGAATACAACCGCGCAAAGCGTGGATCATGCTGATTGGTTTCCGCGCTTCGAAAAAATGTAAGCCATATCGATTGGGTTTTACTGTACACTCTTTTTTCTAAGGAGGGTAGTACAGTCGGCTAAAAAAAAATGGTAAAATGTTCTAAAAAGTACCTTAAATTAAATATTAAAAAAATATGGAACAGCTGTTGGGTTAAAAATAATAATAGTGCCCTGTATGAGGTAAAAAAAAACAATTTTTGAAAAAAAAAAAATTCTTGTTAAAAATCGACGAGATCAAGTAGTTATGAATAGATTAAGAATAGGTCACTGTAATGTAACTCATATATACACCTTATAACAAAAGAAGAAAAAAAGAAATGTTTAAGATGCAACAATGATCTGTCTATCAAACACTCGTTACTTGATTGCCCAATGTATAACACAGAAAGACTATCTGTTAATCTACCTACATCCTTAAACAATTGTCTAAACAACTCGGATACAACTGTTAATTTCTTAAAACTAGCAGGATACTATAAGTTGATTTAATATTGTATACCTATAGTGGTCGCTAATGACCCTAGCTGTTTAAGCGACCTTAAAAAAAAATAAAAAATAAAAAATTATGTCAGTGACAAGTGTCAACCTTCGCGATAATTAGATCTCACTTGTGTAAAAACCCTTATACCTAAATAAAAAGGAGGAATGAGCAAATTGACAGTCAAAGAAAATTTAACCCACTATCTTAAGAAACAAGGTCACTTATGCATACGCGTTTCTATGAGATATGTGCCCTGTGAGGAGGGCAGTATAGCAGCCCTGGCCGCGTCACCGTGAAATCTACTTTAATCACATCTATATCGCAGAACACCGTACCATTACGATGGCTGTATTTGTACTTATAGTTATACTTTACTAGGTTTATCCTGCTACTTCTCGTTTTTAGGGATTTATCGTTTTTTATGGTCTGTGTCGCTATTGCCTAACGCACTCACAATCAGTTTCAAAGCGGAACAATTGTTTTCATTTTGTATGCAGACAAGCCTTCGATTTTCAAAATGAAAACAATTGCCATTGCGAGTGCGTTAGGCAATAGGTAGCCCCTTTTTTGTATGGCATAGAGAAGACAAACAATCACACAGGCCACGTGATGTTAAGTGGAAACTGTGCCCCATAGACATTCGCATGCACAAGACTGCAATGCAATCCTAAGACTGCGAATGCGTTGCCAACCCTGAGGACTAAGACGGAATGCCTCTATGCTAGTCATTTCACCGGGTGTCTTATCCCCAAACCGGAACACAACAATGCGAACACTGCTGTTTGGCGGGAGGGGAATCGATAAGATGGTGGTAGCGATCCGGACGGACCCTGCACAAGGTCCTACCGCCTTGGAGCAGACAAACGAGCAAGATTCCAAGGAGAAGATTCTAGGGGGATTCCTTCGGCTTCGGGCTTCTAACAGAGTCTCGTTTGTAATTCTTTATTTACCACCCTTAATACACAATGTACACAGTCAGCTGCAGAGAAATCTAACCCCCCCTTTGAACTCGGCCGCCATTACTGTCAAGTTTTTTTTTAATTTTATTTTTATTACCGTCGACGGGCAAACAGGCAGACAGCCCACCTGATGGGAAGTGGTCACCGCCGCCTATGGACATCTGCAACACCAGAGGCGTCACCAATGCGTTGCCGGTCTCGAAGAAATTTAATGATACCCCTTTTAAAAAGCCCCATATTGTAGCGCGTTGGGAAAGTCTCAGCAGGAAGCTCATTCCAAATTCGTATAATAAATAAGAGTTATCAAAACGTTGACAATACGATAACAGATTAAAGACGATATGGTTCTAACTTAGAATCTCGGCCCCGATGGTAAGTGAAGTGACATCTGTGAGCCACAGATTGCATGCCAAGACTACATCTAAAGACTGCAACTTAAGACCGCAAATGCGTTGCCATGACAACCCGGAGGACAAAGATGGAATGCCTCTATGCTGGTGATTTCACCGGAAATGAAGTCGGTTAAATAAGTAACTGTTTTTTCCTTTGCTACATCTAAATCGATTCAGCGGTTAAACCGTGCAGTTTTCCAAATAGGCAGTCAAATTTAAGTGTATATATATTTTTTTCCTCGTTTATCTATACAACATATCGTCATTGCTTTGACAAAACCTCATGTCTCATATTTCGTGACGTTCGATACATCTCGAAATCGAATGTTCGGTTCATAGATCTCGAAATATCATGTACGAGTTTTATCCAAAGTGTTAACTATATTTTAAAATTGAACTAGCAACCCGCCGTAGCTTCGCCTCGGTTTTTTGTATTCTAGATCACCCGTAAACAATATTGATTATACACAAAATAACAAAATTATCTAACTGATGGTGAAAATTAAAATCACATCAAAAATCTACAGAAATACAGACTGACGCAGTCAGCTACTTTGTTTATACTATGTAAAGAAAAGATTCACAATAATAAGTTTCTGTCAAAAACATCATTTTTGGACAAGCTTTTATTGCCGACTGTACTTTTTTTTGCCCAGTCGTCATCTACTCGTCAAGACGATATTAAAAAGCCCTAACACGACGGGCTTATCATGTGTAATTTAGGAGTTCCTATGGCCACCCTGAGTCTCCATCATCAGACCAGCTCGATGGTACTATATTGTATTGTCATCACAACTAAAGGCGTATGCAAATTTTCAGCTTCATCGGAGACCGGGAAGTGGGTCAAATTTAACTTGGCGAGATTTGACCCTTACATACATTGCAAGTTAAATAAAAGCTTTTAAAAATAAGCAAAGCCAGTGGAAAACAGTCATATACTCGACGGTCGATTATACTCGATATAGTGTTGCGATCTGCGAGCCGCAGCGTTACAACTCTATTCATATTTATCTACATTCGTATCATAACGTCGTCGATATAAATTATGTTCAGAAACGATAAGCGAATTCCCTATGTTAAGTAACCTGGAGGCCTAATATGGCTACGTTTATCGCGTGACAAGTTGTAGATAAGGCATCCGTCACCTTCTGACACGTAAATAAGTACACATGTTATGAAGTGACGGATGCTTTATTCACATTTGACACGCGATCGAAAACGTCAAAAACTGCGTCGGAAGAACGAACGAGTGAATGTCGCAGCGGTGAGTTTAAGTAGTCCCGTCAGAGCGAACAAAACACATTTTAACGTGTGCATTCTCAATTTGGCAGCATGAGATCGGACGTACCTATAAGGCTGCCTGCACTCACACCCTGTATCTGTGGTTGAACTTTAATGTTAACATTAAAGTATTACATGTCATTAAAGTATCGGTTATCGCTGTAGTTGCATCTTAATATTCACTTTAAAGTACCGGTGACCTATACTTTAACGTGAACTTTAAGATACAGGTAAATTAAGAAACAGGTTCCTCACATATTGTAGAAAACTGATGATATGCATGTAGATATGTTATGTATGTGACTGGTGCATAATTAGGCATTATGCACCAGTCCCATAAATAACAATTAAAGCGTACAGTCACGATCTTTAATTTGGTACCCACCTTAGGTCCAAAGTCAATCTGACATTCTACAACAACAAGGTTGAGTTTCCTAAAAGATACAAATGACGTGACATCTCTAATGACATTGACGCATATTTTTCTTGAAATGGGTCCCAAATTAACGATCGTGACCGTACTATAACATTAAAATAGATATAGTGCATTATCGTACGACGTATTCCCTTGACAATAGAGTCGAGTGCAGGATTTGAATAGGACAAAAGGGATAGTGAATACTTTAACTAAAATAGACTTATTCTGCATTTATGAATAAAGTAGTAAGTATACTTTAATAAAAAATACATACATACATACATTAAATCACGCCTGTTTCCCAGAGGGGTAGGCAGAGACCACTTCTTTCCACTTGCTACGATCTTGACAAATTTCTTTCGCTTCTTCCACATTCATACATCGAGTCATGCACGCACGTCGGTTTCGGGTACTTAAGATTCGGCCCTTTTCCAGTATTTCTCCAATACGACTCGAAAAAGTACGCCTAGGGCGGCCCCTCCCGACCCGTCCACTCAGTTTCGATCTGTATATCTCTTTCGTCAATCTTCTTTCATCCATCCTTTCCAAATGACCGAACCATCGAAGCATGCCCTTTTCAATCTTAGTCACTACATCTTCTTTTATCCCACATTTCTCTCTGACTTTTTCATTCCTTACTCTATCAATCAGTTACTCTATAAAAAATAAAAAATCAAATTAACAAAAAGTTTTTTAAAATATTATTTTACAAGTTGAAATCGCATTACATTCAACTCTCAACCTTTTAATATACTCACACATATGCATCTAATTTTATGGTCACACAGAACAGCGGGCGTATTGAAATACCAACCTTAACGAGAATGAAATAAGATCCAAAATCGAATAAAGCAAACCCAAGTTAAGCCGTACTGTATTTGAAACGCTATGAAAATTATACAGACTTCATACACAGAAGCGTGAAACGAATTCGTTTAAAATTTCCTTTGAAAATTTGAACCTTATCTAGATAATAATAAAGTTTAAAATATTATATTTGTATTAGTTTTAAGTGTATTAACGGATTTTAGACTTTATTATTAGGTATGCATTAAGGTTGAAAATACACTTTTTTTTATAAAAATACTAGCGACCCGCCCTCGCTTCGCTTCGGTTTATAAGAGTTTTCTGTAACACCAGTACATAAAGTACATAAAATAATATACATATAAACCTTCCTCTTGAATCCCTCTATCTATTAAAAAAAACCGCATCAAAATCCGTTGCGTAGTTTTAAAGATCTAAGCATACATAGGGACAGACAGCGGGAAGCGACTTTGTTTTATACTATGTAGTGATAGTGATAATATATCGTTTACCTTGGTGTTTTGTTAGGACAAAGATTATATTTACTCGTAATAACCTTTTAAATAAATAACATTCTCGATATCTTCCAGGGCTGATATCTCTTAAGCGGCTCTCCCGATTTTGATGAAACCTGGCCAAGAACCACCCAGATTAAACTAGCTATCTTTAAAAAAACGGCCAAGTGCAAGCCCTTAAATATTTATATTATTTTAATTTAATTATTTCCTTTCAATATTTCAAGCGTCTACCTGTTGCCGTTATTAATATCGAGCAAAAAACGGCAAAAAAAACCCCCCTTAAATATTTATTTTACTCTCTTTTAGTATTTGTTGTTATAGCGGCAACATAAATACATCATCTGTGGAAATTTCAACTGTCTAGCTATCACGGTTCATGAGATACAGCCTGGTGACAGACAGACGGACAGTGTAGTCTTAGTAATAAGGTCCCATTTTACCTTTGGTTACGAATCCCTAAAAAAAATGTGTTTGGGCACGTAAGTTTATGGTCGGAATGACGTCATTTTGTTTGTAATCGCGTTTTTTAAGTCTAACATTAACTGTGACGTAGAAAAGACCACGTGGCGTTTAAGCTCTTTAGACATTAGCAACATTTGTTTTTTTATTTACTGCGTAATTGAGACTATTATTAATAAGCATGATTTTATTCTGAACACCTTTTTAAAAAGTTTCTATTGACAAAAAGCGGCAATTTTTTGATTTTTCCGGTGGATTTTAAATTTTTCCTTCATATAAATCTTGCTCTGACAATGACGAACACAACTAAAAAGAAATCAGCCAAATCGGTTCAGCTGTTTCCAAGTTGCGTGACCAGGATAAATCCATTTTATATTTATATTTATACTAGCAACCCGCCCTCGCATCGCTTCGGTTTATGTGAGTATGATATAGCCTATAGCCTCGATAAATGGGCTATCTAACACTGAAATAATTTTTCAAATCGGACCAGTAGTTCCTGTGATTAGCGCGTTCAAGCAAACAAACAAACTCTTCAGCTTTAGTCCGTCGAGTTTAAGAGTGAGTTGCTTAAGAGTATCACCTGCCTAATTCCATGCCGATTCCATGTTACAACAATATTAAGCCCGGTAGCGAGACGCCAGGCTAGAATCTAGTTAATTTTGACCTACTTCTGCTATCGATCTGAAATTTGGCATGCACATTGCACATGCAGCCGATAACAGTGCAATAAACTGCAGCGATTGTTTCAATCCGATGCAAGTTGCAGGTATATTAGCGGTAGAGAAAAGACATAATGTTTATAGTTAGCTAGCTTCTGCCTGCGGCTTCGTCCGCGTACATTTCGATATTTCGATCCTTCAAATCGTTCCCTTACATCATTAACCTGTTATCTGACCCAATAGTGTTTCCTATCAAAATATTGCATCAGATAAGAAGTTACGAAAGTGAAGGGACGTTTTTTTTTTTATGATTCCAAAGTCATACAAGGAACCCTTACCTATAGTTAAAACATTGTCCGTCTGTCCGCAGTAAAGCTCAGAATTGGAATTACAAAACTGTAACAAATTAAAGAAAAGCATAGTTAGGCCGGCCTTACACTTGTAAGTTTTACTTACGTAAGTAGGGACACGGCTATGTGTTAGAATGAGAAAGAAATATTTCTCTCTTATTCTAATAAATAACTGCCCTACTTACGTGAGTAAAGTTAACGAGAGTAAGGCCGGTAGGGAATACAATCCGGTTGATAACAGTTTTTGTATGAAAATAACCGAGTAAAACCGGTTATGACCGGTTATTTGCATTCTCTAAAGGCCGGCCTACATTAAAATTAAGTTGGCAAAGTTGTTAAATTAGATCACAAAACTTTTTAATACTTAAATATAAAAGTTTAAGAACAAGTTTAGTGTCAAGCTAGAATTTTTTAGTCTAGATATAAAAGAATCTACAAAATGTACTTGTTTGTATGTTTTTGACGATTTTGGGACCCATTTCAAGAAAAATATGCTTGAAGTCGTCAATGTCATTAGAGATGTCAAGTCACTTGTAACTTTTAGGAAACTCAACCGTATTATTTTAGAATGTCAGATTGACTTTGGACCTAAGGTGAGTACCAAATTAAATCTCGTGACTGTACAAACAAGTGTCAATTTATAAATAAATAAATAAATAAGCAACTACTATTTATAGGCCTAGATTAACAATTAACACTCAAATGTTATAAATTTGGAAGAGCGAGTCCTCCTGACACAGGTCTAGTACCTACTAGGAGACCCCAACAATATTGTAAACAACAACTAATTGTTAAAGAAATAAAAGTGGTTGCCGGGTAAGAATAGTACCACTCCATGTCCTTCCGTGGATGTCGTAAGAGACGACTAAGGGAATAAAGGTTGTGTAGTACTGTTAGGCGATGGGCTTGCAACCTGTCACTAATACACTGGTAAACATCTTAGCCTAATTGTGCAAAATGTGGTTACAGAATTATTAACAAGTTTTTAGAGTTGTTAGTAATTCTGTAGCTCTGCCTACCCTACTCTGGGAATAAAGGCGTGAGCTTATGTATGTATGTATGCATGTATGTAGAAATAAAATAATTTTGAACTTTTTGTTTGAAGTGTCAACTTATTTAATAATATTTATTAGAAACATAGGATATAAATTTAGTGGTAACAAGGTACACGTTGTATCGAGGTATCGGGGCCAAGGGCAGCCAATACCGACGCTTCGCTGAGTTTAAATAAAAAAACAGTACGTAATAGTGAACAGTACGACCAACTCGATAACGTGGCGTGCCTTAGGTACAGTCAGGGTATGGGTCACAGTTTCCACTTACCATCAGGTGGCCTGTGTGCTCGTTTGTCTACTCGATGCCATAAAAAAAAAAAAGAAAAAAAAAAGTTCGTCACTTTTCGACTCTATTCTTCGACCTACCAAAAGTGAGTAGTCACATACATACATACATACATACATACATACATACATACGTTAAATCACGCCTGTTTCCCAGAGGGGTAGGCAGATACCACTTCTTTCCACTTGCTACGAGCTTGACAATTCGCTTCTTCCACATTCATACATCGAGTCATGCACGCACGTCGGTTTCGGGTACTTAAGATTCGGCCCTTTTCCTGTATTTCACCGATTTGACTCGAAAAAGTACGCCTAGGGCTAGAGTGAGTAGTCAGTGCTAACAAAACATATTTTAGCGCGTGCATTTCCAATTTAGCAGCATGGTTTCTGCCAATGGATCGAACGTATAAGGCTGCTTAATTGAAAATGCACACGCTATGATTTGTTTTGTTCGCTCTGACGGGACTACTTAAACTCGCCGCTGCGATTTCGCTCGTCCGTCCGACCGTCCGTTGTTTTTGAGAGAACAACTCCCCTGATGTGTTACACCTACGTGCAAGGTAATTTAAGTTTTTCACCCATATACCCCCTGAAGCTGTAAGCGAGCTGGGTAGTGGTAGCGGTGGCAGCGGTGGTAGTTACCGCTGCGCCTATGAGCCGACGTAATGGCGGAGAAAGCCGCCAGCGACCCGTGACGCTTCGGTTTCACTTTTGGTGACACTTTATCTTTTAAATGCTTTTAGTTAACCGACCGGTTTTTTTATACGTGTCTTGATTTTTTTTTTTGGATTGAAAAAAATATATGTAGTATTTTTAGAAATAGATTTATTGTCAAAAGGACGATAGGCGAAAGTGTCCCCACCCACCAACAGAGATGAAACATGTCGTCAGTTTATAGGTCTTGGCAACATGATATGTATTTACTATGGCGACGATCGCTATATGTATGGGGTTTTCATGGAAAATCATAAACGTATCGTATGGAATTTGTGTAAAACCAAAAATACCACTTCCTTCCACTTGCTTCGATCCAGACTTCCCTCGTTTACTCCACATTCATAAGTATGTCCTTTCTACTTTTCATACTAATATTATATTTATTAATATATTTAATTATGCATTTATTTATAATTATACAAGTAGGTATATGTTCGTTTATTTATCCTAATTTATATACTAAAATAAAACCTACTTATCACTAAACTAAATACTATAAAATTAAAACTAAATAAAAACTAAAAACTAAGAAAGGGCCCCCGTGGCAAAGTACCACAGATGCTGGCAGCATTTCCTCGTTGTACAGCAATGCTTAAGCGTTGGCCGAGGAAGCTGCCAGCTCTATGGTCTCCGTTGGTTTCTATTAGCCTTTTTGATAACTCCTTTCTATTAGCCTTTTTTAGTTTTAATTTATTGTAAATTTATTTGTCCTGTAATTGTTTATGTGCAATAAAGGTCATTCATTTATATACTTGTTTAGATGACCTAGAGTTATTTGCGAGGGATTGGCAGGAGTGCGCTCTGGATAGGGACGAGTGGTACAAAGGAGGGGAGGCCTTTGCCCAACAGTGGGAGACAAAAACAGGCTAGCAAAAAAAAATAGTATTAACATTTTTATCTTCGTTGTTTAATTATTGTACGTTTAGCGATCCGTTGTTTTCATTTATCTCTCAATAGCTCAAAGGTTAACTGGAAGAAATTCCTTAAAGGGATAAGTTCGCATTTGTAGGTACCTTTTGTGTTTCCGTTTCTGCTTTGATTTATTTTCTACATATATGTATGTATAGGTAGATTAAATCACGCCTGTTTCCCAGAGGAGTAGGCAGAGACCACTTCTTTCCACTTGATACAATCTTGACAAATTTCTTTCGCTTCTTCCACATTCATACATCGAGTCATGCACGCACGTCGGTTTCGGGTACTTAAGATTCGGCCCTTTTCCAGTATTTCTCCGATTTGACTCGAAAAAGTACGCCTAGGGCGGCCCCTTCCGACCCGTCCACTCACTTTCGATCTGTATATCTCTTTCGTCAATCAAGAGCAAAAACGTTATCAATACGATAGCATAACAAAAGCAATATGGTGTAACTCAGTAGAACCGAAGCGATGGAATAACACTATAACCGCAGCCAGTGGACGGCCCACCTAACAATAACAACGGATATAGTCTTGCAATCGATTGTTGCGGTACCGTCCGCAAAACAGGCCAGTATTACACAGGTAATATTAAATGTTTGTAGTGATATTTTTTTTTAAGTTTATTGCACACACAGCCAGCGATCAAATATTATGTGTCTTTTTTATTGACACGGGATCTATATTTTTTGTTTCGACACTAGTATTAAGTATTAATATATGTGTCTCTTTTATTGTCACGGGATCTATATCTTTTGTTCGTTTCTTGAGCGAGAAAATAGTCGATAGCTAATCGCTTTCTCCCCTCGGGTTTAAAACGAATTTTGCCGAAGATGACAACTTGACAGATCGATTTCGCGGTTCTCCTATTATAGTCCGAAAATTTTTAACGCTTTTCTGACTGCCTTATTTTATTGGTACTTATTACAAATCGCAGCAAATTATAAGGTTTTTCACACGACATGTGTCGTAACTTCCGACATCGTCTGACTACCGTGACTTGACCCCTAGACCTTGACCTATGGGTCAAGTTACGTTTGCCAGTGCCTGTAACGCCGACGAGCTCGCAAATGAGTAATGTATTACAATTTTAAACCACTCGCTTTACCATTCGTCAACAAATTTAAAAACCGACGAGCTCAAGTTGTCTCGCAAAGCATGTGAATATTAAACCGACGTGTATTTTTAATTTAGTAATCGTACCTTTCAGTTCAGTCTGTATTAAAACCACTTTAACCGAAAATTCTTCGTACATTAGAAATTCAGCACGAAGAGAACAAACAACTAAAAATGGCTGTATCCATAAAATTCAATTAAATCCGCTTTGTATGGGAAACTCCGCGCGAAGCCGAGGGGCACGGCAATGCGGCTAATTAGAGGGTGGCATGGAAAGGGGGATGTAATGTGGATACAGCTTAAATTATCGTTGGGTTCGGCTTTTGACCCCCAAACACGTAGTAACTGTTTGTAAGTGGAGTTCAAATATGCTGGTTTTGGAATTAACTTTTAGTTACAATGAGTTATCGAGGCATAGTTATAGTTAACTAAATGACGTGTGTTTTTACAGATACAAAAGAACTTGCCAGGTTAGCTCATTTTTAATTTGCAATTTTGTTTGGAATGAAAAACAATATACAGTCACATTTTTGGTTTTTGTTTTGTATCGAAGGGAATAAAAAGGCTTATAGTACTGTTAGGCGATGGGCTTGCAACGTGTCACTAATACGATGGTAAACATCTTAGCCTGATTGTGCAAAATGTGGTTACATAATAATCAACAAGTTTTTAGAGTTGTTGGTAATTCTGTAGGTCTGTCTACCCCACTCTGGGAATAATTCACTAATCAAAACCTTATCTGTTATTAATGGCGATCACGTTTTTATAGAATAGCGGGATCTCCTAAATTCCTCACACAGGTATATACTTAATACTTAGGTACTATAAAGTTCCCAATTGCTATTGTTAAATGAACGTGATAAAGAACTGTTAATTTTATACTTCCATCCAATTTACAGTGTTATTCATGACTAGCGACCCGCCCTCGCTTCGCTTCGGTTTATGTGAGTATGATATATAGCCTTATAGCCTTCCTCGATAAATGGGCTATCAAACACTGAAATAACTTTTCAAATCGGGCCACAAGTTCCTGAGATTAGCGCGTCCAAACAAACAAACAAACCAACTCTTCAGCTTTATAATATTAGTATAGATTGTAACATTCATTTCAATTTAGAATCTTATCCACGATAGTAACATTTATGAGGTAAATATTTAATCGGTATTACCAATCGACTGTTTTGCTGACGGTACGCATTCAAAATGGCTGCCGGAGGACAAGATAAAACCCGGTGCACACTGAACTTGACATTATTATTATTGAACAAACATTTACATTAAATGTCTCATTATACTTTAATCTTAAAAATGTTACACGTTTAACGCGAATGCGTGTGTGTGTTTGTCTGTCTGTAATTTTCAAATGTGTGAACAGAGTGACACGTGTGTTTTTTATTAGCTAGTTTGACTAGGGTTGTTTTAATCTAGATTTGATTGAAATCGAACGAGCTGTTTAAGAGATATCAGCTCTGAAACTAGGGGTGGCACAAAAAAGTGTGCTGTGTTTTTTTTTTAACTGTTATATATGATAGTTTTTAGCTTTTGTTTTATTATACCACTATTTTAAAATGTCACCTAAAATCATATCAATTTGCTCTGTATTGACAAAAAAAAACGTATCGGCTTTATTTATCGCATTTGTAACAAAATTCCGGGATAAAAAGTAGATTGAAGTTTATCCTCATGTAGATAAAACTATAATACAGAGATACAGTCAGAAAATCTGGAAAAACTTAACATTTCTAACGCAGTCGGTAAATAATTAAATGAAAAGCAAGTTTTAAAAACCCGACTGCATTTTTTGATATCGTTACTAAACCCATTTATTAATGCTAATATATTCGTAAATATTAGAAGACTTTTTTTTGTTCACATGAATAATAGACATTTTGTCATTGTTTTTATTTCAATTTTGACAGTGTAGGTATCCTATGTCACCTGGGATGAAAGGATTCTAACGATACCACACCCATTTAAATCGGTTCAGGCGTTTAAAAGTTATGTTGGAAGAAAGAACCGGACATACATAAATACATACATGAACCCTGAAAACATTACACTCCTTTTTTGAGCAGTCGTGTAAAAAGACAAAGAAGAGGGTTTTGAATCGTATAGCAATATTCGTCTGTAATGTTCTCGAATGACCATTGTATATTGAACCCCAGTTTCAAACTAACTGCATGAAATTCGTGTTTCAAATTAGCAGCGTGTCAAATGTAACAAAAGAATAATTGTCTGTCATGGCGTCATAGGTTTTTTTTGGTACAAATCACACGGCTTAAGAAAACTTGACTTTTATTCATGTTTCGATGTTTTAACTCTTCGTGTATTACCATAATACTCAAGGCCATAATGATAACTATAACACTAGCTGTTGCCCGCGGCTGCGTCCACGTAGAACTTGCTATGCCCTCGGGAACTGTCCAACATTCCAGGATAATACGTACTCTATGTCCTATCCCGGTGTTCAAGCTGTCTCCATACCAAATTTCATCAAAATTAGTACATGCTTTTGAACTCCGGTATTATTCTCTTAAAAACAGAACTCGGTCTGTCGAACAAGTGAACTAGTGAACGTGCCACACCGGCGAGTTTGGGTAGTCCCGTCAGAGCGCACAAAACATATTTTAGCGCGTGCATTCTCAATTAGGCAGCGTACGTTCGATCTTATAGACAGAAACCCTGGGTAGTGATTCTCTGAACAACGACGGTCGGACGGAATGACGAGTGAATGTCCAAGCGGCGAGTTTAAGTAGTCCCGTCAGTGCGAACAAAACATATTTTAGCGCGTGCATTTTCAATTTAGCAGCATGGTTTCTGCCGACGGATCGAACGTATAAGGCTGCTTAATTGAAAATACACGTCGCCTTCCACCCTCACATGTTCGCTGCCACAAACTTATGTTTGTTTGTAATGTGAACACTACTTGTGTGTCTCGGTTTTGAATTACTAAACTAGGAGAAAAGGCTTTATGGTTACAGATGTGTTATTGCAATTACGAACTTATTTGTAGACGTGGGAAGTTGATTTTGTCAACAAATTCCCTTCTTTGACAGCTGATATCTATTAAACGGACAAACCGATTTGCACGGAACCTAGCTAAGAACGACAGCTATAAAACCTGCTTTCAAATAAAAAAAAACCGCATCCAAAACGCTTCATCCGTTTAAGAGATACGATGCCACAAACACACACCTCTTTTTGCGTTAGTTAAAAAGTGAATCACACCTGTGAACAAAATGAATGAAACACACAGATACCCGTGTCTTATAATGCTTTATATGTGTGAACAAGCTACCGCTATACATACAGACACAGGTAAAACACTGACAAATCTAAGTATTGCCAGTAAAAATAAAGTCTTTGTCTCCAATCGAAGAGTATTCAAATGCGTCATTAAAAGGCTGGCAACCCTACGATGGTAAATAATTGCTGAAATAGAAAGGCGTAGAGACGCGACACTGTTTTTTTTTATTAATTTTAGTTTTATTTATCACCTTACTTATGAACGTGGAATAAGCTTGTAATAGTTTATGCCATGCTTTGTCACTTTCTGTCAGATGCAAATGTCACAATTACAGATAAGGACAAAGCATGGCATAAACTATTCCATAGCTTATTTCACATTTATAAGTAAGGGGGTTAATGTTTATGGTATGTTTTTTTGTGTGAATGAAAAATAGTGACTAGATTTCAAAATTGTTTTATTAAACAAGGTCCCACGTAAAAATATGTAGTATATGTAATTAACATCAGTAATTCGATATTGCAAGTCATGGTCACGAGAAGACAACTCAATGAGAGAGAATGTATGTTATTAATTTACTATTCAATTAGTTTTCGATTAAATTTAATTAGTACGTGATAAGCATTTTATTAAAACAAAATTAAGCTTGTCGGTAATGGCAATTACTTAAGTTACAAAAGGATTTAAATAAAAAAAAACATTTTAACTTATTTACTTAATCTACAGAGCCCTAAGTTATTAAAAAGCCGGTATCTAATAATACTAATAACGACCATAATCTCAAACGTCGCCATAGAAACCTTTTCCGTCCATATTTAAATACAAGATCATTAAAATATAAGCGCTGGCAACCCTGCGCGTTGGTAAATAATTGCCGAAATGGAAACGAGTGGAGACAGCCCTGACTTATTTTTCTTTTTTTGTGACCGATTTGTTAAGAATTTCGACATCTAACTAAAAAAAAGGTAACAATCCGTTTAAATGAGAGTTAATACAAAAATGAAAATTGAACTTCGACTGTCATTCTCCAAATCTTCGAGCAGTTGAAGATCAAAATACGCTGGCTACTTTGGTTAAATATCTAACGAACCAGTGTATTTGACCCTCGGTTTCCTAGTTTCCTACTTTTCAACGCGGCGTAGCTTATATTAACCGGCGAGTTTAAGTAGGGACGTCAGAGCAAACAAAACACATTTCAGCGCGTTCATTCTCAATTAGGCAGCTTTATAGTACAAGAGCTCGAGTCATTTCTCACAACACGCGACAGGGTTAAACATATATGGTAAGTAGTAAAGACCCAAGCGGTGACACTGTTATTTGAGATAATGAGATAGTTTAACGGTAATACGTCTTAAACATTAAGTAATGGAAGATATTAAAAATCGATTACAAAGTGCAGTTAAACAAGTCGTCGTCGTTAAAAACCTTTGAAAGTAACAGCTAATAGGCAACTTAAGTTTGACGTCGAATTAAAAGTGAGTTGTTTCCAGTATAATACCATATCAGTCCAGGAATTTTTAGGGACAATATCGCGCCCAAGCAGGGACAAGACCAAACCATTTACCCAAGTTTTTGAGTCTTCATATTATTATGTGGGTACTCGACGAATTTCAAATACATACATTTCTCTATTTGTAGCACTCAATGTTTTATAGAAACCTTTAAACCTATATGTATTCTAGCGCACGGTAAATAATATGTCTATAGACCAGTAAAATTCCATATTAGTAAAATAATATGGAAGGGCCTTGTCTGGGGTAAAAATAGTTATTATTTATAATTGCAAGAAAATGGTTACGAAGGCAAATGTAACTCCAAAAGTACGAGTAAGCGGTTTAAAAATTCGTATTAATCATTGAAAAATTATTTAAAAGTGTATACCGGACATCGCTGTATAATTACTACCCTTCAATACAAAAAAGAAAAAATATGACAAGCATTATCAGGCGAAAGATGAGTCATAAAAAAAACTACTGTCATACTAATGAAATAATAAATGTTTTTGTGAACCATGACTAATTATCTTTTGAGACGGGACAAAAAAATAATGTTACAAATTCTAAATGCAAATCCAGCGTTACAAGGACACAATAACATTAATTCAAATTTGAATTTTGTTCTTATTGATTGTAGGTGATTAATATGTTAATAGTATTTGTCGGTTATGACGTTTAGGCGTTAAGCGGCTGTTATTTATCCAGCAGTTTGTGCTGGAAGGAGCTTATCGCCGCATGGACATTAAGAAACGTACCAGCGAGCGACATACAAAATAACATTATTATTACTTTACTGGACAGTCGCGAAGAAAAGTGATCAACAGCCCCCTATCTCACCATCCTGACAATGACAGTTGACAGGTGACATTTCAGTTTACATGGCGCAGCTTATATGAAACCCAGTAATAATAATAATAATAATAAATCATTTATTTCGAGTAAATTTACACTCATATATTGTTAGTAGTTCCTTAATCCTAATTGTTAGTTAATTAAAAATTTGTTGTTTGTTAATTGTTTGTTGTTATTGTTAATTGTTTTTTGTTGTTGTTGGTTAATGTATAAGCGTGTTAACTTAGCGATGTATACCGAATTGTCACCTGTCACATGTCATTGTCAAGATGGTGAAATAAGTGGCTGGAGCCTTATCAGTTCATACTAAAATACTATTAAGTAGTATAATTATATTATTAAGCATTACACCGCTGATCCATAAGTAAATGCCATAAATATCTGACACTAAAAATACCGTGACTAATAAAATTAGTACCGTACACAATAATTTAGTAGTAATAGTATTAGTATATATTTCACTACATACCTATCATTGTCTTGAACCCTGTCTAGAAACCCTGGAGTTTAATTTTAGACTAAGTTAATTGACAACGGAAACTTTGGTCACTGTCGAAATTCATCAAGATAATAATAAAAAAATGTTTTAGACAAACCCTATTTTTCATTTATTTATAGATAATGAAAGTTGAAGAAAATGGCTTAACAGCGGACAAAACTATACAAGTTTATCTGCCGCTGTGTTCACTCGTGGTATACAAATAACGTATTTAACTAACATTATGTACCTACTTAAGATATAATAAGACATAAACAAACACAGTTCCCCATGCCGATGCAAATACCCCTGACATGAGGTCAAATCAGCTTAGGAATGCAGTTAATTTTGTCAATTAGTGTATTATACTCGTAGACCCATATCGATTTAGTTATTTACAGATCCAAAACACTCTCTCTCTTAATTTAAGAGCCTCGCTCTTGTCAGTGGAGTAATTTCCAATCTTCTCTCCTTTCTGCCAGCTCCTTGACCTCCCTATACGATACGACATGCACCTTCTCTTTGATTTGGTCCATGTAGCTTCTTCTTGGTCGTCCTCTACCCCTCCTTCCTTCAATCTTCCCCTCTATAATGTTTTTGATCAGCATGTCGTGTCTTAATAAATGGCCGATCATGCCTCCTCTTCTGTTCTCTATAATCTCCAATATATTTCTTTTTTCCTTTACCCTCGCTAATACTTCTTGATTTGATACCATTATCCAAAACACAACCATCCATATTCCCAATACATCCTCCGTACACCGGCGAAGCACTTGCGCGCGCGGCGGTGGCGATACGACCGCTTATCAGTTATTTACACACGGACTGAACCCAGATAAGATAGCCGAATAACTGAAACGCTCCGAATACGGGGAAAGAGGTTTTTTACTTGTTTGCCCACTGCTGGGCTGCGACCTGTCGCCATTTTGTTTATGCCATGTCACGTGCGAAAAGTTTAATGTTTTATAATATAAGCTTAGACTTCAAAGTCATAATTGTTTTTTCAAAATAGTAAGAGGAGAAAGAAGGAAAATATTTTATACTACACTGGGGTGTGATTCTCTCAAGAAGCAAAGGTGAACGAATGAACGAGTGATGTCCAAGCGGCGAGATTAAGTAGTCTCGTCAGTGCGAACCAAACACATTGTAGCGCGTGCATTTTCAATTTAGCAGCATGGTTCCTGCCGATGGATCGAACGTATAAGGCTGCTTAATTGAAAATGCACGCGCTACAATGTGTTTTGTTCGCTCCGACGGGACTACTTAAACTCGCCGCTTGGACATCACTCGTCCGTCCGCTGGACCGTCGTTGTTTAGAGAATCATTACCCTGATATAAACATAAAAGGCACATGTCTAGGTATATTTATTGATATTTCAAAAACGTTAATATTACTTTACTGACACCAATAGACGTTAGGAACACATTTAAGCGCATTTCAAACGTTTTTTTTTATTTACTAACTTACTCATATCATCAACTCATAATGCAAATTGAAATAAAACGCAATTAAACCAGTTAAACATAAAAATTATATATTTAAGTAACATTATTAAAAATAATAAACTTAATATTCCGTCGACTCCGTTGCTCTCTATGTGCTTAAGTCGTCACATGGCACGTCGCAGCGAATGTATTGTGTATAGCGCGCGCACCACTTGATACTTGCTTTATTATTATTATTACTTTTGCATTTTCGTCATAAAGTTAACTAAGTTAAACAATTGGACGTTTTTGTATGTATCTAGATAAAGGCCAGTTATAGTTATATTGTGATGTTTTGTGCCACGTCTTTTTCTGATAATATTACAATTTTCTTTTAAGTACTTTATGACGAACACAGAACCCCATAATCTATTAATCTCCCTAAATAGTTTAAGAGATGTGAACAATAAATATCGTAGAGGAACATGCATCTCTAGATTTCCAGTCAAACATCAACCAGTAAACCAATTATTCGCTCAAACACGACGTCTCACTTCAACATTTAAAAACAAACTCGTTTGTTATTAACCAAATCAATTAAAAATTAAAAACACAAAACAACGATCAAGTCCTCTCAGTCCGTATAGAGAGCCATAAAGTACTACAACATATCATTACCGGCCCGCCGTTGGAAACTCACGGTTACTGCTTTGTAATAAGAGCTGTTTCGGCTGAACTCGTAAGTTTGCACGCCTAGGCAGTTGGCGCGTGGTGCAAGTGATTTGGGAATAAATTATGTGCATTTTAAATTGTGTTTGAAATTAAAATACTTTTGTTTTTCGATGAGAAAGTTATAATATATTTGGATTAATGTAATCAATGTTAGTTAAAATATGTTGACTTCATTAACTTTAGGCTTGTTACAAACATTTCTATAAATAAATTAAAGAAAACCCTGACAAGCAAATGTTATCGACGTTATCGTACAACACGAAATAAATTTGACTATCCGAATTTTAGGACTCCGTACCCGACGGGAGCCCAGCGGGACCCAATAATATCCTGCCAGTTTTTTTCATATGTTATTGCGGTTATGTATACCAATGATGTTATTGATTAATTGAATAAACACTGTTTAACATTCGTTTTTAAATTTAGATATAAATTATTACACTGGGGAGTAGAATCCGAGACCTATAAATATACATTTGAATTCTGAAGACTACGATCTCGAGATTACAATCAAATGCTCCTTATAATTGTATAGTGTCCTTTGTTTTATTGTAATAATGTATATGTGTATAAATATGTAATTTTGTATATTTAATTATTATAATATTTATTTTTATTACTTTTATTTATGTTTCTGTTAGTATTTATTCATAAGGTCTAAAATAGTTCACGCAGTTTCTGTAAACTACGTCTTGTACTAATGTTTACCACATTCGATTTTTTTTCCTCAATAGCCCAAATGTTAGCTGGAAGAGATCCCTTAAAGGAATAAGTTCGCCTTTGTACATTCCAATTCTGTAAATATTGTATTTGATTTACCGTTTTTTGAACAATAACGTGTTTACATACATACAAATGCGTTTCTAACTCTGAGCACTAAGATAAGATGGAATGCCTCTATGCTAGTAATTTCAACGGTTATTTTATTAGTTTCATCGTAATAAGCGTATTTCAAAATTAAACCCATATAATTAAATAACTTTTTGCTGAAACAGAATTTTGTCTCATGAATTTTCAAAATGGAATAACAGTATGTGGCAAGCACTATTATGTTATTGTGCTGCGATAACAATACTGTGTTTTTAAGTATACTACTGTCACCTTTTGACAGGTTCACATGTCACATTTATAGACATGGACAAACCACATTTTAAGCATTAATTGAGTTATCGTGCGATTATGGTAGCTATCGGCTGTCTATGTCTATGATTGCATCTGATTAAAAATGAATTGTCATTGTTTTTTGAGTAATCGGGGAACATAGAAGAAAAAGATTCCGACAATTTAAGACCCTTCTCCTTTTTTTAAATCGGTTAAAACCAAAACACAGTATGCAAATCAAAACCCGCTCCCCGCTACCTCTTAAACTTGCGCCATACCCCACCGTAATTTCATCCATGAAATAGTTGGCGTTACCAAATAGGGATTAGAGCGAGACGGAGCACGCACAACAACGAGTGCGAGCGGGCCAGCAACGACGCCACTCGATTTTTGAGGTTTCCGTACATTGAGTGGATTTTTTTAAAGTTCGCTTGACGTTTTAGATAAAAGAGTTGCAAGTGGCGTTTTTAAGATATTTGTGTAATCACGTTATGAGAATTTTAGTATTTTTGTTTAGAAAAGACAATACAATAATGATTCATGATGTAGTTGGTATACTACATACTTATCGCCGTCAATAGAACTTGCAAAAGATGTAAACAAAACCAAACGAACGAATTTACCATGATTACTCGATAATCACGTACTTTTAAAGATCAAGTGAGGTCTCTGCAATGATTTATACACTCGATCATTATTTTCATATTAAGTTTAACATGAAATATCTATTCATTATACGTTATTTTTAATAAAAGCACGCTTGGTGAATATTTGAAGTTATAGAAAATAGAAAATAGAAAAAAATAGAAAATAGAAAATATTTATTCGACGATCACAGGAAAAAACAAATAAAACACAGATTAAATTTAACATTGACAAAAAGAATGGCAACACAGAAAAAAAAATTAAACAATAAGGAAAAGGAATTTATGTGTCAAACAGTAGTAGTTTGTTTACATCGTTCACAAGTTCTCTTGACGGCGACCTTAGAGAAATACATACTTAAATACACTTATAATAAGACGTATGTTGCTAAAATAAATTAAAAAAAACATGTAAAATATCCAAGATACAATAAAATAACGGTTATTAGCAGTTTTTGGATGAAATTAACCGGTTCAAACCGGTTATAACCGGTTATTTGCATACTGACACATTGCACAACCATGAAGTTCCAATTATTGACATTGTTGACAGCAGTAAAACAATGCTAAACTTATTTGTCGTGTAAAGAAATAATAATAACAGTAGGATTATTTGACAGCTGTCAACATTATCCATATTCAGAAACTTGATGGTTGTGCCATGTGTCAGGATTGACTTCTAATCGACCGGGGAATATAGTTGGTATCTATATCTATCATACATATATAAATGAATGTTTGTCCGTATGTCCTTTATAGAATGGTAAACTATGCATGTGATCATGTGATATATGGAAAAATGTATGGAAAACGTTTTCTTTGATTTGTGAGTGACCTTATGAGAAATGGGATCCAATGGCATTAAAAAAAAAACTGACGATTTTCTCGCTGACTGTACCTTTTATCAAAAATCTGTGAATGTCGATTGTCATCACTCAAAAAGTTGGGTGAGGTCTCTTAGATCATTTTCGCGTGGCAGCAAGGGTACTGGTAGCTGCCCTTAATGCCCCATCTCAACTTTCCACCCTGTATATATATATATATATATATTTAAGGCAAACCTACCTAACTGACTTATATATCAACGCACAGCCGACACTACTGTACCTAGAAACTTGAAATCTGGCACAGGGGTTCCTTTCATGATGTAAGTGAGCAGCTAAGAAAGGATTTTTTCACTCCTTTTTAGGGCAGTCGTGTAAATAGTCATGTCAAAAAGTACAAGGGCTGATTTTTCAATCTCCAGATAACACTACCTAACAGGTAAATTGTAGCTCTTTCCTTTTCTTTGTCATAAGAAAGATAAGGGCAGAGCTACAATTCACCTGACAGATAGTGTTTTTTTTTTGATAATGGGTTTGCTCTTAACCTCTCGCCCTTGGAGGACGAAGACTTGGTTGTGGATGAAGCGAGCTCACCCAGATGCCTATTCACTCTAGCTTTAAATTGGTTCAGATTGTTATACAGTGGGAAATACAGATGCCGGAAGTGCATTCCACGACTTGCAGTGCGCATTATTAAAGACGATGCACGCTTCGTTGCAGATTATCAACCAGGTACGGATGGTATCCTGTGTGTGGAAGTCTGATAGTCAGGCTTGTGTCAGGAACAAAGAACTAAAAGGGATGAATTCCCGTCACAGACCGAAATGAACTAAGTAGTTCCTCGTAAACGATCTGAAGTCTTCGGTCCTTTAGGTTAGTAGCAATTGTTGTACGTATGAGCGGAACAGAGTGAACGAGTATAGAGCACACGGTACTCGATGTGAACGAGGCCTATAGTACCTATTTCAAAGCGCAGCTCATATCTCAAAATTTGCTCCGGAGCTAAAGGACCTAAAGGAACTAAAAGACCGAACTAGTTCCTTTCAACGATTGACTGAGATCAGAGGGTTCTCTGTCGTTTGCCCGAAAGTCATTTGCCATAATTCTATCACTTGCCATAATATTCATTCGCCATAAAGGCATTATTTTTCTGAAATCGTGAACTATTCAGAATTGTTATAAAACAAACCTAACCTAACCTATTGGGCTCTATACGAGTACGATGGCATGTAAAAATTACCTGAAAGGTTTACAGTTTCAGATAAAAATGCCTTTATGGCAAATTAACATTATGGCAAGTGACACAATTATGGCAAATGAAATTCGGGTAAACGAAGTGATCCGGAGATCGGAGTCGCACTCTAAAATACTGCGAGGTCTACGAGCGATAAATCATTCGACTCGCTAGCGAGTACGTTAATTGTAACTCATGGTAAAGGTAACAAAAAAAACAATGGCTCTGCCACTCACCTGGCCATGCTGATTCCGTCCATCAGGGGTGTTCTCCGGGAGGAAGTACAACCGCAAGCTGACCAGGGTCTGGTCGGAGACGCGGTCCGTCCACAGCAGCTGCAGCTCCCCTGCGCAACAAGAACCAACTGCAGACGAGGTGCATACCAACACAATGCGTCGGTGAACAAATTCAATAAGTCGCAAGATGTACCTTACTGACTTACTTGTTCAGGTGTATTTTGCTCCTCATATAATTTGTAAGTTACGCTTTTGCATACCGACGAATGCTATCTGAACAGGGCTGAGATTCAAGGTGGTAAAAACCATGTCGTCTTTGACCCTCTGTCCCTCGTACTCTACAAGAATACTGCGAGGTCTGCGAGGGACAGAGCGTTGTTTGCTAGCGAGTACGGTAATTGTAACTCATGGTAAGTCAAGTAAATAAGAGCCATCAAAACGTTGGCAATACGATAACAGTACTTTTACAATGAGTTACAATTACCGTACTCGCTAGCGAGTCGAATGCTCTGTCCCTCGTACTCTACAAGAATACTGCGAGGTCTGCGAGGGATAGAGCGTAGCGAGTACGGTAATTGTAACTCGTGGTAAGGGTACAGTACCCTTACAATGAGTTACAATTACCGTACTCGCTAGCGAGTCGAATGCTCTGTCCCTCGTACTCTACAAGAACACTGCGAGGTCTGCGAGAGACAGAGCGTTCGCTAGCGAGTACGGTAATTGTAACTCATGGTATGTGTACAGGTCAAAAACGATATAGTTCTTACCGCTTAGAATCCTGTCCGAGCTATACTAAATTTAGTTAGGTACTTAACTAAATATCACTACATATTATAAAACAAAGTCCCCGGCCGTGTCTGTCTGTTTGTATGCGCGTAAATCTCAAAGACTACTGAACGGATTTTCATGCGGTTTTTACATCAGTTAGATAATAAAAAAGATAAAAAAAAAGATAAAAGATGTTTATTCAGTAAGTAGGCCGCACGGGCACTTTTACACGTCAAAAATCTACCAGCGCTTCGCAAGAGACCACTGCTGAGAAGAAGCGCCGCAAGAAACTCAACAGTTAGTCGTTTTTTAAATATAGGTACAATTTTAAAACTTAACCTAGCATTATATAAAACAATGAATCTAACATACGATAAGAAATAAATGTATTCACGCGTAGTTGAGCAGGAAAATGTGTCAAAACTCTGAGTTTTCTCCAGAACTAATTGGTAGTAAGTAATAGAAAATAATTATGAAAAATTATACTTAATTATGATGGTGTAATACAACTACATAAAAAGTTTCGATACATTCTCCTACAGAAACCGTGTCCCCTAGACAATATACAATGTTTACATATTTCTTACGATGAAGTTATTATTAAGTTATTTGGGTGTTTAGTTTAGGCCAAGCACTTTTATCTGATAGATAGTCCTCGACCCTATAGTAAGCTTTAGACATCAGCGACTTTTTCAAGTAAGTTTTAAGTACTGGAAATGGTAACTTTAAAACTTCGTCAGGTAATTTATTATAGAAATGGATGCATTGACCTACAAATGATTTAAAAACCTTACGAACACGAAATTTTTTAGTAGCTATTTTATTTTTATTTCTTGTATTAAAATTATGTATATCACAATTCTTAATAAAAGAGTCCTGATTTTTAATGACATAAATAATATTCTCATAAATAAATTGTGACGCTACTGTCAAAATACTAATTTCTTTAAATAGTAATCTTAAAGAATCACGGGAGTTTAGGTTATATATAGAACGGATGGCTCTTTTTTGTAACACGAATATAGTCTGTATGTCAGCAGCTTTTCCCCAAACCAGAATACCGTATGACATAACACTATGAAAATAACTATAATAAACTAAGCGAGCTGTCTCAACATTCGTAAGTTGCCTGATTTTCCTAACAGCATAAGCTGCAGAACTTAATTTACCTGCTAGTACTGCTATGTGGGGACTCCATTGCAAGTTTTTGTCTATAGTTATCCCTAAGAAAAGCGCCTTATCTACCATTTCCAAACACTCGCCATTTAGAAATATACTAGATTCTACCGGTCTAACATTAGGCAAAGCGAACCTAACACATTTAGTTTTCCTAGCATTGAGTAGCAAATTGTTACTAGTAAACCAATTATGTACTTTACCTAGCGTGGCGTTTATCCTAGTGTAATTGACGGATTTTCGGTCTACCTTGAAAATCAATGATGTATCATCAGCAAATAGCACAATATCACAAATATTCTCTATCATGGGTGGTAAGTCATTAATGTAAACCAAAAATAAGAAAGGACCTAATATGGAGCCCTGAGGCACACCTAATTTAACAGCTGCTCCAATGGACTGTGTTCTGTTTACAACAACCGTTTGTGTCCTATCACTAAGATATGAGGACATGAGATTTAGAGAATTATTAGTCAGACCATAATGTTCTAATTTTAATATGAGAGTCGCATGATCTACGCAATCGAAAGCTTTGGAAAGGTCACAAAAAATTCCTATTGCATCACAAGATTTCTCCCAAATATTGTATATATATTTAATGAGTACAGATGCTGCATCAGTTGTGGATCGTCCTCTGGTGAAGCCGAACTGATTACTGTTAAGCAGTTTATTTCTATTGAAGTGACCTAACATATCATTTAACATTAACTTCTCAAAAACTTTACTTAAAACAGGTAGAATAGAAATGGGACGGAAATTCGTTAAATCACTCATCTCACCTGATTTAAAAAGTGGTATGACTTTACTATATTTCATAAGATTTGGAAAGACCCCCTCTGAAATGCAATTATTGTAGATTAAAGCTAAGTGAGGAGCAATTATATCTATGATATGATGGATGACTTTAACTGAAGTTCCCCATAAATCCTCAGTTTTTTTTAAACTGAGCGATTTAAATACCTTAACAATAGTAGCTGAATCTACATAGCTAAAATCAAAGCTAACATTACATTTAGTAACATTAGCACAAAGTGATTGTTGAGCTTCAATCGCAGATGATTGAAGACATTTCGTGGTATTAATGGCTATGGTGGAGAAATAATCTTCGAACGCTAAGGCCACGTCTTTGTTTGAGGTGATTCGTTTGTCACCATTGTTTAGAGCGATTTTATTATCACGAGTTTTTGATTTACCTGTTTCTCTATTTATTATCTTCCACACAGTTTTTACCTTATTGTCAGAAGCTTTGAGTTTAAGACTTAGAAAGTTTGACTTAGCAGTCAAGCAAACTTGCTTGAAGGTTTTTGAATAATTCTTAACGTAAACTAAGAAGTCGGCGTTCTTGTTCTCCTCCCTCTCTCTGTAAAGTTCATAAAGCCTGTTTCTACTTTTATGAATGCCTACAGTAGCCCATTCACTAAACTTAGTTTTTGACCTAGAAATAGTTTTCATCTTAAAATGATTATTAAATTGATGAAGAATTACACCAAACAAATCTTTATAAATACTATTAGAATCATTATGTGAAAAGGATAACCCACAGAGATTACTCTGAACTTTATTTTTAAATAGTTCTAAACGATTGCAAGTTATGTGTCTGTATGTTATTGTCAGTGGTTCCTGATTAAAATCATTTAGAAAGGAAGCCTTTTGACCACTATGATCTGAATTAAAGCAGTTAAATATTTCCTTATCCAAACATTCACAATTACAAAAAATATTGTCTAAGCAGGTAGCACTTGAAACACCTATCCGTGTAGGTTCAAAGAACAAATTACCTAAATTAAAAGATTTAAATAAACTTAAGATCTTAATAGTATTATTTGACGTTTCTAGTAAGTTAACATTAAAGTCTCCACAGACAACAACATGCTTTTGAGTTTTACATGCTAATTTTAACATTTGTAGTGATTTTTTCCATAGTAGATTCAAATGTGCTGAAATCAGCTGATGGTGGTCTATAAACACAAATAATTATGTAATTTTCTAGTTCTATGCAAGAGATTTCTATAAGCCTCTCTATGGATAGCCTAACAATATCTTTCCTTTCTTTGGACTTAACGGTACTTTTAGCAATTATTAAAGAACCACCATGAATGGCGGATTTTCTAGCAAAAAAACTAACTAATTTGAAATTTATAAAATCAAAAATTAATTGATCCGGTCTAAGCCAATGTTCTGTAATACACATAATTTGAACATTTTCAGTATCTAAAAATAATCCTACTTCTAATTCTTTGCTGGAAAACCCTTGAATATTTTGGTGAATTATATTTATACTCAAAGGTGTTTCCGCTGTCCTATACTTTAGTTTAAATGATTAGGAGTGGCAATTGTGCCACTATTGTACTTATTTGGTTCTATATTAAAGGCTAATAGTTCTACCAAAGTCAAAATATATTTCTTTGGCAAATGAATTTTTTCAGATGTTAGCGTGAGGCGCTTTATGAATTTATTTAAGTCGAAGAAATGATATTTACCATTACAGCAAATAGCATTATACATTAAAGAATTTAAATTTGCGATTTTATTATTATAATTATATGGCATATTTTGTGAATATGGTAATGCACAAAGTATAATTTTACCAATCCCGGCCTCTTCAATAACGTTTAATATTGACATTAATCTATCTACACTAGCCTTATCTATGCCTATACTGTTTCCTAATAAAATCACTAGAGTAGTAGAACTGTCATAACTTCCCTTTGATATTAAGTCACATAATTGCATAAGACTTGCATTATGATAACAGTAATTTGTTACATTTTGTGTCAATTTATTTCTTAGCATGGAGCCCATTCCAGACCCTATCTGATCTGAATAAATAATAGTTTTAGTATTACTAATTTGTCTAGGGGACTTATCTAAGACTACTTTTGGAGAAGATAGCACAGAAGTATCAAGAGCCACATCTGGCTGAACCACAGCAGCTGGTGAAGTTCCTAAACATGTACAATTATCAATTCCATTATTAATTAGAGAATTAAAACGGTCCTCATTATATCTACTGCTCTCCAGCAATTGTGTGAATGCCAGCATGTGCTCCTTGATCTCGCCTTGAGCCGTTGAGTATTTTAATGAAATATCCTCTAGTTTATGTCTTAATCTAATTATCTCAGCATCTAATTTCTTAACACTTAATTAATATTTCACTGATTTATGTACGGGTGTAACAGAAAACTCACTTAAACCGAAGGGAAGCGAGGGCGGATCGCTAGTACCTAAACAAATAAAACTGCGTGGCTCACAGTATTAACAGTAGCTCGTCTTCAAAATAAAGCATAGCTTGCTTGCATGTGTGCGTGCCTGGATGTTGCTTGGATCTCCCTCACTATCTAGTCAGTAACGATAGAGACGCACGAGAAAAAATAACTTGAGCTATAGATGAATTAGCGAGAGCGTGGAAGTGCATATGTAGTGGTATTGTGTGTTTATAGACAAGAAAAAGAGAGAGAGAAATACTTAAGACCCGACTTAAGTATATACCAGTACATATGCAATTCCATGCTCTCGCTAATTCATCTATAGCCGTGCAGTGTTCTGCTTCTATTGGCTGACGAACTATACCACGTGGTTTTATTGTTTACATTTACATAAGTAACTAAACAGTTTTTTTTCTTTTTCTCCCTTTAATATTTTTGACATGTTTTCCTGCTGAACTACGCATGCTATTTGATATTATATTTAATTTAATATTTATAGCTTTATATAATGCTGGACTAAGTACTCGTAGTACCATTGTAGTATTAAATATGGTTAAAAATGACTGACTGCTGAGTTTCTTGCGGCGTTTCTTCTCAGCGGTGTCTCCTCTTGGGAAGCGCTGGTAGATTCTTGACGTGTAAAAGTGCCCGTGCGGCCTACTTACTGAATAAATATATTTTATCTTTTTTCATCTTTTATCTTTTTAACAAATGAAGTATATCAAATTTTTGTTATTAAAGAAGCTAAACGAGCTTTAATACGAGTAAGTGGGATCTGTGGGGTTATTATGACGTACATGTGCAATTCAGTTTACGCTGAGAGAAGGGACAGACTTTAGTCACTGCTATAGCTCCGTCCTTTACGCTCACCGTAAAATGAACTGCATAGCCATGTAATAATAACCCCCCTGATAGGCATTTCTATTCTTCATACTACAATCCTAACACAAATGCATAGATATGTCTGAGGACTACGTTGGAATATCTCTATAAGGTGCTTACAAATTAGTCACGGTTATTTTTACAGCTGATAGTACTCGCGGTTCTCGGAGTACATTTAAGTATGAAACATCATAGGTTTTCTTATGTTTTTTTTGGAGAAAACTATGAAACAAATTTGCTACGTTAAAACATTCTAGAACCTCTTTAAACTATGATTCAGACGCTAGTATTTAATAACCTACAGTTTTCCCGCCGAATCATAATGACATTTACGAATAACAACTTTTGACAAACAGTGTTAAACATCTTGACAGGTACATAATAGGGGTGATTCTTTTAAAGATTAGGTAATTATAATTTATATTTTTTGTTCGGTAAATTAAAACAATAAAATGATATACAAAGGTTCCTTAATCACAGTTAAAAGTTAATTGTTTGAATGTAATGTATTATCTCTTAAAATATTCATGACTAATTTGTTAGCACCTTATATAGCTACTAGGTACATATGTGACTGTTCACGACCTAATAAATATAACTTTTAATGCACAATCTGCCAAATAGAACCCTGACCCACCACAGAACTGTAACTTTATAACTTAAATCTTGAGTGTCAGACAAATTGCTTTATAATGTCACTGTGACACAGTTGTAGGTAGATCAGGAATTTATACATATCAACTATAATTTTTTCATGACCTCTATTAAAAACCCCCTTAAAATAATTTACTTCAAAATAAATCATGTACAATAAATAATAATAATAATAATAATATCAGGGGACTATGTCACACCAATTGACCTAGTCCCAAACTAAGCTCTAGGCTTATACTATGGGTACTAGACAACGATATAAATACTTATATAGAGAAATATATACTTAAATACATAGAAAACATCCATGACTCAGGAACAAATATTTGCGCTCATCACAGAAATATCTGCCCTTACCGGGATTTGAGCCCAGGACCTCTAGCTTCGTAGGCAGGGTCACTACCAACTAGGCTATCGCGTGTATATATTTTGTTGTCTAGGGATGCAGTTACCGAGAATTCTCGAGTTTTCGAGAATTTTCCGGAACACATCTCTGATTAAGGCAAAGAGAACAATGTATTGTTAGATCTAGGACGTCTTTTGTATAAACAGATCATATTTATATAACAGTAGACGTACAGAGTATAAATTCTTAAGTAGATATCGGTTTTGCTATCTCACTTGCACTTGCAACTGACAGTAATTTTGAAATTATCACGACACTTAACAGCTGTATTACTCTAACATAGGAAGTTAGACTAGCATAGCTACGATTGCCATATACAAAAATAAATCGTTCATTGAATACAAAACGGACACAATCCCCAAATGAGTCAGTGTTGCATTTTAGAATTAGAAGCGGTTGGAATACGATTTTTAATGGAAGAGGAAAATATTTTGGAATGTGTCTGATTTGTACTCAATGAGCGAATGTCGTGGAAAGTTGTTTTAACGAACTTATAGACGTTTGGTGTAATTAGCTTACAATATATCGCACTTCTGGATGAAAACAGTAGTAACTCAAAATAAAACTGTATTCTAAAATCAACTTTAATACAACTAAACACTTTATTGAACAAAAAACAGAAAATCAAATACAATATTTACAGAATTGGATTATACAAAGGCGAGCTTATACCTTTAAGGGATCACTTCCAGCTCCAGCTAACCTTCGGGCGATTGAGGAAAAAAATAATGTGGTAGACATAAAAGTATAAGACGTACTTTACAGAAACTGCGTGAACTATTTCTATGAGTTTCTATGAGCTTGAAACAATACTTTTACAATAATATATGTTTCGCTAAAAGTACCTAATTAAAAAGATAAACTTACGACATTAAGGGCCTGTTTCACAATCGACAAGTAAATTTATCTGTCACATAAAGTTGTCTCTCTCCTTGTCTATTTTCAAGTGTACGACAAAGAAAGGGCTTAACTTATCCGTCAAATATCCTTTACTTGTCGATTGTGAAACAGGCGGTAAGTGTATAATTATAATTATCTCATAATCCCAAACTCGTTATCTAAAATGCGACGAACTCATAAACAATTGCACGCACGTGCATTAGAACTAATGTCTCATTAGGACATTTTGTCTCTGGCTGATTAGCTAAGATAGTAAGTGTAAGCACCTAAGCACGCGAATTGGGATTGTCCATATTTTTACAATTACTCCAATTCGAAAACTATTTCGAGGAATAGGGTTTAAAAGCCGTTCTGCATTATTAAGCTTTTGAAATATTTATTTATTTTGGATATTTCGGCAAAAGTATATTTAACCTTTGTTTGACTTTCGTTTTCGGCTTGAAGCCCTCCTAGAGGTGTATCTTGCGGGTTAGGCGAAAACGGCTTGAAATAGTATGTTTTAATACACTATTAAGTACAATCACTTTTTTTCATTAGATATCATTTAATTATTGTAATTTATTAGAAAATGTCATCCCAAATTTAAAATAATCATGTCATCCATAAAATGTCTGCTAAATAAATAAAGATATTAAAACAAAACTATTGGGACAAATACAAAATTAATGAAATTGGTGTCTTAAAATTTTCTATTATTTCGAATTAGAAAGTAAAAACCGTGAGGTATTTTTTTTGGGCAATCCCAATTATGGTAAAATAGCACGATTTAAAATTAAAACCAACCATAACTAACTATCACAAGCAACTATTTCAGTAGCGAGTTAGCGACATCTATTGGTGACACATGGTTGTAAGCTCTTGAAAACTTGTGAAATTCATTATCAGCGGCTCTATTTCATTCAGTAAATGCGAATTGCTTTTGACATGATATCATATTCGGACGCGCTGCTGGCCTAGTTGGTAGTGACCCTGACTACGAAGCTAGCGGTCCTGGTTTCAAATCCCGGTAAGGGTAGATATTAGTGTGATGAGCGCGAATATTTGTTCCTGAGTCATGGATGTTTTCTGTGTATTTAAGATACACATACATAAACTCATGCCTTCATTCCCAGACTGGGGTAGACAGAGTTACACAATAACCACTAACTCTAAAAATTCGTTGATAATTCTGTAACCACATTTTGCACAGTTAGTCTAAGATGTTTACCAGTGTATTAGTGACATATTGCAAGCCCATCGCCTAACAGTACTACAAGCATTTATTCCCTTAGTCGCCTCTTACGACATCCACAGCAAGACATGAAACTTATTGGTGTGATATTGTCCCCTGGTATTCATGTAAGTTTATGTATTATTTTTAACAATATCAAGTTAATTGGAGTTAACATAACGTTGACAAGAACTACTTATTCTGCCAATCTCGAAATGTCTATTTAACATAGGAAAAATGTTGAGAATTGTTATCAAATGATTACGTCATCTTGGTTCTATGTTTTGTTAGCTGCAAGATCTAGCATTGATTAGAAATTTGCGATTGCTATTGTAGTATCGTAACCATATCAAAACTATAAAGAAAACTTGTTTATAATTTGTTTCACTTTTAAATAAATTTATTCAATCAAACAATTTGAGCGTGATTTTTTCCTATTACTAGCTGTTTCCGTGAACACTTCGTCGGGCATTAAAAAAATTTGTATTTGAATATATAGTCTATGACACTCACAAATAACGTGGCTATCTATTGTTAAAAGAATTTTCAGAATTGGTTCAGGGTAGTGATTCTGTAAACAACGCCGGTCGTGCGGACTATCGAGTGATATCCAAGCGGCGAGATTAAGTAGTCCCGTTAGTGTGAACAAAACACATGTAACACACATGTAGCGCGTGCATTTTCAATTAAGCAGCCATATACGTTCGACCCATCGTGCTGCTAAATTGAAAATGCACGCGCTACAATGTGTTTTGTTCGCACTGACGGGACTACTTAATCTCGCCGCTTGAATATCACTCGACAGTCCGCACGACCGGCGTTGTTTACAGAATCACTACCCAGTAGGTACTGAGATTACCCCCTACCTACAAAGTCACATACATTACCTCTTTATAATATAAGTATGGATTCAACTAGTGACCCTCCTTTGGTTTATGTGAGCTTTCTGTAACAGCGTAGATAAAGCAAAATGAATATACATAAAAAAACCTTTAGTGAAAAATTATCTAATCGATGGTGAAAACCGCATTAAAATCCGTTGCGCAGTTTAAAAGATCTAAGCGTACATACAGAAGGACAGACAGCTGGTAGCGACTTCGTTCAATACTTTTTACTCGGTTCTGATTACTCTATAATTATTCACAGAGAAACAGGTTTTTTTTAGTATGGAACTTGTGGAACAGTTGGCGTATGTACCATATGACCCCTACCTTCGTAGTAAATGCTTGAAACTGAAAATCTAAATAGACTGGTCAATTATCCGTTGAGCTGTACCTTGAACAATATTATCCACATAACCACGATCTTGAAATTATGTAACTTCAAACTTCATGCCGTCTCTATTACGCACATAACTAAAAAATAAAGCGTGAAAAGGGCAGTACCAATAACATCAGTCTCAGACCCAAACATGCTTTTAAAGCCTCAGACGTGAAATGCAGGTTAATGATACCCAGAGGTGCATGCTAAGTTTATTAAAAGAATGACCGCTGGACTAGTATAAAATATTCCTAATTACATATCAATAAATACTGGTGAACACTAGAAATGCCCAACATAATTTGATCTCTGAACTTAAACAGTGGCTGCGAGTCCACAGGTCAAATTACTCTAGTCCAAGACAGTCAGCTGTTTTACTTTAGCTTGAGATTATCACTAGTCTACATCAAAAGGCTATCTGAGTCCAATAAGACACTTTCATCTCTAAATTTAGATACGTCTTATGTAACGTTTAGTCGATCATGCAGAAAAGTTAAGGGCCGTAATAAAATAAGAATAAATAAGATACCTCTTCAATACAACTTCAATAAACATCATGTCTAAATTTAGAGATAATATGTACAAATTAGATTGTAAAGCTACGATTACACTTACACAAAGCTGCGTAAACGTAACCTCACAATAGCTACACAAATTACTTACCTATAGTGCAACAAACTCATGCGCGACTCTCCTGCGGGGTAACAGGCGATGGCGGGGAGGGAGGGAGACTTTATTGGGGGCAGGAAAGCGGGGAATGGAAGCGCGCTAGTGTTGCTATAATTGAATCACCTGAGAGACGCAATTTGGTGTGTTGTGGTAAAATCAACACAAAATGTATTCACTATATCTTTATTTGATGGGAGTTCGCCGAAAATATTAACATAAGAAAACATACGTCGTCCCAAAATATCCGGCTCACTTTACACACGTCTCGGCTGAATAATACATAATACTACTTATAATATTATAGTCATCCTATTTTAAATATACACACGCATGCAACTCCAATGTGATTCAATCATACGTAGAGATGTCTCGTTCCCGAGAATTCTCGAGAACTCAGCCCCGAGAATTCTCGAGAACTCAGCCCCGAGAATTCTCGAGAACTCAGCCCCGAGAATTTTAGAGTACTCAGCCCCGAGAATTCTCGAGAACTCAGCCCCGAGAATTCTCGAGAACTCAGCCCCGAGAATTCTCGAGAACTCAGCCCCGAGAATTTTAGAGTACTCAGCCCCGAGAACTCAGCCCCGAGAATTCTCGAGAACTCAGCCCCGAGAATTCTCGAGAACTCAGCCCCGAGAATTTTAGAGTACTCAGCCCCGAGAATTCTCGAGAACTCAGCCCCGAGAATTCTCGAGAACTCAGCCCCGAGAATTCTCGAGTACTCAGCCCCGAGAATTCTCGAGAACTCAGCCCCGAGAATTTTAGAGAACTCAGCCCCGAGAATTCTCGAGAACAGAGTCCCGAGAATTCTCGAGAACTCAGCCCCGAGAATTCTCGAGAACTCAGCCCCGAGAATTTTAGAGAACTCAGCCCCGAGAATTCTCGAGAACAGAGTCCCGAGAATTCTCGAGTACTCAGCCCCGAGAATTCTCGAGAACTCAGCCCCGAGAATTTTAGAGAACTCAGCCCCGAGAATTCTCGAGAACAGAGTCCCGAGAATTCTCCAGAACTCAGCCCCGAGAATTCTCGAGAACTCAGCCCCGAGAATTCTCGAGAACTCAGCCCCGAGAATTCTCGAGAACTCAGCCCCGAGAATTCTCGAGAACAAAGTCCCGAGAATTCTCGAGAACGGCCCTCTAGCCATACGTTAGAAACCTCAAGCTAAATAAACTCTAGCATGCTACCTCTTTATGGTTATTAATTGTTAATTGCGTGAATACCTATGATTAGTTGATCATGGAGTGGTGGCAGCCATTCGGGATATTTTTTATCTGTAGACAGTTATATGAATCAGGTTTCTATATATTTAAAATGATAATAATATCTAGACAAGAAAAACCATAGTTCATGTATATGTACACTGTAAAGGTCT
This sequence comes from Acleris laterana, assembly GCA_963966035.1. NCBI lineage: Eukaryota > Metazoa > Arthropoda > Insecta > Lepidoptera > Tortricidae > Acleris > Acleris laterana. The sequence goes on from OZ014464.1 coordinate 8,536,514, forward strand.
GTTTAAATTTGACGTATGCATTAACGCGTTGATCGACCATTTTAACAGACCTCCGACACAGCAAAGTAATAATCGTACTATAATTATAGCTACAAGTACATATACAAGGTTTTTCTTAACCAGATTTAGACAAACAATGACACGTGTAATAAGTACCTTACAACGAATGGCGTTTACGACTTTTATAATGTTTAAGGCGTATACATTTGCGATGCACTGTATAAAGAGGTACAAGCGCTAGTGGTTGTAAGGTATGTTATTGTACGTTACATGAATTATTTGCGATAATATGCCAGAAAGGACCGATTGCCGTTTACTAAACGTATTTTTAAAGACAAATAATTCAAGAAGTATCGCATACGTACGACAGTACAATGTCGTACCAAAAAAATACACTAACTACATTACAATGTATGGTTATAAAAAACATTTGGAAGAGGCTGGCTAAGCTAACCCACATTCTTTGTTTTTATATTTTGTCTTGAACTTTTGCGTGACCTTTACTTTTGTTGTTTATATACAAAAACACAACAGAAGGTTTTTAATACTAATAAGGTAATAAGGAATTAATAAAGATTACTGTTATGTTTTTTATTCTTTGTAACTCAATTAACGTCTGCATGAGTAATCCAACGTTACATTTACTATGCGTTATGATTATCAATGTAAATATAATTATAATGTAAGCGACAACCGATCCCACATCTGGTCAAGCATGACGAATTGACGACACATCAGAGTAATTCTCTAGTCCTGATTTGAGAACACCCTTTATAGGACACAGTCGGGGTAATACAGTTATAATTCCACTTTGTTAAGTCCATCTTGCTTCTATATTTTAACCATATTGTTGATGTTATAATGACTCTTATTAATTTGTCATGAAGACGTACTTTTAAAAAACATCAAGTCAAACAACCACAATAGTACTAGGGCTGGTTTTGCGGCGCAAATACAGTCAACTTGATAGAAGTTACCTAGTCGGTGCTTAAGTTCTGTCACAAAGGTTTATTATAATTTTAAAAATAAATAATAGAGTTTCATAAACTTGTAGTACATCAATCAAAACCTTATTTTATATAGAATAAAAAAAGCGAAATTTGAGTTCGTTACTATTGCAATAATTTGGTGTACGAGCTTTAAGCATTCCCATTCGGGGCAGGAAAGCATGGGTCAAAACACGCACGACCACGGTACTGATAACGGCTACAACTTTCGTAAGAGTTCTCGTATTGAGTCGAAATTTGCGTGACATATTGACCAGACTTTTATCTTTAAATACTGATACGAATGTATTCCAAGCAACTAAAGATCCGCTTATACTCCGGTCAATCTTCATGTCTCATTCAATTGACCTTACGATTTCACATCAATTTGCAAAAATACGAAAACAGACCAACTTTCGTGCTTCATAAGCTGGTTTTTAAGTGTCGTTAAGATAATAATGCTGGTCTCTGAACATACCCAGAGATAAGAAGCTTCATAATATTAAATAGAAATTTTTCCTGGTTAACAAAAACTAATATTTAAAGCGTTTTCAAAAAGTGAAATTTTGAGAAAACTCGTGCGTGTTTTAATCGGTGCCGGCCGTGAATGTTAAAAGATCGTATCGGAAATTGCGGCGACTATGTGGAATGATGATTACCTAGTTCCTAAAAATGTACTTTAATTAAGCTTTTAAATTTAATTTATTTTAAAATTAAAAAATAAACAAAAATTATTTTTATTTGACTAAACCTTTGTGACAGAACTTAAGGACCGACTAAGTACATATTTGAGCCTTTTGGGGTCGAAACTTAAGGACCGTGGGGACCAGGAGCACACCGTATTTTTAAAGATACATCAAAGCGCCTGTTCGACGCAACCCGTGACAAAAATGCTGGCCTGTACTTGGCACAAAGATTAAGCATTGCCATTCAACGTGGCAATGCTGCCAGCATTTTAGGAACAATGCCCACTGGCAGCGGTTTGTTAGATTAGTGTAGTTTTAAGTAAGTTTGTAAGTTCTTCCGTTTGTTTTTGTTTGTCTTTTTCTTAAGATTGCAATCACAAGACTGCAAATGTGCTGCCAGGATCAAGGTGTAATGCCTCTATGATAGTAATTTTAACAAAAAAAAGCGAACACTGCTGCGGTAGGTGGCTAGTGGTGAAAGAACTGCCTATCCGGATCGCTACCACCATCTTACCCTATAACCTGCCGCAAATCAGCAGTGTTCGCATTATTGTGTTCCGGTGCGGGTAAGGCAACCAGTGAAATTACTAGCATAAAGGCATTCCATCTAAGTCCAGAGGGCTGGCCAACGCATTTTTAGTCTCTAGATTTGTATCTTAAGATTGCAAATTGCTGTAGGCTTCAGAATCCATCAGGTGGCTTGTGTGCTCGCCATAAAAAAAGGTTTATTTTTGGAATTCGACGTCATCAATATCATTACCACATAGAAGCAACACGGGTTAAACTTGGAATAATGCAGTCTAGTTAAAACCAGATGGAACGACCGACTGCTATGTTTAATCGCATTTTAAGTGATGTCATCCGGTGTCAACGCGACTTACGGCTGGTTTCAATATTCTCTTATCAACAGTTAAAGATATAAAGACATTCTCGTCCTTGAGGCGGAAAATGAAAGATAGATGTCATTATAACTTTTAGGTCTAACCAAGAGAATTAAATATTGGAACCATTTAAACACAAATAGGATCCAAGAACGGCAAAACATAATAAATATTGTCACTTTAATGACTTATTGTCCACGATTAATTCATTATGTCAGCCATTCCCAAGTAGAAATTACATATAAAACCATACATATATGGATTTAAAAAATATTGCACTTCTAAAATTAAATACTTCGTTACACAAAGGAAGTTGGCTAACGTCTCGTCTAAATTAAGTCCTTAACAACGTACAATATTTTTGAAATTCACCAAAATATCCAAAACAGGTATAACGGTATGGCATTTTGTCCACAGGGCCATAGAACACAAGTACCTAATGAAAATTAAAAAAAAAACACGCTCAACACAATTACACTGTTATTAACTTATTAGGGTTGTGCCATCTTAGGAATTTCTCGAAAGTTCTCGGTAACATCGCGTTTCTACAGATTAACGAGAATTCTTTAGAACAGCACATTTTTTGGTTTGTCCACAGCTAACAAGGAAGGGTACCCAACTGTCCGACTCCGATTTGATTCATTTTGATATATGTTATAGAGTAGTCTAAAATAACGGACACGTATTTTTTTTTAGCTGCCCAAACTCAACCTGTTAGGAGAAAATGGCCTTCAAAGTACTGAAAAGTGACTAAACCCTCTAACTTCTATAGAGAGTTTTTTTTTCTAATTTATTACTGGTTTGATTATGTCTGAAAACATGAAAAAATAATGAGTACTCGTACGTATTTTTTTATATCGGCCCTAACTAATATTTTTATAAAAAAAAACCGTTCAGTTTTAGATTTTTCATCGTTGCTTTTTTTTAAGAAAATATTAGTTAGGGCCGATATAAAAAAATACGTACGAGTACTCATTATTTTTTCATGTTTTCAGACATATAATCAAACCAGTAATAAATTATAAAAAAAAACTCTCTATAGAAGTTAGAGGGTTTAGTCACTTTTCAGTACTTTGAAGGCCATTTTCTCCTAACAGGTTGAGTTTGGGCAGCTAAAAAAAAATACGTGTCCGTTATTTTTGACTACTCACTAACATATATCAAAATAAATCAAATCGGAGCCGGACAGTTGGGTACCCTTCCTTGTAAAATATCAGTAAATGACAAGGGCCTTGCCACACAGAGTCCGCTTTGCGCTTTGTGTGTGACGTAATCAATATAGCACAGGCGTAGAATCACATATGGGTTGCGGTATTGGTATGCCGTAGTTAATTAAGATCGGAATAGGCAGAGTTTATTTGCCTAAACTTGATGCGAGTTCATTCAATAATGTATTCCCATCTCGATCACGCATGAATGAATATGGGTCAATTTATCAAAATATATGAGTGGACGGGTCGGAAGGGGCCGTACTAGGCGTACTTTTTCGAGTCAAATCGGAGAAATACTGGAAAAGGGCCGAATCTTAAGTACCCGAAACCGACGTGCGTGCATGACTCGATGTATGAATGTGGAAGAAGCGAAAGAAATTTGTCAAGATCGTAGCAAGTGGAAAGAAGCCCTACCCCTCTGGGAAACAGGCGTGATTTAATGTATGTATGTATGTTATCAAAATCAGATCAGTGATTACCTCGTAAATAAACTAACAACCTGATCTCTCAGCAATATAATATTTGCACAAAGAACCTACATCTGTATAATGGCTGTATAAACCCCTCTCTCGCAGCCGTCAATACTCCATTAGCGGATAGGTTGTCATGGAGATTTATAAATACTTGTTTTCTCGGAAAGGTGGCTTCATAGATGTAGGAAAACATGGATCCCGTGTAGCCAGATGTCAAGCGTACCTTTTTCTTCTGTGTACAACACAGCTTGTAGCCAATATTATTGATAAACCGCACACTGACTGCAAACTTACGCACACTAATGCAGAGTCACACACTAAAACTTAAAAACCGGCCAAGTGCGAGTCGGACTCGCGCACGGAGGGTTCCGTACCACAAAATGCAGTTTACGATTTATAACGTATTAAAAAAAAACTAATTATTAGATCTCGTTCAAACCAATTTTCGGTGGAAGTTTGCATGGTAATGTATATCATATATTATTTTTACATTTATCATTCCCTTATTTTAGAAGTTACGGGGGGGGGGGACACACATTTTTCCACTTTGGAAGCGTCTCTCGCGCAAACTATTCAGTTTAGAAAAAAATGATATTAGAAACCTCAATATCATTTTTGAAGATCTATCCATAGATACCCCACACGTATGGTTTAGATGAAAAATTTTTTTTTGAGTTTTAGTTCTAAGTATGGGGAACCCCAAAAATTAATTGTTTTTTTTTCTATTTTTGTATGAAAATCTTAATGCGGTTCACCGAATACATCTACTTACCAAGTTTCCACAGTATAGCTCTTATAGTTACCGAAAAAAGTGGCTGTGACATACGGACGGACAGACGGACGGACGGACGGACGGACGGACAGACATGACGAATCTATAAGGGTTCCTTTTTTTGCCATTCGGCTAAGGAACCCTAAAAAGTGGTACACTTTTGAAATTAAATCGTAAGCGGTTATAATATAGACGACTCTTTTTAACGAAGGGCATTTGTAACAGGTGCGAAGAGTACTATTCTATTACCCGTTTATATACTTCCTCTATGCTTTCCTACCTCTACGGGTGGCTTGTTTGTAGTTTTCCAGGGTTGTTATTACTCCCACTTGCCTTAAGTTGGAATAAATTGAGGAACTTAACTTGACTAGGGGCTTTATTTTATTCTGTAAAACCATATTGCTTTTGACATGCTATTGTATTGTTTTTAAGTCACGCCATTGCTGTATGTCAAGGGTAGTATCACCAGTAATTATCGTAACGTTAATATTACGATAACATTTCAAAAGCAATATGTTTTAACGGAGTTGAACAGAACCCCTGTTAGGCTCTCTTAAATAACTCACTTTTAATTTCATCGATGAATTACTCACCGGCAAGTATATATTAAACTGTCAGAGCGTTATTAACAATTTAGTGTGTGTATTTTTAATTTCGTCAACGATCTCGGCCAGAGGGTCAGAGATACTATCGTCACAATACAACCCGCCCAGCCATAGAACCGTGTCACAGTGACGTTACAAATCTACTACTACTTTAGAAAAAACTCGTATCTGATATTTCAAGATGTACGAGTTTGAACCTAATTCCCTTCACGTTTAAGTTTAAAATCGTATGTCATGAAATCTAAGATACTAGGCTTTTCCAAAGCTATAACGAAATTCAATCATAAGAAGTGTCAAACAAAACTTTTTCAAGTATCACTGTGACACCATTATATCGCGGTATAGTCGACCAAGACGCCCGATTACCACTTTTCAACTCTATTTGTATGACTTTAAGGTCCAAAAGTGGAAGAACTTGGTCGACACCTAACTTAAGGTGCCGGTTAATACTGCCCTTCTACGGAGAAACGGTACAAGTGCAATTAATTCATAGAATCATATTAAACTCTCAGAGGTTATAATAAGGTTAGAAGTTCATACATACATTAAATCACACCTGTTTACCAGAGGGGTAGGCAGAGACCACTACTTTCCACTTGCTACGATCCTGACAAATCTCTTTCGCTTCTTCCACATTCATACATCGAAGTTCAATAAAATTCATATACCTAGTTGTTGTGCCTTATTACCCGTAAGAGGGCAGAATACTTGGTACAAATCGAACGAATTAAAAAGTCAGTAAATAAACAGAATACTTAACTCCCCAGTAGTATGGCGTGTTCTAATAATGGTGTATGGTTTTGCGGGTGGTAGGACCTTGTGCAGGGTTCGTCCGGATCGCTACCACCGTCTTATCCATTAACCTACCGCCAAACAGCAGTGTTCGCGTTGTTGTGTTCCGGTTTGGGGATAAGACACCCGGTGAAATGACTAGCATAGAGGCATTCCATCTTAGTCCTCAGGGTTGGCAACGCATTTGCAGTCTTAGGATTGCATTGCAGTCTTGTGAATGCGAATGTCTATGGGTCGCAGTTTCCACTTACCATCAGGTGGCCTGTGTGCTCGTTTGTCTTCTCTATGACATAAAAAAAAAAGAATACTTGGTACAAATCGAACGAATTAAAAAGCCAGTAAATAAATAGAATAACTCCCCAGTAGTACGGCGTGTGCTAATCCATGACGTGAAAGTGGGTCTGTCTGTCTGTCTGTTACCTCTTTACGCTTAAACCGCTGAACCGATTTATACAGGGTGTCCCAGAAACCAACGTCAACCCGCCCAGGGCTGATAGAGTAGCTCATAAGCTATCGATTTAACCCCCATGTATGTTCAGCAATTGTTATTAGTTTCCGAGATATTGATCATTTTAATCGGATTTTTTGTCATTTTTCCTTATGTCCGTGATACGAAAAACCCCTAAATTCATGTATTTATACTTTTTTTTTCCAGTGTTTTCTTGCATGATTAGAATCACTGTGAAATAAGGAAGTTTTCAAAGCTACATGTAATTTTTTTTTTCATTACATCTTTTTGAGTAAACACACAAAGTTTGTTTTTCCATACTTGGTGAAAATCAAACGCGGGGTTCCCTTAGTATGGAGAAAGTAACTCTGTCCGATCACTCAAAAAGTTGTAATGAAAAAAAAAATGGCATTTAGCTTTAAAAACTTCCTTATTTCACAGTGATTCTAATCATGCAAGAAAACACTGAAAAACAAAAGTATAAATACATGAATTTAGGGGTTTTTCGTATCACGGACATAAGGAAAAATGACAAAAAATCCGATTAAAATGATCAATATCTCGGAAACTAATCACAATTGCTGAACATACATGGGGGTGATTCAGATGCCCCTTGAGGTGCTCTACCTTTGGACTTCCGCTTGACACTACTTCCTGGGACACCCTGTATGAAAGGAGGGTGGGCTAATTGGCTTAATGACCAATAAGGACAAGCGATATGTCCCCGAATAGGTAATTCTAAGTTGTAAAACTATTACTATGACAGGTGGTTCGAAATCTTTGTGTGAAAAAAGTTATTGCCATGCAAAGACCGCGGTTTTTCCAAGTAATTATTCTAACGTCGTCTATGTAGGCGTCCCGATGTTCCAGATTTTTAAATATTTCACACAGCGATTTAAGATTTCCCGCCATACAAAAAGTTGTAGAATATGAAAAAATCTTTCAAAGGACATATGGCTTGTCATTATTGGTTTTTAGGCCAGTGTCCATACAAAACTGACCATCATCCTTTGGTATAGAGATAGTTTGAGTCCCGGAGAAGGACATAAAATAGTTTTTATCTCGAAAATCATCCCCTAAGGTGAAATAGAGGGGGAAAATTTGTATGGATCTACGATATAACGAGTTCGACGCGGACAGAGTCGCCGGCAGAAGCTAGAATGCAATAAATCACAAACCTGGCTTGGGACTGAAAGCTGTTAATTATTTGAAATACATTGGTTAGCCGGTAAGACAGATCCGGACAAACAAAAACAGTTTAAACATAACTCAAGTTAATTTATTATTAAGGAAAATAATTTATTATTTCACTTTGCTGGATTAAAAAAAAGCAACAACACTATTACTAAATTATTCATGTTAGTAATTGTACAGTCTAGGAGTAGACTAGGTAGACATATTGTTCTAGAGAATTCTCGAGAACGCGTCATCTTTCATTAACCTACCGCCAAACAGCAGTGTTCGCATTGTTGTGTTCCGGTTTGGGGATAAGACAGCCGGTGAAATGACTAGCATAGAGGCATTCCATCTTAGCCTCAGGGTTGGCAACGCATTTGCAGTCTTGTGATTGCGAATGTCTATGGGTCACAGTTTCCACTTACCATCAGGTGGCCTGTGTGCTCGTTTGTCTACTCGATGCCATTAAAAAAAAACTTTAAGGACAATCTTGAGAATTCCCGAGACATCTGCAGAACAGCACATCTACCTGGTTCGATTTAGAATATTCCTGTAGAGATGTACCGTTGTTCTTGAGAATTTTCGAGAACTCTTCCTTTTCAAGGACAAACTTGAGAATTCCTGAGACATCTGCAGAACAGCACATCTACGTGGTTCGATTTAGAATGTTCCTATAGAGATGTACCCACCGTTGTGTTCGAGAATTCTCGACTCTTTTAAGGACAAACTCCAGAATTACCGAAATCTCAAGAACAGCACGTTTACCTGGTTCGATTTAGAATGCTCCTATCCTAGAGATGAACTAACGTTCTTTATACTAAGAGATGCCGTGACCCTCAATTCCTCACCGACAGAGACGAGCTCCGAGTCCTGCCAGATGCGCACGAAGAAGAAGTCCCCAATAGCGATGATGCGCTCCCGCTTGCCCGTGATGCGGAGGGCTTTGTAGAACGTGTACTGGCCGTGCTGGCCGCATGGCGCTCCAACCAGCTGGGGAACAAATAAATGATTAAATTTTTTGGGACAAGCTTTTGTTTGCCGCGATGTCGACCAAGATCACCTGGTAGGATCCCCCACGTACAAAATTAATAGGTAGGGCATCCTACCAGGTGATCTTACTGGCCATCGCGTTGTTTGCCGACTGTGTTTTTTTTTGCTCAATCGTCATCTATAGTTTGTGTCAATTTAAATTGCCAAAGATGTTAACAAATTAGTACTGTTTGACACATAACCTCAAACATTCATCGAGCGTGTTTTTTATATATTTAATCTTAAACTTAATGTAAAGGATCTATAGTCTATACTTTTCGGCATTTAAAAAAATGTAAACAAAACAACCACGTGATATAGTTCGTCAGCCAATAGAAATAGACAGTGTTTATTTATTTATTTACTAGCGACCCGCCCTCGCTTCGCTTCGGTTTATAAGAGTTTTCAGTAACACCAGTACATAAAATAAAAAATAAAATACATATAAACCTTCCTCGTGAATCCCTCTATCTTTTAAAAAAAACCGCATCAAAATCCGTTGCGTAGTTTTAAAGATCTAAGCATACATAGGGACAGACATAGGGAAGCGACTTTGTTTTATACTATGTAGTGATTTCCACAATAATACCCACGTTTAATCAAACAAAGAATTAACTCAAAACAAAATTCAGTTTTAGATAAAACTCTACTTTCAAACGTTAGGGTTAAAATTCGAATGTATTTCTATTTAGAGATATTTCTTTGTTTGATTAAACGTGCGAATAGGCTTACAGTTTTATCCAAATCGCCTATTATGTTAGCTAACAATTATTATAGAATATACCAATACCAATTATTATTATATTGATATGGTATGTACTGCTTCTATTGGCTGCCGTCAAAGTCGTCGTACGTCAAAGTTCGATAAAACAGTTTTGATTGGTTGTTTAACAAAGTCACGTGATTTGGAATGTTTACATTTTTTTAAATACCTAAAAGTATAGACTATAGTGTATAAATCGTTGCTAAGACCTCACTTGATCTTTAAAAGCACGTGATTATCGAGTAATAATGTTAAATTGGTTCGTCCGGTTGTGTTTACATCTTTACCAATCTCAATTGGCACAGACTATACTTGTCAAGACGATTCTGACAAGCCCTAACATGGATTTATCATGTGTCAAAGGCCATTTAGACAAAACTATACAATGGCCAAGCTCGATTCGGACTCGCACGCGAAGGGTTCCGCACCACCATACAATATAAATCACGTGTGTTGTATAGGGTCCCTTAAATATTTATTTTATTTGAATTTAATTATTTACTTTGATAGTGAATAATGCAACTAAATATTCTGTGAATATTTCAATCGTCTACCTGTTGCCGATATTAATATCGAGCAAAAAAACGGTTACATAACCCGTTTTTTGTATGGGAGTCGCCCTTAAATATTAATTTTACTTTGTTTTTAGTATTTGTTGTTATAGCGGCAACATAAATACATCATCTGTGGAAATTTCAACTGTCTAGCTATCGCGGGTCATGAGATACAGCCTGGTGACAGACGGTGGGACAGCGGAGTCTTAGGGTCTCCCCAGACCTATCGACGCGGAATCGGCTTGAGCCGGCAAAAATAAGTTTTATGTCTACGCAATAAGATCGAAAACGAAGTCGTTCCGTTCGCAACGCCGAGCCGGGCCGAGCCGAGCCGAGCGATACCATTTTCACTCTTACTGCACGGACATAATTTTTTTTCTTAACGGCCCAAGCCGATTCCGCGTCGATAGGTCTGGGGAGACCCTTAGTAACAGGGTCCCGTGTTTTTTTTACGAATCTATCCACTATGCTCTACTAATGTATCTACTAAAAGAACAAATTGAATATTTTTGTCCAATTTGCTCTACTACTTTTTACGATAGAGTGAATTGAACCGTTTTTCTCCAATTTGCTCTACTAGTTTTAGTGATAGAGCAAATTGAACTATTTTTCTCCAATTTGCTCTACTATTTAGAATGGTAGAGCAAATTGAACGGCATTCCTCCAATTTGCTCTACTGGGTTTTAGTGATAGAGCAAATTGAACTGTTTTTCTCCAATTTGCTCTACGTTTTAGTGATAGAGCAAATTCAACTGTTTTTCTCCAATTTGCTCTACGTTTTAGTGATAGAGCAAATTCAACTGTTTTTCTCCAATTTGCTCTACGTTTTAGTGATAGAGCAAATTCAACTGTTTTTCTCCAATTTGCTCTACGTTTTAGTGATAGAGCAAATTCAACTGTTTTTCTCCAATTTGCTCTACGTTTTAGTGATAGAGCAAATTCAACTGTTTTTCTCCAATTTGCTCTATGGAAAAAACTACTGTGCCGATTTCAAAAAATCTTTCACCATTGGAAAGCTATATTCACCCTGACTGACATAGGCTATGTTTTATTTTTCTTCGTGGACGGAGTCGCGCAACATCTAGTGTATGTATATAAACACTTTATTGTACAAAACACTGAAATTCAAATACATTAATTAGTTTTGACCATTGGAACCTTGACCCACCATAGAACTGTGTCACAGAGACGTTATGATTCAAGTCATAAGAAGTGTCAAACAAATTGTTTTATTGTTGGGGTTGGTTGATAGTACAAAACACTGAAATTGAAATACAACAATTAGTGTTTGTTGCCGTGTGGTTGCCGGATTAGAATACTTAGTGCCACTCCGTATCTTTCCGTGGATGTCGTAAAAGCCGACTAAGGTAATAAAGGCGTGTAGTACTGTTAGGCGATGGGCTTGCCACCTGTCACTAATACACTGGTAAACATCTTCGCCTAAGTGTGCAAAGTGTGGTTACAGAATTATCTAAAAGTTTTTATAGTTGTTGGAAATTCTGTAGCTCTGCCTACCCCACTCTGGAAATAAAGGCGTGAGTTTTTGTATGTATGCATGTATGCAATTAGTTTTTTTTTTTTATTTGTCCAAGGAACCCTAAATATTAAACGCTTCTCATGACAGTTACGCTGCAGCTAGGGTTGCCAACCATACTTTATAATAACGTATCCTACGTTATTTTGCTACATTATACTTTATACTTTTGAATAAAAAAAAGTATCGAAAATACTTTATTTCTGACTTATGTGTGGAATAGATCAAAAATACTATAGATAATTAAAGGCTTATTAAAAACAAAATAACGATCGCATCCTTTGTGTAACAAAAGTTACAAACTACATGGGTAACTTTCGTTAAACAAAGGAATCAATTAAGCTTTGTTTTAATCAAAGCCCTTAACGATGTAATTTTTTTTTTAAATGACCCTGATGACCGGAACGCAGAATTAAAAACGAACGGGATTTCTGAACGTGCGTGAAGTTTCATTACAGTACAGTGTGTTAAGAGCACAAAAAGTATGTAAGTTTACAAACAAATGAATAAATTTGAAGAACACTTTTTTATTTGAAAATACTTTTATTTTATACTCGTCAGACAGGTATATACTTTATTTTCCTAAAAAAAAGTTGGCAACCCTAGCTGCAGCAAAGTATGCAAGCTGTAAAGGTCAAACGCAATAAAGCTGGCATATTGCGTGAACCAGTCCAAAACACGATTCGTATCGTATGACATTCATTTTGAAATGTTTACTTTCTTTATACTTAATATAAATATAACCATAGCTTCGTATAAACCAGTTATCTGTTACAACCTCCAAAACAAATAGGGAATAAGCAATTTTTTTTAAATCGCAGCATTACATGAAAATACCTTAAAAAGATAATCAAAAGTGAAATTTAAATCGGCCAGAAATACGGATGATACAAGCATTTTAAACTGCTAATTAGACAGAGATCCGATATGCCGTGTGACGTCATCCATATAAACTCCATGTTAAATACTGTTTTGCTAGAAATAGAGAGGAACAATAGTTTTATTGCTGGTTGTTAGTTTAAAGAATAAGTTGTATAATGGCGAAATATATACATTTAGGCGATGGGCTTGCAACCTGTCACTAATACACTGGTAAACATCTTCGCCTAAGTGTGCAAAATGTGGTTACAGAATTATCAAAAAGTTTTTTATAGATGTTGGAAATTCTGAAGCTCTGCCTACCCCACTCTGGGAATAAAGGCGTGAGTTTATGTATGTATGTATAATATACATTTAATACATATTTTGGTAATAAAAAAAGAGTCCTTAATATCACTATCACTACATAGTATAAAACAAAGTCGCTTCTCGCTGTCTGTCCCTATGTATGCTTAGATCTTTAAAACAACGCAACGGATTTTGATGCGGGTTTTTTTTAATAGATAGAGTGATTCAAGAGGAAGGTTTATATGTATAATAGATTCTGGTTTATGTACGGGTGTTACAGAAAACTCACATAGACCGAAGCGAAGCGAGGGCGGGTCGCTAGTTACAAATATATTTTTTTAAACATCTGTTATAAAATCGTCAAAAGTTTGACTCAAAACCCAAAAAATCAACAATTAATAATAGTCGAACGGAACACCCTCAGTGCGCGAGTCCCACACGGAAGCATTAATCAATAATAGTAAACTTGGCCCGTTTCTGCCGATAGCATTTATGTGATATCCCAATTAGATCAGCCGTCGGCCATTGACCCGTCACTGTCGGCCATCTTGACCCGCGCTCAATCAATATGATGATTTAGCTACAATTAGTGTTTTCGCTGATAGCATAAAACATTTCAATTGTCATTAGAAATAGAGAACACGTAGAATATTACTTCTATTACACGACAGTTGAAAAACAAGTGTGTTATTTTTTTAGGATTCATGCATATGTCGCTGTCCTTGGAAAAAAGGTCGTATGTCTCATAGAATCGCGCATGTATTAATGACCTTATTTCTTAAATCAGTAGGTTACATTTGCTCTGCCTATCAAACTGCGCATGCGTCCTTTTTATTTAATTTGGGACCCGTTACAAGAAAAATAGGCTTGAAGTCGTCAATGTCATTAGAGATGTCAAGTCATTTGTTACTTTTAGGAAACTCAACGTTATTGTTGTAGAACGTCAGATTGACTTTGGAACCAAGGTGGGTACCAAATTAAATCTCGTACTTATCTACGATTCTTTATTCCACCATAACTTCTAGATTTCGATTATCGTTATTCCCTCCGGAACTTTAAAATTTTCCGGGATAAAATGAAGCCTATATGTTAATTCAGTGTATAAGCTATCTCCATTCCAAATTTCATCTAAATCCATCCATCACCGTTTCTCATCGTTTAGTTTTTAAACCAATCGCGTCACTGGTAGATGACGTGATACGAAAAGTCACGTGATGTGCCAGGGACGCGATTGGTTTAAAAACTAAACGAATAGAAACGATAGTTAGCGTAATGCATCATGTCTGGGTCCTCAAGGCAGAATACGACTAGGGAATGCAATCTACTCGGTTATTAACAGTTTCTGTACGGTCAAAACCGGTTATAACCGGTTATTTGCAAACCCTAAATACGACTGTTTTCCAGAACCGAATCCAACAAGACCCATCATAACGACGACAATACGATAGCGTGTCAAAATCAATATAATACTTAACCAGTTGAATCTCATCTTTCTCAAAACAAAACTCAAATAATATAAATGTAAGTTCCGTCGCGGTTCCGTGTGCGGAACCCCATTGTTGCCGCGGACGGCGTTCCGAGCGGATGTAGCCTTTACTGGAGCGTCAACAGAACAAACAGATACATTTAATTTATTATATAACCTTTTATTGTAACAGGCCGACTAAGGTAATAAAGCCCATCGCCTAACAGTACTACACCTGTTAGGCGATGGGCTTGCAACCTGTCACTAATACACTGGTAAACATCTTCGCCTAAGTGTGCAAAATGTGGTTACAGAATTATCAAAAAGCTTTTATAGTTGCTGGAAATTCTGTAGCTCTGCCTACCCTACTCTGGGAATAAAGGCGTGAGTTTATGTATGTTATTGTAACAGGTTAGTGATTCTCTCAACAACGACGGTCGGACGGACGGACGAGTTTAAGTTGTCCCGTCAGTGCGAACAGAACATATTTTAGCGCGTGCATTTTCAATTTAGCAGCATGGTTTCTGCTGATGGATCGAACGTATAAGGCTGCTTAATTGAAAATGCACGCGCTAAAACGTGTTTAGTTCGCTCTGACGGGACTACCTAAACTCGCCGCTGCGATTTCGCTCGTTCGTCCGTCGGTCCGTTGTTTTTGATAGAATAACACAACGTAAAAGCTTCGGGTAATGCACTTAAGTTGG
Source organism: Acleris laterana (assembly GCA_963966035.1). Lineage (NCBI taxonomy): Eukaryota > Metazoa > Arthropoda > Insecta > Lepidoptera > Tortricidae > Acleris > Acleris laterana. The sequence goes on from OZ014464.1 coordinate 8,551,760, forward strand.
AAAAACTCATCGGTACATGGTGACCGCGGGGGTTCGAACTCTGTACCTTACGATGACGAGTCGACCCCCTAAGCCACTATGCAACGCACAAGTGGAAATACAATTACAGCCAGGAATTGTACCTTTTCTTTTCTTCTCTTTTGTTTAATTTGAATTTCTGTGTTGCCAATTCTTAAGATGTTTATCTTTGGTCTTTTTTTTGTGCTCGTCGAATAAACGTTCCTATTTCTGTTTCTAAACTGTTGTAAAAAAAGGTTTAATTAAACCGCTGCTGTCGGCAATTTAGTTTACTCAGACGCCAAAAAAAAACTATAAAATTCGATATAAGTACATTGCAAAGTTGAAGAACTCCTCTTTCACTTAGTTTTATTTTAAAAAAAACAACTTCAAAAAAGGGGTTTTCGTCCATCCAAATAGGTCAGTCAAACTGAAATCTTTTTTTGAATAAAAATATTTTTAACCAACATTTGTGCCAACATTTGTGTCCAATTCACTGCCGCGAAGACACTACTATTTCTATTGCTTTTTTTGTTTTTACTTTTTTTCTGTGTGTCATGTGTGTAGTGAATAAACGTATTTTTCTTTTCTTCTTCTTTTCTATTTGAGGTTATTTTTTTGTAAAACATAAAGTATTTATTAGTCTTCGAAACAAAAAAAAACCACTTACTTTTACGACTCTTTTAACTTTTTTTGGAGGCGGTACAAGGCTTTTTTAATTACGCAACGCAACGTACACTGAACAAAAAAAAAGATATTAAAAAAAATACCTATTGTAATGTATCAGGGATGTGATTCTCTTAAGCGTAACATTATTCAATTCAACGCCGCTCATATTAACCGGCGAATTTAAGTAGTCTTGTCAGAGCGTACAAAACACATTTCGGCGCGGGAATACTCAATTAGGTAGCTTGATACCTCGTAGAACTCGACAAAATTTTCACTTCACATTATTCAAAGAGTAAATGATTTTTTTCTCTATCTAAACATGTAATTTAAAAGATAACTAGCCTATCAAACAATAAACAGTCTACTGGTAACCGCCCTCACTTCTCTCCGGTTTAAATCAAATAGAAGATAGTCTATGTCCATCCGGAATAATCTACCTTTCAAATGTAGAAAAAAAAAACTAATTAGTTCCGTGGTACTCATATTTAGTTACACAAAATGTATGGAAATTTTCGTAACGAATGAGAAATTTAATGGGAAAATTTGTAGGACATAGCGTCAAATAGGGCTTACCATGGGCAGAATAACCAATTTTACCAACTTACCAAGTTATACTGAAATCTCGACAACAAAATAAAAACTCGCCCAAATAAACAAATCACCTTTATTTTCTATCGCTACCGACCTTTGAATCAATACGTATAAAATTGAAACAGCCCTCGGCGCGAGCGGGACGGCAGCACGAGCGAGAGGCAATGAACTTAATAACCGGTGATTTTATCTTAAACGTGTGAATACCCCATTTGGGTAAAAACTGTTTTTTTAATTGTATAGTGAAAGTAGACGAGCACTCAGGCCACCTGATGGTTAGTGGAATCTGAGACCCATAGACATTTGCATTCTCAAGACTGCAATGCAATCCTAAGACTGCAAATGCGCTGCCAGCCCTAAGAACTAAGATATTTTTTTTATGGCTAAGAGAAGACAAACGAGCACAGGTCACCTGATGGTAGGTGGAAACTGTGACCCATAGACATTCGCATTCACAAGACTGCAACGCAATCCTAAGACTGCAAATGCGTTGCCAACCCTGAGGACTAAGATGGAATGCCTCTATGCTATATATACCGGTTGTTTTATCCCCGGAGCACAACAATGCAAACTCTGCTGCTTGGCGGAAGGTTAAATGATAAGATGGTGGTACCACTAAATATTTATTTTACACAGCATGTCTAATTAATTAATAATTATAAATAATACGCGAAAAGGGCCGACTCTTAAGTACCCGAAACCGACGTGCGTGCATGACTCGATGTATGAATGTGGAAGAAGCGAAAGAAATTTGTCAAGATCGTAGCAAATAGAAAAAAGTGGTCTCTGCCTACCCCTCTGGGAAACAGGCATGATTTAATTTATGTATATATGTAAATAATATGATATGTATGTACATATGTGGGAATGTACTTTCAAACTCATTGCAAATAAAACGGGCCATTTTTCTAGTAACTTATGTACATACCGTCAGTGATACTGCAATACCTTGTAACGATCTAATTAAATAAGGCGAAAAGAAAATACACCTTAGCTAGTAACACAGTAAGGGACTTTTTGCAACATAATGAATTTGTTACTTACATGTTACGCTTGTGTTTTCTTCATAAAATATAATTGCATACAAATATGAGTTTTCAATTTTGACAAGTGACAACCAATCAAAAGGAACCAAGTATATTGTTAGTTACACTAATCGTTAATTAATAAAATAACTAATAACTGATAACCTAAGGTTTAAAATACAATGAGGTATATTTTGTACAACACACACATGCCATCTTAAGTCCGCCATTTTGAAATTGTGGTGACGTCAATAATGTGGAATTATTTTAACGTTATGTGTTTAATGTGTATGACAAAAGTTGTTTTTATTTACTTGCTATTTAGGGTTCCGTACCAAGGGAAGGAAGGCCCACGGGACCCTATACGACCCTATCTATACTAATATTATAAAGCTGAAGAGTTTGTTTGTTTGCTTGAACGCGCTAATCTCAGGAACTACTGGTCCGATTTGAAAAATTCTTTCAGTGTTATATAGCCCATTTATCGAGGAAGGCTATAGGCTATTATACTCACATAAACCGAAGCGAAGCGAGGGCGGGTCGCTAGTGCTCCTAGCGACCCTCCCCAAAAATCCTTCAAATTCAAGAGAATGCCTCAATCGGACGTTAATGGTAAGAAAAATGCCATTTTAACAAATTAACAACAAAATAATTTGTTCATTATAGAGCCTTTTTCATCTTATGGCGCGCCCCTACAAAATCATACTTTTTTAAACAATCCTGCCGAAAACGACACGTTTTCGCCCCACGTGGTTTCACTTCTTAAGTCAACACCGCGTTTGTTTAATACGAAAAGGTCAGACGTTACAAATCACGTGAACAGGTAAATGTATTGTTTTTAAGCGGACTTTATTAAAATTAGCTATGAATCTATGAACAGAACATGTAATAGATAATGCAGGGACTTTTTTTAAATTCTGAAAAAAAAAAACAGATAAAAGTCGCCGTCAATAGAACTTGTGAACGATGTAAATATATTAGTACTGTTTGACACATAACCTCAAATATTCACTTAGCATGTTTTTATTAAAATAACGAAGGAATAGTTATTTCATCTTAAACTTAACTAGCGACCCGCCCTCGCTTCGCTTCGGTTTATGTGAGTTTTCTGTAACACCCGTACATAAAACAAAGTTTATTATATATAAAAACCTTCTTCTTGAATCACTCTATCTATTAAAAAAAACCGCATCAGAATCCGTTGCGTAGTTTTAAAGATCTAAGCATACATAGGGACAGACAGCGGGAAGCGACTTTGTTTTATAATATGTAGTGATGATATGAAAATAATGATCGAGTGTATAAATCATTGTAAAGACCTCACTTGATCTTTAAAAGTACGTGATTATCGAGTAATCATGGTGAATTCATTCGTTTGGTTTTGTTTACATCTTTAGCGAGTTCCCCGCGTGGTTGCCGGGTAAGAATAGTGCCACTCCATGTCCTCCCGTGGATGTCGTAAGAGACGACTAAGGGAATAAAGGCTTGTAGTACTGTTAGGCGATGGGCTTGCAACCTGTCACTAATACACTGGCAAACATCTTAGCCTGTTTTTGCAAAATGTGGTTACAGAATTATTAACAATTTTTTAGAGTTGTTAGTAATTCTGTAGCTCTGCCTACCCCACTCTGGGAATAAAGCATTGAGTTTATGTATGTATGTGTATGTATTGACGGCGACTTTCAAGACTATGGAACGCTAGGTAAGTCTAAATATAGAAAGGGCATTGGGTAAGTTACTATAAACATTATTGTCTTTTTTTTTCGGCCTTTGATGATAATACTATGATGGTTAAGAGGACCTCTAAATACATGCGTTAAATAATATCGGAGCCAAGTTATTAAAAAGATAAAAAAAAAAATTGTTTATTCAGTAAGTAGGCCGCACGGGCACTTTTATACTTCAAAAGTCTACCAGCGCTTCGCAAGAGACCACTGCTGAGAAGAAACGCCGCAAGAAATTCAACAGTCAGTCGTTTTTTTAATATACTTATAAAACTTAACCTAGCATTATATAAAACAATGAATCTAACATACAATAAGAAATAAATGTATTCACACGTAGTTGAGCAGGAAAATGTATCAAAACTCACGATAAGAATTTTTCAAATCGGACCAGTGTTCCTGAGATTAGCGCGTTCAAGCAAACAAACAAACTCTTCAGCTTTATAATATTAGTAATAGATACAGCTTTTTAACCTTTTTTTTATTATTTCTGCCCTATTCACTCAATTGCTCATTATGTTGACAACGTTACCTTTTGACCAGTCAGTGAAGTTTAAAATAGGCCATAATGACGTATAACGATTGCGCTGTCGTAGTGATGTGATCAAAGTCGATAGTTTATTTATTTTTCTATCGATACGGTTCTATCGATATCGATTGACAGGAATAAATGAAGATTTAATAACGTGCGTCCACTTAGCTTAATGAGTTTGACTGGCCAACTGGATAAATAATAGGGTAAGCCGTTATCAGCACTGTGTACTATGCCGAATCAGCTAATGTAGGAATTTAATGGATAGTGTACCTTTTGAATAAAGTAGGTAATTATTATTATTATTGTTTTACGTTATATATATAATGTTTTTTTTATGGCATAGAGAAGACAAACGAGCACACAGGCCACCTGATGGTAAGTGGAAACTGTGACCCATAGACATTCGCATTCACAAGACTGCAATGCAATCCTGAGACTGCAAATGCGTTGCCAACCCTGAGGACTAAGATGGAATGCCTCTATGCTAGTCATTTCACCGGGTGTCTTATCCCCAAACCGGAACATAACAATGCGAACACTGCTGTTTGGCGGTAGGTAAGGATAAGATGGTTGTAGCGATCCGGACGGAAAATACCTCGTTAATTATTTTATAGTGACCGACCGAAACATGTTATTTTGCCGAAACCGAAACCGAAACCGAAGGTTCGGTTTCATTGTAGTTTCGGCCGAAACCGAAACCGAACCTTTTATAAAAAAAAAGTCCTTAAAAAGTCGAAAAAATTTTAGTAAGCCCGTTTTTTTCTAAAATTAATATTTCGCCGACCTATAATTGACAACATTTCATTTTGGTGACACCTGCAAATTACTATACGAATCGAAAGGGTTTTACCTCCTGAACACGGCAAAATATTTATTTAGATTTATTTTTCTTTATTTACAAAATTACAAGTAAGTTAATAAAAATATCGAGTTTTACCAATACTATACCTAAATAGATATAATACCATTGCCTTTTTCACGAGAAAAAATCTGTCATACTTCAAATTTGACATTGACACTATTTGCAGATGGATAGATACTTAGGGCCACTTGCACGCAGAATTTAACCCTGGGTTAAGGCACTAACTCGAGTTAGTAGACGCCAGATTCATACGAAAACTGTCATTTTAACTCGAGTTAGTGTCTTAACCCAGGGTTAAACTTTTCGTGCAAGTGGCCCTTAGAGAATTATCGGTTGACATGATACTTTTTTAAATACAGATTGGACTAACATAATATGTCCATTGTGTCGTAGAAATGAAGTTACGCCCTTTTAGAATAAGTACATCTTAATAAATTAATAATAAAATAATTATTCAGTCTAGAGAAAATTTAAAACTATTAGTGTCTTCCTCCTGCCAAACAGTATCTATAAAATGAATAAAATTAAAGTCTTGAAAATATGAAATCTTGTCAATTACAGGTTTCTACTTTCAAAGATTTATCACAATGAAATTTCAGCACAGTTACAGAGGTTCTGTTTGAAAATTTAACTACCCTATAAAGTGAAAAAAATACATTATTTGTAACACAAAGTAACACGAGCAAAGCGCACTGATTTAGGTAGTTGCCGGCGGAGTCAGGCGAGTGACGCCATATTGCCAGCCGTGCCGAGCGCGCCCGACGTTAGCCGAGCGCGACCCGAAGGTACGATGTTGTAAGTTTCGGCGCGGCCGAAAGGTTCGGCCGTTTTTGGCCGAAACCGAAACTCGGGCCGAAACTTGATTTTTTGGCCGAAACTGGCCGAAACCGAAACCGAAATTTCGGTCGGACACTATTATTTTACTAAGATTATTATTTGACTGGCACTATAATTAGACTAACCGCCTGTTTCACAATCGACAAGTAAAGGATATTTGACGGATAAGTTTAGCCCTTTCTTTGTCGTACACTTGAAAATAGACAAGGAGAGAGACAACTTTATGTGACAGATAAATTTACTTGTCGATTGTGAAACAAGCCCTAAGTAAATTAAGTTTTTTTATTGTATAATTTATGTTTCTTAAATAAAAATATTTTTAGTAAGATTAAGTAGCCTTGCTTCCACAGTGCTAATTCAAGGAATTAAAAAAAAAAAACCGGCCTAGTGCGACTAGTGCGAGTCGGACTTGTGCACGAAAGGTGCCGTACCATTATCTATACAAAAGTAGGAAAAACACGGCAAAAAAACACGTTTATTAAATGGAATCTATACTTCAATACTATTATAAAGCTGAAGAGTTTGTTTGTTCACTTGCACGCGCTAATCTCAGGAACTATTGGTCCGATTTGAAAAAATCTTTCAGTGTTAGGTAGCTCATTTATCGAGGAAGGCTATATATCATAATCACATATAGCTAGTTATTTATATATTATGTGAATATTTCAATCGCCTACCTGTTGCCGTTATAATTATCGAGCAAAAAACGGTAAAAAAATCACCCCCCTAAAACAATAAAATAATTTTAATATATTTTTAATATTGCCCCGAAAAGACATTTTTTTTATACAGGGTGTCCCAGAAACCAACGTCAACCCGCCTAGGACTGATAGAGCAGCTCATAAGCTATCGATTTAACCCCCATGTATGTTCAGCAATTGTTATTAGTTTCAGAGATATTGATCATTTTAATCGGATTTTTTGTCATTTTTCCGTATGTCCGTGATACGAAAAACCCCTAAATTCATTTATTTATACTTTTTTTTTTCAGTGTTTTCTTGCATGATTAGAATAACTGTGAAATAAGGAAGTTTTTAAAGCTAAATTCCATTATTTTTTCTTTACAACTTTTTGAGTAATCGCACAGAGTTACTTTCTCCATACTAAGGGAACCCCGCGTTTGATTTTCACCAAGTATGGAAAAACAAACTTTGTGTGTTTAGGTACTCAAAAAGTTATAATGAAAAAAAATATGTCATGTAGCTTTAAAAACTTCCTTATTTCACAGTGATTCTAATCATGCAAGAAAACACTGAAAAAAATTGTATAAATACATGAATTTAGGGGTTTTTCGTATCACGGACATAAGGAAAAGTGACAAAAAAACCGATTAAAATGATCAATATCTCCGAAACTAATAACAATTGCTGAACATACATGGGGGTTAAATCGATAGCTTATGAGCTGCTCTATCAGCCCTGGGCGGGTTGACGTTGGTTTCTGGGACACCCTGTATAATATTTAATAACAAAAAAACATGAACATAAAAAAATCCACTGTAATTACTTTGTTTAATGCCTTTATCTATCTTTTGATGGAATAACGACATATGTAAGTGACGTCATTTAATAGACAATCAATATCAAAGATAATAGGCGGGTATTATGTCAAAGATAAACAAAGTTATACCTATTATAGAACATGAGATTGAGTTGTAGTTTTCTTACGTGATTTCCGTCAGGTAGAGTAGTCAAACTACGAACTTATAGTTTCGCCATGTCCGTCCGTCCGTCCGCAGCCTAGCTCAGAGACTCATAGTACTAGAAAGCTGTAATTTTGTATGAATATTCATATTAGTCACGCCAACAAAGTAGTTCTAGTAGTCCTATTAATATTATAAATGTGTGGAGACAGTTTTTGTTGTTGTTATTCTATCCCGTAAGCTAGGCGACAACATTGATAGAGTTTCTTAGAAAAAAAATGATTTATATCGTTGCTTAAATCCAAAAAGGCCACAAATTTAAAATTGGGCATTGCCCTGAAATAATAAGCCCTTTCTCCATAACTTTTTAGTAAGTTCGTAACAGAAGATGTTTAACTTAGTTACAGAAAGTAAAGTAAAATAAAATAATTTTTAGTGTACCTCCCCTACACGTAACTTGGGGATGTATTTTTTTTTCTAGTCTACCCCATAGTGTGTGGTGTCGTTGAATAGGTCTTTTAATCTTTTCGATTTAGGGGTCCGTTTATGAAATATTAAGCTTTAAGGCGCAAGGCTAAAAATCAATCATTTTGCAGGTGGTAGGACCTTGTCCAGGGTCCGTCCGGATCGCTACCACCATCTCATCCATTAACCTACCGCCAAACAGCAGTGTTCGCATTGTTGTGTTCCGGTTTGGGGATAAGACAGCCGGTGAAATGACTAGCATAGAGGCATTCCATCTTAGTCCTCAGGGTTGGCAACGCATTTGCAGTCTTAGGATTGCATTGCAGTCTTCTGAATGCGAATGTCTATGGGTCACAGTTTCCACTTACCATCAGGTGGCCTGTGTGCTCGTTTGTCTTCTCTATGCCATAAAAAAAAAACATCTAAGTCACCAAATAACTCAAATAGAAAATTAGTTCCTACATGTGGTCTTTTTAACTCAATCGGCCCAGTTGTTTCGGAGCTAGTCGGCTGTGACGAACAGACACACGAGTGATAATTTCCGTCTTTTTTTTTACGGAAACCTAAAAAAAGCAAGTATCAAGGAATATTTATTTAACTGTCAGATTAACAAACAAACAAACTAACAAGTAACAATTTCCCCGTGTGGTTGCCGGATTAGAATAGTGCCAATCCGTATCTTTCCGTGGATGTCGTAAAAGCCGACTAAGGGAATAAAGGCGTGTAGTACTGTTAGGCGATGGGCTTGCAACCTGTCACTAATACACTGGTAAACATCTTCGCCTAAGTGTGCAAAATGTGGTTACAGAATTATCAAAAAGTTTTTATAGTTGTTGGTAATTCTGTAGCTCTGCCTACCCCACTCGGGGAATAAAGGCGTGAGTTTATGTATGTGTATTGTGTAAAAAAAGCAAGTATCAAGGAATATTTATTTAACTGTCAGATTAACAAACAAACAAACTAACAAGTAACAATTTCAAGTAACAAGATCTTATCGCCACCTACATACCATATGTATGAAACAATATCAATAATCAAATCAGGAAAACCCATACATTAATGTTCTCATTAATTACTTTACGAGAACCAATTTGCAACATTTATGTACTATGTACAGTCTGCCGCACTGCCCTATTAAGTAAAATTCCTAATAGTCCAAGCAAATTCAACCTTCTACCTTTAGAAATAAGGTAACTTATACATACGCTATTCTATGAGACATGCGGCCTTTTTCTACGGAGGGCAACTTAGTACCAAAGAACGCGGCTACTGCATTTTAAATCGAATGAGGTTACAAATAGAGTACAGAATTCTTTGACTACTACATTACAGTCAGTCGCTTTGGTATTATGAGAGCAGTGGGAAGAAAAATATTGAATACTGATTAAATATGTATTGGATAGAAACCCAACGAAAAAAATGGTCAAGTGCGAATAGGACCCGCGCATAGAGGGTTCCGTACCATTATCTATACATTACACACTATTTATAACCACCTTTTTAACCCCCGACGCAAAAAAGAGGGGTGTTATAAGCTTAAAAATAAAAATAAAAATAAATATCAGGGGACAATGTCACACCAATTGACCTAGTCCCAAACTAAGCTCAAGGCTTGTATTATGGGTACTAGACAACGATATAAATACTTATATAGAGAAAAATATACTTAAATATACGGAAAACATCCATGACTCAGGAACAAATATCCGCGCTCATCACACCTAAATATCTGCCCTTACCGGGATTCGAACCCAGGACCGCTAGCTTCGTAGGCAGGGTCACTACCAACTAGCTTGACGTGTAAGTGTGTGTGTGTGTGTGAGTGTCTGTTTGACTGTGGCACCACAGCTTTCTCTGTTGTCGTTATCAATATCGAGCAAAAAATGGTATGATAGATAGCCCCACTTAAATATTGATTTTATTCTGTTTTTAGTATTTGTTGTTAAAGCGGCAACAGAAATACATCATTCGTGAAAATTTGAACTGTCTAGCGATCACGGTTTATGAGATACAGCCTGGTGACAGACAGACAGACGGACAGTGGAGTCTTAGCAATAGGGACCCGTTTTTGTTAATTTATAAATAAATAAATATTAGGGTGACAAACTCACATAAACTTAGTCCGGAACCAAGCTCTAGCCTTGTACTATGGGTACTAGATAACCATATATTTATATGGAGAAATACATACTTAAATACATTGAACACATTCAAGACACAGAAAAAAAAAACCATACTGGGAATCGAACCCGGGACCCCTAGCTTCGTAGGCAAAAATAAGATAAAAGATAAAAAGATAAAAGATGTTTATTCAGTAAGTAGGCCGCACGGGCACTTTTACACGTCAAAAATCTACCAGCGCTTCGCAAGAGACCTCTGCTGAGAAGAAACGCCGCAAGAAACTCAACGGTTAGTCGTTTTTTAAATATACAATTATAAAACTTATCCTAGCATTATATAAAACAACGAATCTAACATACGATATAGTACATTACTTAACAAGGGCTGTAAAAGAAAGAAAGCCCGAAATCGCAGGTATTTGAGACCCGAGCCGTAGGCGAGGGTTGTAAATATGCGATAGAGGGCTTTCTTTTTTACTGCCCGTGATGAGTACACAATTTTACGTCTTCACCTGGCCACAATGCGAGTTTTACCGTGCGCGCAGCGTGCGATAAAACTCACATTATGGCCAGGTGTTACGTAAAGAAATAAATGTATTCACGCGTAGTTGAGCAGGAAAATGTGTCATAACTCTGAATTTTCTCCAGAACAGTACCAACTAGGCCAACACATGCCTTCTGTTTTTTTTATTGTTTTTTTTGTTGTAGACTCGCACTAGACCGGCTTTTTACTAATTCAACCACTATTCTAAAACACGGTTACGTAATACAAACGTCAAGGTACAATTGATTAAAATAAAAACTAATAAGGCAAATAAGCCGAGTTCGTCTAACAAGACGTCCCGTTGCCACGGCAACCGATGGTATCTAAGGGCGCCGCGAAGTAGGCTGCCCATTAAAATGTACGAGGCGAGGACAAGGCCGCGTCGCTTCCGATATAATAGCGTGGATAATCATACAAACCACAATGATAAATATTATAACACGACTGATTTCACGTTCAATATTCACTTCTTTATCTATAAGAAGAGAAATAGTAGTTTATGAAACTGTTGCATAATGAGGGGTATTAAAACACGAGTGTGTGTGTTTAAGAAGTTTTTAATAGTATATCACACGAGTGTTTTAATACCTAGTTATGTGCAGTTTCATACACTACTTTATCTACTTTCATACATTACAACAAAACGTATTCAATGAATGGCGCCAAAGCCTAGCACATCACCGCGCATGCGTTAAAACAGGCGCTGTCACAGACATGTAAAAATTGGAATGAAAACTTTTTGTAATGCTGTAAAAATGACGCGAACCGCAAGTGCGTTCCATTATAAAAAAATAATTGAAATGGAACCTCGTTGGCGACATTAACTTTTTGGATTAACTTGTATCGTAATGGTAAAAAAAATACTTTATAACATTATTTCTCTAACAAAATAATGTTATAAACTATGTTGTTGTTAAATATATTTAAAGTAGAAATACGTACTTAGCCAGTATACCTACAGCATCGACAATTTGGCACAATTAACAAAAACAAATGGCAACGAAACTATAATTTATAAAGTGTTGGTTGGGAATTATGATTTTTGGAGCGTCAACAAACAACCTTTAAGCTCACACTTAAAGGTGCACTTGCTAGGCTCTCCTTGGATGGGAGGGGGGAGATCATTCCAGCACTTGGATGCCGCGAACCTGAAACTACCCCGAATCGAAATCTTTACATACTAGAGAATGCAGATAACCGGTTATAACCGGTTATTTTCATACACAAACTGATAATAACCGGTTCAATTGCATTCCCTACATAGTACAGTCACGAGATTTAGCCCTTAGGTCCAAAGTCAATCTGACATTCCACAACAATAAAATCGCGGTTCCTAAAAGTTCCAAATGACTTGACATCTCTAATGATATTGACGACTTGAAGCGTATTTTTTTTTAAATGGGTCCCAAATTAACGCTCGTGACCGTACTAACTGTTCCCGTGCCTACTTCGTGACTTCAATGAGCGATAAAAAAAATGCATTAATATATAGCCTATGACACTCTCAAATAACGTGGCATTCTATTGGTAAAAGAATTATCAAAATCGGTTTAGTAGATCCTGTGATTATCCGTTACGTCACTAACTTTTAACTCTTTATAATATTAGTATAGATAAAACAAAGTCGCTTGACGTCCGTCTGTATATCCGCTAAGTAAAGCAGTATCTTAAATTCAATCACCAAAGCAGATTCAATTCTATAACGTTAACGATAAGGTTGATATTACTATAGGAGGTATGTCTTAGTTGCTGCGTTCTTGCTTAGGACGGGAGCATTTATATGCGGTTTCACCATCATTATAATATTTTCCATATCTTATTGGGCCTGTGACAGATGTCATTTGGCAAATTTAGTGATGCTGCTAATTATATTCGCATTTTGTTTTCGATTATCGATAAAATTTATAAAGGAAATGTATTCGATTCACTTTCTGGTATTTCAGGCTGCAAAACCCACAATGGTCGAAAGATAAAACATACCTAACCTAACTCTAACTAATCATATTAAACCGACTTAATAAGGTAGGCATTCAATGACAGAAGCTTTGTTTGCTAAAGGCGATATGTGATTTGGTCGGGCTCTGTATTGCCACGAGTATCTCAGTCTCATTGTCTAGGTAAGGCACTTGTCCCACTGCTAGCGAGGAAGCCAATAGCTATCGACTACTTTCTCGCGTCAAGAACCGAACAATAGATATATCCCGTGACCATGTCATAAAAATACACATATATTAATAGTTGATCGATGGCTGTTCACACTACCACCGGCGAGAACTCTTTCCACTAATTTGTCGAAACAAAACATATAGGTAGGGCCCGTGTAAATAAAAGAGACATATTATTATATATTAAGAGGATTGTCAGTTTACGATTTTGAATATGTTGTAGATATCATGAAAAAATGGGTCGTTTTCGTCGTCGTTTTCCTTTCCAAAAAAATATTTGGAAGTGAACAAATAAATAAAAATTGGAAACATGCAAACCCAATTTTTCGTAAAAACTAGATACAACATATTCAAAAATCATGGTAATCGGACTTGATTTAGGCACATTTATGGGTCGAGAAACGATATCGCATGCAGCTAATTTGGTATTAAAATAAAAATTGACAGCTACGCGATACCCTCTTAATACCTAGTTGATCGCTGGCTCTACTCGCTTCCGTCATCGTCGGCGGTGGGACACGTGCCTAATATTGTCTACGGCATATCCATTATCCAGTATGTAGGTATTACTCGACTAAATTAAGAAGAGCAGAGAGTGGCTTAACGTTCCCGTGTTGTGTGTAGGGAATGCAAATAACCAGTTATAACCGGTTTTGACCGGTTATTACATACAAAAAAGAAAAAAACCGGTTAAATTGCATTTTTGTGTACTTAGGATAGGAATTCAATTGACAATAGGAACTGTCTCAAAAGCATATTCATTATTTAAAAAAAAAAAACATTATTTACAGAGTTTTTTTTTACAACTAGTGCTACGTAACGTGGGTACAAACAAAACGACGTCATTCCAAACACAGGTAATAACTATTCAATCAGTACCTATATCGTCATTGCTTTAAAATGTCCTCGTATGACGTATCGCACATTTCGTGACGTACGATTTTAAACTTAAACGAGAAGATAATTAAATTCAAACTCATACATCTCGAAATATCAGATACGAGTTTTATCTAAGTAAAGAAGTAACGATATTTTTCTCAGTAAATAGGCTAATGTAAAAAGTAAGCTATTGAGACATCTCTACAAATATGCTCTTTATTATTTAATTTATTTACCGGAAAAGCTATACAACAAAACAATAACCTAAATGTAGGGAATGCAAATAACCGGTTATAACCGGTTACCGGTTATTTGCATTCAAAAACTGTTAATAACCGGTTAAGGCTTTCGTTTCCACCAGAGCTGTGCGACAAAATTTATTATACATAAAAACCTTCCTCTTGAATCACTATCTACTAAAAAAAACCGCATCAAAATCCGTTGCGTAGTTTTAAAGATCTAAGCATACATAGGGACAGACAGCGGGAAGCGACTTTGTTTTATACTATGTAGTGATTACTCTCTCACCGATATATCTCAAACCGGCCAAATGTAATCGTTAATACATTGCGAGACGAGGAAACAAATAACTATGTAGTTATGCATCGAGCGAGATCAACACCCTGTCCTTGATTTACCGCGAGTACAACGAATATATCGAATAACACTATTTTAATAACAACGCTGCATGTTCACGACTTTTCGAGAAACCTTGGGAGTTTTTTTAATGGAATTACTTAGAAATCAATTAGTACCATTAGTTATTCTTTGCCTTGATTTAAATTCAATTCAAATCCGCTATATCACTACATAGTATAAAACAAAGTCGCTTCCCGCTGTCTGTCCCTATGTATGCTTAGATCTTTGAAACTACGCAACGGATTTTGATGCGGGTTTTTTTGATAGATAGAGCGGTTCAAGAGGAAGGTTTTTATGTATAATAAATTCTTTTTTTATGTACGGGTGTTACAAAAAACTCACATAAACCGAAGCGAAGCGAGGGCGGGTCGCTAGTCTATACTAATATTATAAAGCTGAAGAGTTTGTTTGTTTGTTTGCTTGAACGCGCTAATCTCAGGAACTACTGGTCCGATTTGAAAAATTCTTTCATTGTTATATAGCCCATTTATCAAGGAATGCTATAGGCTATATATACTCACTAGCATATTATACTAGCGACCCGCCCTCGCTTCGCTTCGGTTTATATGAGTTTTCTGTAACACCTGTGCATAAAATAAAAAAAAATTATACATATAAACCTTCCTCTTGAATCACTCTATCTTTTAAAAAAAACCGCATCAAAATCCGTTGCGTAGTTTTAAAGATCTAAGCATACATAGCGACAGACATCGGGAAGCGACTTTGTTTTATACTATGTAGTGATGTATCATAAACTACCGTTTTTAGAATCTTGTCTGTCTGGAAGTTTGTCTTTAATAAGCTTCGAAACCAGGGATTGTAACCGGTTACAAATAAACCGGTATTTATTTAGGTTAAACCGGTTAATAATTTAGGTTACGTTCGAACGAAATGATTTGGGAACGTTATTTCGAAGCGCTCCCTAACCGGACTCTGTGTTTCGATACGGGATGAATGACCGCTGTCGCGCGTCGAGGCGCTGCTGGTGGCTGCGCTATCAATCTAATACCATAGCAAACCAATCCTGTCTCCTTAAACGAGCGGTCATTCACCCCCCACACGGAGGAACCGCTCTCTAACCGGTAAATTGATTTCGTTCCCTGTTTACGCTCCGACATAGAGATACCGGTTAGAGCGGTTCTTGCGAGCGTAACCTTTATTATGGGTTAGGCTCTCAAAGTGCGGCTCTAACCGGTACGGAAAATAAACCGGTTTTCAATCCCTGTTCGAAACAGCTCAACTAATTTAAGTGAAAATACATTCTGACGTTTACAAAATTTAAAAATGTATAAAAACGAAGCGAACCGAGGGCAGGACGCTAGTTGCGTAATTAAAAACCCTACTTATCTCTCACTCGCACTCATACGCTCTTATGCTTATCTATCTTTAAAGAGAAACGGTCGATCGAGAGAGCGAACTCATATGAGCGGGCTCACTTGCCAGTAAAGCTACCTAATTAATGCACACACTAAAAAAAACCCTGTTCGCTCTGAAGGGACAACTTAAACTCCCTGGGGTGTTATTCTCTCAAAAACAACGGACGGTCGGACGGACGAGCGAAATCGCAGCGGCGAGTTTAAGTAGTCCCGTCAGAGCGAACAAAACACTTTTTAACGCGTGCATTTTCAATTAAGCAGCCTTATACGTTCGATTCGTTCGCACTAACGGGACTACTTAAACTGGCCGCTTGGACATTCAGTCGTCCGTCCGTCCGACCGTCGTTGTTGAGGGAATCACTCACTACCCTGAGCGAGTGGTTTAAAATTAGGGAATGCAATTTAACAGGTTATTAACCATATTGTATGAAAATAACCGGTTAAAACCAGTTATAACCGGTTATTTGCATTCCCTATTTAAGATCACCTACGTGTATTTTACAAATTATGAACGTAACACAATAATCTAAAACACAAAAACTATAACAGCCTATTGTCATTGTCACTTATGATATGACAACGATAGTGACGTAACTAAACTAGTTGTTATGACGTCACCTTCCGGCACGCTGATATCGATACTCTATTGTCTTTATTGTAAGAATTTATGCCAACCGCGTAAGATATATTTTGCAACGAATCTATTTGTCGATAGATGACTTGTAACAAATTCTATGGTTATCTTTATTTGTTATTATCTGTTTTATTTTCTTAACTCCGCCGGCGAGCTCGTCGTAGAGGCAACGACAAGCGTAACTTGAACTATCGACCTTGGTCGGAATTCAACGCAGCTCAATAAATATGGTAGATTCATAACGGGGCAATGCTTGCAAGGGGGTCATGTTATGATGGTCACTAAAAAAAGTGAGTGACGTTATTTTTTAAGTGAATAGCTAAACAATACGTTTTCAAACGAAATTTCGAAGTGAAAGTGACAAGGTTTGCCCTATGTGCCACTTTCGTTAATTTCATACACATCGCCTTATTGTATACGCTATAGAGTTCAAATTATTTAAAATATTACGACAGCTGCAGAGCTACACTTTGTCATATATTAAGTTTTTAGGGTTCCGTACCCGAAGAGAGCCCATCGGGACCTTATTAATAAGCCTACGGTGTCCGTTCGTCCGTCTGTCTGTCCATCCTAACATTGAATATGAATACTAAAAAAAATATTTTTTTATTGCTGTCTTGTAAAAACGGTAAATTCTATATAAGCGTCAAATGGTCTAAAAAGTCTTAAATGAAACATTATCTATGTAAAAAATAGCTGCCCGTCACGATTTCATCCGGGTTTAATAATATAAACTCCATACCAATAGATTGGTCTTATTTACCTAGTAAACACTATTATAACGTCAAAATGCTCCCTTTTCGCCTAAGATAAAAAAATATCATAAAAAAAAATGCAAAATGAGGCCGTTTTAGCCAAAAATTATGCATTTTGTAGCACCTTTCAAATGTTAGAATATTTTTTCAAATAAATCACTTCTTTATAATGTCAATAAATTCTTATAAATGCAGTTTATTTTATAATCAAGAGCCAGACTCATTCTACTAAGTGTGCTCACAGACTAACAGATCGTCAGTGACGTCACACTGCTACAAACGCGTAGTGGCGAGCGGTGCGTTTTTATAAATAGCGCGCTATTTTTGTATTTTATGGGTTAATGATTACATATTTAGCCATCGCGTTGGTACATCGAGTATGTAGTCAATTGCTTTAATAAAAACACCCTTTAATCAAAATAATCACTCAAAGTAATAAAATACATTGTAATTTAGCGTCAATGCTGCCTTTATACACGTGTCATTTTGTTATGAGTGACAGTTGACTATTTATCTTCTTTTTCCTCTGTACTAAACATGTGTGGTGACATTCAACCAATGAATCCTCATTATTAAAAACTGGATTGAGAATTCATAAAACAATAAATACATATAAATAATTAGTTCAGCGTTTCCGCAGTGAGCTCGCGCTTTGAAGTTGAAGTAACTGTTTTGGGTCTCGGGATAAAATATTTAAATATATAATGAGTTCCGAGGTTTAACGCTGTCAAGGGAAAATAATTTAGGTTAGGATTGATACATTCATGAATTATCTTTATATCTTTTAACTTAAGGCTATTTTGCGTAAGTAATTTAAACTTTAAATTTTTCCCTTTATTAAGTGCCAAAGAAAATAAAAATCATTATTTTATAACAAAGTTAACTAAATTAAATTAATTATAGTAGGTACTTCAATGGTCAACATATACCGCATGACATGCAATAAATAAACAAATTCATAATTGAATAGGCACCTATAGCTGTTGTATTGATTAGCAATTGATTTATTCTCAAGGATCTCATATGGTGTTTAACACTAATTTATAACTTAACTCAAAAAATAACTTAATCGATATCGATAATCTCTAGCCATCGTCCCATCACTAGTGCTGATACGGCACACCGCGCAGGGTTGGGGCCGCCGAACAAAATTAAAATATATCTTCAGTTTAAATTCCACAAGAAAACAGCACAAATTACAGCATTCAAGTATGTCGTATGTAAAAACGGTGAATTCATTTCCATTATTATTACTACCAAGGTCAAAAATGGAACGCTGTCATTAATAATAAAAAAACATACCTACTTACCTAGATAAGTGTTTTTTTACCTATTCTGTTTCAGAAGGTGACTTCAAATCGAATAACAATGGCTTTAACTCGAGGAAAACAATGGGCCATCCTCCGTTTTGTTTTTAGCAAGTCTCTCTTTCCAGCGACAGAACGTAATTGATAATTAACAAATTACAGGTTATTTTACAAACGGAAAAATAGGTCATGTTCGAAACGAGTAAATAATTGACCGGAAGTACGTAAGCGACTTCCATATCGGTTATAGATCAATTGAAGCACTTTTAAAATTAATATGTTTACCTACCTTGAAAGGTTTATCCATGTTTTAGGAAATCCAGACAAAGCACATCACAACAACGACAGTTAAGATTCTTAACAATAGCCGTGCACTCTTAATGTAAACTGAGCGTAGATATGCACTATTTATACACTGTTCAGTTTTCCAAACTTAAATATAGCACTGCACACCAAATAGTTTTACAAATTCACACGTCAATTACCGAATCGATAGGCAATAAAGATAATAAATCATATTATCTACTTTATAGTACAGTTAGCGGTTCCATGTCAAGCCGCGGAAACAAACGAACGCGTTTAAAAATCGAATTGGTAATTTGTAAAATTATGATATTTGAACACAATAAATACAATATGGCGATTTGACGAAAATAACCGCGCTGCTCGGCGACGCGCGGCCATTTTCGAGCACGACCCGTTCGTATCTGTCCACGGTTGCTCCGTATTTTCTTACCCGCTCGCACGCTCGCAGGGTTGGCGCTGCGTTTGGATTTTGAAAATTGATGGAATTGATTATTTGTGTAAGTTTTATTTTTTAATGTTTGTTTTCCTGTTATTTGTGAGATGTTTGCGTAGAGTTTTGTTTTTTTTTGTAATGTAAATAAAGCGTTTTGATGTAATAGTGTGGATATAATGAATTATACGATTAAAAATGTCCACGATTAAACTAAAATAGCTAGATCAAGAAATTGAACGCATGAATTTTATTAATAAGCGCACCGAAGACCACCAAACGACTATACAATTACAGTTTACTAGCTTCTGCCCGCGACTTCGTCCGCGTAGATTTCGATTATCGTTAGTCCCTTGGGAAAATTGTAATTTTCCGGGATAAAAAGTAGCCTATGTGTTGTTCCAGTGTATAAGCTATCTCCATACCAAATTTCATCCAAATCCGTCCAGCCATTGCAGCGTGAAGGAGTAACAAACATACACACTCACGAACTTGCGCCTTTATAATTATTATAGTGTGATGTGATAATTTAAGGAATTAAGTAAAACACACAAAACATTTACAATAGATAAAATGCAATATTATTATTTATTAAATACAAATATATATTGCATTGAATACACTGATCTTAATGACCATACATTAAAATTAAGGAAATATAAAAAACGGATAAAAAATCTACGATCTGTGACGACCCTGCGCTAACTCACACAGACAACACGTTCATGTATACATTTTTTTACGTAAATATAAATGATTGGCACAGTACACCGGCGGACAACAGATTAGTCAAAATGGCTACTTTTAAATCAACAAAAATAGTCAATTGATGGTATGAGTAATGTAAACATTTTATTTATTGAAAAAAATCTCAAGAAAACTTAAATTTAAGATACCAGATGACTCAAGAACTGATAAAAGTGATACATTATTAGTTTATCTACAATTATTTGTACATGACTTAGTTTTTTTTTACAGCGGCATAGTCAAAAATAAAAAACCGGCCAAGTGTGAGTCAAACTCGCGCACGAAGGGTTCCGTGCCATCACTACATAGTATAAAACAAAGTCGCTTCTCGCTGTCTGTCCCTATGTATGCTTAGATCTTTAAAACAACGCAACGGATTTTGATGCGGGTTTTTTTAATAGATAGAGTGATTCAAGAGGAAGTTTTATATGTATAATAGATTCTGGTTTATGTACGGGTGTTACAGAAAACTCACATAAACCGAAGCGAAGCGAGGGCGGGTCGCTAGTTATCTATAAAAATCACTTTTGTTGTATGGGACCCAACTTTATGTTCTGTAAATATTTCAAGCGTCTTCCTGTTGCCGTTATTAATATAGCATAAAATGGCAAAAAAATCACGTTTGTTGTATGGGAGCCCTTTTAAATATTTATTTTACTCTATTGTAGTATCTATTTTCTGTTATGGCGGCAAGAGAAATACATCATCTATGAAAATCTTATCTGTCTAGCTATCACGATTCGTGAGATACCTACAGCCTGGTGACAGACAGACAGACAGACGGACAGCGGAGTCTTTGTAATAGGGTCCCGTTTTTACCATTTCGGTACGGAACCCTAAAAACTGTGTTTTTACAATAAAACAGTAATTGTTTAAACAAGTAAAAATGTTTTGAGACAAGTTTTCTTAAAGACTTTCTTTGTACAGGGGTGTTATTCTCTCAAAAACAACGGACGGTCGGACGCACGAGCGAAATCGCAGCGGCGAGTTTAAGTAGTCCCGCCAGAGCGAGCAAAACACATTTTAGCGCGTGCATTTTCAATTAAGCAGCCTTTTACGTTCGCTCCATCGGCAGAAACCATGCTGCTAAATTGAAAATGCACGCGCTAAAATATGTTTTGTTCGCACAGACGGGACTACCCGTTGTTCAGATAATCACTACCCTGATGGTAAGTGGGATCTGAGACCCATAGACAATGGAATTCTCTAGACTACGATCTCAAGACTGCAATCCTAAGACTTCAATTGCGAAGAAGTCATCATTTTATCGATTCATCGTAAGATTGCAATCTTGAGATTACAAATGTCTATAGAGGGTCCATATTGGCTCATATAAAATTTGTAGCGAATGTGTTGTTACCCATAAATCATCAACTCATAAATGATTTAAAAAAAACCTGAAATAAAAACCGTTTCAGAAAAAAACACTTTATGAGTAACAATACATTCAGACTAAAAATAATCAATAATATACTACATACCTACTTGATAGCAACCGGAATTGTTCCTATGACTATAAAATGCATACCTACTTGATAGCAACCGGAATTGTTCCTATGACTATAAAATGTTTAATGATAGGTCGGGTAGGGTTAATGGTCATGGCCTCAGGTCGATCTTCCATGATATATCCAAACTTATGGCGATAATTGAAAGCGCTGACCTGACCGAAAATAAGCGTTCTGAAAATCAACTGGATAAGACATTTTTTCGTGAGTAACTATAAGGGACCAATAAAAACGAATAATGCTGAATTTAAAATCCTAGTGCAAAATGTCCAAAGCATTAAAAATAAAGTCGAAGAACTCGAGTGCATACTAGAAAGAAATGACTTTGAAGTAGCATGTCTCACGGAAACCTGGATCCCTAAGGAGCAGAAGGATTTGATTCATATACGTAATTACACGTTTGCATCGGCTCACTATCGATGTGATCGCAGAGGCGGCGGCGTGGCAATCCTTTCAAAAAAAGAAATTAAATTCAGTGAAAGGCAGGACATAGCTAACTTATCGATAGATAACATTATCGAGTGTTGTGCCATTGAATTAGAACCTAGCGTAATACTAATTGCTTTGTATAGAGTAAACCGCGATATAGACATTTTTTTTGACACATTACTTAAAATACTGTATAAAATTAAAGCAAAAGTAAATAATCATATCATTATAACAGGAGATTTTAACATCAATATGTTTACTAATTCAAATGAATACATTAAGTTGCGTAATATGATGTTAGAGTATAATCTATTTCAAATAATTAAGGATCCAACTCGAGAAACTGATAAAAGTTCGACATGTATAGATTTAATGTTTACTAATTTTAAGAGATTCAATGTTTCTGTAGCAGACTTAGGCCTATCGGATCATAAAGGCTTAACCTACTGTTTTCAAAATGCTGTAAATATTCAACCCAAAAACCTCTACACTACCAAGAGACTATTTACCCCGCGCAACCTAAAGTCTTTTAATGTAGCACTTCAGGGCACAAACTGGCGTGACGTCATTAGCGCAGAGGCAAGCGTTAATGACAATTACAATTCATTCTGCAGTAAAATGCAGCAATTGCTTGACCTAACCATCCCGGTAAAAAAGATTAAACTTAAAACTGAAAATAGAAAAACCTGGCTAACTAATGGGTTAAAAAAGTCATGCAAACATAAACGAGTACTTAGGTCTTTGATTAACCAAACAAATAACAATATCCTAAAAAAACATTTTAAAACTTACTCAAAAATACTGAAAATAAGTATTAAAGTCTCCAATAAAATTAATTACATCCGAGAGGTTAACGAATCTTATAATAAAGCTAAAACCATGTGGAAAATTGTAAACCAAGTTACTAGAGGTAAGCCTTGCGGTGTTTGTTACACTAATACGACCCTTAAATCAAACAGCTCGATAATAAACGGCCCTAACTCAGTTGCAAACCATTTTAATGAGCACTTTGCGTCGGTAGGAGAGGCGGCGGCGGCACGGGCCGGCCGGCCGCTCGGCCAGCCGGTCATCAAACCTGCCGTTAACTCAATCTTCCTAAGTCAAGTTACAGAAAAAGAAGTTGATGGCATTATAAGAAACCTACCGAACAAACATAGCTTTGGCATTGACAGCATACCATCTGTATTGATAAAATATTGTAGGCAAGAGCTTACACCTATATTAACACTATTAATTAATCAAACACTTACTGAAGCCGAGTTTCCAGACAAACTCAAAATCGCAATTATAAAACCCATATTAAAAAAAGGCGGCAAACCAGAAAACCCCTGTCACTATCGACCTATTGCGCTTCTACCGGTTATATCAAAACTTTACGAAAAGGCTATCACAAACCGCTTAGTCAATTTTTTAGAAAAATATAACCTCTTTGATAATAACCAATACGGATTTCGTCGAAATTGTAGCACTACCCTCGCCGTATATAATTATGTGCAAGGAGTATTGGACTGCCTTAGGGAAAGGAGGCATGCAGTTGGTCTGTTACTCGACATGACGAAGGCATATGATACCGTATCTCACAGCATACTCTTGACTAAATTACACGGAGTGGGTATTCGCGGAGGCGCGCACGCTCTAATGCAATCTTACCTTAAAGACAGACAGCAGCTCGTACAAATTGATCACTTTGACAAGCAGACTGGCGAGCTGTCAGCTATTCAGTCACAGGTGCGCACTATAAACTGTTCTATTCCTCAAGGTAGTGTTATCGGTTGTGTACTTTTTATAATTTACATCAACGACCTACCTCAAGTGTCAGACTCTACGTGTGTTATTTTTGCTGACGACGTATCCCTGTTGTATAATTGCCCAAAAGACCATGATCCTAGTAGTGATATTAAGAACTCCTTCAATAAAATAAAAAATTGGTTATTGGACCACAACCTGGAACTTAATAACAGTAAAACAAAACTTATACAATTTAGACCGTATCAAAAGCCACCACTTAATTTACGCTCTGTTGTTAATGATATCGGTATTGAGGAAGTATCTGAGTTTAACTTGTTAGGGATTACTCTTGATACAAATATGAACTGGAAAAAACATGTGGAGAATACTAAAATCAAGCTATCACGGTTCATCTACGCATTAGGTGTTTTAAAGCGGAACACGCACAGGGAGTGTGCGCTGGCCGCCTACCACGGCCACGCGTGCGCCTGGCTGCGGTACGGACTCCTGCTGTGGGGACACAGCACGGACGCGAATGCCCTTTTCGTTTTGCAAAAGAAATGCCTGCGCATCATTCAAAACATACGTCGAACGGAGAGCTGCCGCCCACATTTCACTAAATTAAAACTACTTACCCTCCCGTCTATGTATGTTTTGGAGGCAGCTATATTCGTAAAAAAAAACTTGAACCTTTTTAAATTCGTTAAAAGTACAAGGCGAAATAATAAAATAGCCCTTCCACCGCCTAAAATTGATCTATATAAAAAAAGCCCATACTATAGATGTATTAAAATATATAACAAATTGCCGGACATAATAAAATCAGAAAATAAATTAAATGCTTTTTCTAAAAAATTGAAAATAATACTTATTGACAAATGTTATTACCATTGGAATGAATTTATGGCTGATGAGACCCTTGATTACCTAACATGACATATATTATTTGAACCCTCTTTTGACATCCAAGTAAAATTTATATGACTATTCTGTTATTATGATTGTGTTGTGATTTTTATTGTTCGTATTTTGTCTCTCCCTTTTTATCAGGGATGCATGCGTTGATTTATATAAAAGTTGCATGTACCAACTCGTGAAATACAATATTATAATGTAAGACCTAGTTTTAAAATTATT
Organism: Acleris laterana; assembly: GCA_963966035.1. Classification (NCBI taxonomy): domain Eukaryota; kingdom Metazoa; phylum Arthropoda; class Insecta; order Lepidoptera; family Tortricidae; genus Acleris; species Acleris laterana. The sequence goes on from OZ014464.1 coordinate 8,576,811, forward strand.
CTTCAATGTTTGCTACACCCTGACAGGGTCCCATGTATCATTTTTTGTAACATGTGTGCACATAAATAAATAAATAAATAAATAATTATATGAACTTTGACGCACTCGTCTATGGGCTTTAAAATCCAGTTACAGGTGGCCTGTGTGTGCTCGTCTGCTTGCATTCTCCATAAAAAAAACTTTATTCTAAATAGTGTCAAACTTCTAATTATCTAAGCAAAAAAGAAACGAGTAAATAAAACTTAGCGAAAAATCCGCCATTTACGATTTCACCATTGCAAATTTTTAATCAAGTCTTATCGGCCTACGAATTATACACCACTAGGGTTCCATTCTACTCGGTAAAACCATATTGCTTTTGACATGTTGTGGTATTGTTTTTAATTCAGCCGTTTTACTGTCAAGTAAATAAGAGCTATCGTAACGTTGTCAATTCTATATAGCGAGGTTTAGACTGGGATTAAAAATTGTACTGTTTTTACTCTAACTTTTAAGTGTTGGTTTTTTTTCTGTTTTGTACAATATAAGTGTTTATATACAATATATATTAGATACATAGTATCTGTGTTAATCGAGGTAATTAAAAAACATCTTCATTAACTTTTACTAAAATTGATAAACCGGATTTGTACCACTTATGGTTTTTTTTTATTAAAATGAAGTCATCCATACAATTTACAATAAATTAATAAAATTTGTTAAAACACACGACCGGTTCAAATTAAAACCAACAATATTTTTTTTAAATAATAACGTCAGAAATAAAATAATCAATAGTTTTTTTTTTGTCGAATTTGCAGGGAGTAGAGAAGGAAGGGAGTGGAGCATAGGAATTTTAGAAAGAGGGGTCGTATTGGTTTAAATTGGTTGGTTTGATTTGGTTTTGTATTGATGCGAATAAATATTGCTTTATCTTTATCTGTATCTTGAATTTGTGTAGTAATACTAGTAATACGGCAAAAACTTTACGATTAAATTTGTATGTGTTAACTTTTTGATTTAGTCCCCCATTGTTTGTATGTGTGAACAAGATGCATCTGCCCTCGCGCCGTGTACTGTGCCACTGTTTCGGTATTTTAGTTAATTTATTTTTAGCTTACCCGCTTTGGATTTCCGCAAAAAGCGAACGAAATGACTGCAAACGATTTCTAATGTTTTATGTAAGTGGCAGCCCTAATAACTACAGATTAAAAATATTATCGTTTAGGTTTCAGGGTGTCATTTTTTATGTTGGCGATGTTGGTAGTATGAAATTTTTATTGTAGGTTGGTAGTGTAATTGAGTTTGAATTAAAATATTCTTTGGAACTAGCACAGAATAAATAAATGAAGATAGTCGAGTTAAGTAAAAACAAAATACCTATTATGTTAAATTAAAAGCGAAACAATCATGGTGTTTTTAGTATGCGTTTTCTGAATCGATTTTGATGAAATTTGGTACCTATATCGTCTAGATGTGACACCTCGTAACTAACATTTTTTAGTAAAATGAGATTTTGATGCAGAAAGTTTCAAATAGTATTTCCGGTGTTAACTCGTAAATGTCTTCTGCATTACAATTCATTTTGACGGCTAAAAACGACTTAAGAGTGACATCTCGTAACAAGCATTAGCTTAGTTTTCAACGCAGTTTTTTGTCTCTCCTGAAAAGTTTGTCAGTTTGCATATACGAGGTATCACATCTAGACCGACGATATATATAGCTTAAAATTTGCAAAAAAACATAGTGTACCTTCCGTGGTTTCACCTGATGTTTCCAACGGAAGACCAGCGCTGACTTTAATGGCAGCATTACGCTGAGTTGGGACCATTTCGTGGCTACTTTCTTCTTGTATTTGTTAATCTGTTCTTTGTTATGCATGTCACGTATAAATGTTTTTCTTTCTTTCTTTCTTTCTTTCTGTAGTTTTTTCCCGAAAATAGGTCTGTTTTCGCGCTAACGTCGGACGGAGCCGCGTGCAACAGCTAGTCATGTAACAGGTAAGTAGATATTTAATTTGATTATCCTTTGTATGAGTAATATTATACATATTGAACGGATGACGTTCCGCAGTGAGAATGCGACATAAGGCATTGTAAAAGAAAATGTTTACTAACAGGATTGGGTTGTTCAAACATTTCGGCGTTCGGTTGGGAAATAAGATCATACATACGACGTTAACTGATACTATGTGAATTCTAAATTTGAGGTAACATTTTTAATTAGGCGAACCAATTTGACAAGTCGAAATGTACAAATGTTGCCACAGTTGCTATTCAAATCGATATTTAGAAAACTGGCCAAGTGAGAGTCGGACCCGCCCACGAGGGCTTTCGTATATGCCCCTTATTTTTTTAAAGCGGTGACCTAAATAAGTAATATTTATATTTTTGTGCAATATAGAACATGTTTGTGCGTCATACATACCTACATACATACATACTCTGTAAAAATTGCCAACTAACTATACCTATTACGGTTTAACGGAGGAACCCTAAAAAGTGAAAATTAAAATTGATACTATATTTACGTATTCAATTAAATTAACTGCTTTACAAATACATTTTCCTTTTTTTTCCAAGTCCTTTAGAATTTGTGTAATCAAATTCTTCTATAAAAAGATCCCTTTACCATATTTTTACTCTGTAATTAATTATTTCATTGTATGTATTCATACCCAGTACCCACACATATAGCAGCATCACAGCTAAAACGGCGTAACTTGTAATATGCATAACCACAAGTTTAAATTGTACTTACACAGAATAAGGTTGAAATCGTGTTGCGTTTATTTTCGACTTTCGTTTAACAAAAGTATAATGATCGCGGTGCAACGGAACACGCCACTTGCCGTGTTCCAAATTTGAGCAGATTTGATTTTCGAACGCGGTGACGTCATCGATCGATTTAAAAATTCCGGACCGGGACCGCAAGTTGTATTAATATTTTGAGAGTAATAAAAGGAAATATCAATTCATTGTATAGTTCTGTTATGTAACAAACTGTAAGTTAAATAATTAAGGATATTTATATTTTAATGAGTAGGTACCTATTGTATAATGAGTAATTCATGTAAATGCATTTTTATTAAGTCTTTTTTGGGTTCTGTCTGATCGACCGTCATAACTACATAGTGAATTTAAGTACATTTTAATCTATAGCAGTGGCCGCATGTAATTCTATTAAATAAACGGCAAGTTTAAGTTGCACCGTCAAAGCGTATAAACAACATTAAATGTGCATTCTCAATTAGTAGCTCGATCGACCTCATTCAAGGGTTATTTTTTAATGCAGTAATGTAGGCACTGTTTTTCTTTCCAACATTTGAATGAGCACATGCTTCCAACTCAAGCACAAACCGGTATTGTAATAGAAACGATAAGGTAACGATTATCAGAAGCCATTATCTGCTTGATAAGTAATTATGAGTTTAAACCGACCCGATTAAATAATTGTCAGTTTTACTTGTTATCGGCCAAGGGTGAGTTATTCACAGTCAATGAAAAAAAAACAGTCAAGTTCGAGTCAAATTTCATCCGAATCCGTTCAGCCCACACAAACTTTTGCATTTATAATATTAGTAAGAAAAAAATATATTGACCTGCACTTTCAATCAGTTGCTTCTAGTCTAGGGATCACAAAAGAATGGCTACGCTGGGACCCTAGCCGCGACAACACAAATGGTTGTGCAATGACTCAACAAATTCCGTAACAAATATGGCTGACCCTTTGTGCCAAATATTCATTCTGTAAAGCGTCACGTTTCGGATATTTTGTAATAAGTTATGTGGATGGAAATGCCCTCCAACTATTAAATATTATATTCAACGACCCGCCCTCACTTCGCTTTGGTTTTTTCGGTAACACACGTACCCAACCACGGGTTTTATTCTCTCAAAATCAACGGACGGGCGGACGAACGAGCGAAATCACAACGGCGAGTTTAAGTAGTCTTGTCAGAGCGAACCAAACACATTTTCGCGCGTGCATTCACAATTTGGCAGCATGGTTTAATCCAAAATTTATTCCTTTTTAACCGCAAAAGTGTCACTATTCAAATAGTTTTTTCGTAGGTTAGTGTCAGTGTGGTGTTTAAGGTGCCGCGCGGGAGAATCAAAAGGGATGGATTTATGCAGTTCCGCGCGAAGAACGTGAGATAGAGATAGCGTTCATTGCAGCGTCAAATTCAAATAAATATCATATATTAAACAGATGGATCTATCTATGTTTGCCGGTTTTCATCCATATTCATTCAGCCGCCCGTGCGTGTTCAAAAAACTTTCACATTTATCAATGCTAAAGTGACATTAATTGATTTAAAAAAATCTTCTGTTAAAATATATCATTTAACACTCTTTTATTATTATAGTGCCTGGAAGATCGAGAATTGCTCGAGTTAAAACGTATTTCAAACAATAAAAAAAACCGTATTGCAAATTTTATCGAAAACGTTAGAGCCGTTAGAACATGATCACGAATATATGCATATACATATACAAATATTGCTTCTTAAATGTAGTATAGGATATATAGTACTATATTTTCAATGCAATCTCTAAGAAATAATACTTATACATATTATTATAATCGCCCGACACGTGTTGTTATCACGCTCAATGTGAATTTTGACGACGACTTGAAATAAAATTTCTTAATATTATTGCATCATGCAACTGTCACGTACAAACGATAGTAATTGCATTTCAACTGAAATCTTATAATATACAAGCTGTTTCCCGCAACTTCGCCTGCTTAGAACTCATTTATCGCTATTCCCTCAAGAAATGACAAATTTTCCAGAATAAAAGTACCCTAAATCCTTCCCCGTAGTTCAAGCCCTTCAAGCTATCTATATACAACATTTAATTAAATTCCGTTCAGCAATGTAGCAGTAGCAGACAAACAAACAAACAGAATTACTTTGGCATTTATAATATTAGTATGAATTAGCGTCCCATACCTACACATACATAATCCAGAATTTGCATAAAAACCTCTATTCATGAAAACCGCATAAAAATCCGTTGCGTAGTTTGAAAGATCTAAGCATACACAGGGACAGACGGGGGAAAGCGACTTTGTGTTATACTACTTAAAGATAAAGGTTATACTATACATATTAAGCAGCCCGCAGTCGTAGGTACGGTCACGAGCGTTAATTTGGGCCCCATTTCACGAAAAATATGTTTGAAGTCGTCATTGTCATTAGAGAGAAGTCATTTTTAACTTTTAGGAAACTCAACCTTATTGTTGTAGAATGTCAGATTGACTTTGGACCTAAGGTGGGTACCGAATTTAATCTCGTGAATGTACATAAGGCTGAATCAACTAAACATAATAAACTTGTGAGTTCTGACGGGAACAACCCGATAACTTAAAAAGATACGTGGCTCCCTAGAAACGTCCCTATTGGGAATAAACGTTCGAACTCAATATCACTGTTATTCAAAATTGATTTCAATTTCAAAGCTAATAAAATATAATTTTAAAGGCAGACTTACGTCTTTTATTTTTATTGAAGTTTTCTATAGAACGCTCTAGAAAAAAAATGGCTTTGTTCAAACAATGTATGTATACAGATGTTTTATAAGGATAGTATAATACATGATGTCACAATGACGTATTATATCATTCATTAATCATTTGGTTAATACATGGTTTTAAAGCATGGTTATTTTTTATGTATACCTTTTAAATACTTTAACGTTTAACTTTTAACTTTAAGATTAACAAAAAAAACTCAACTTCTTTTTTTTTTTTAATTTTTATTGGAGTTCTAATATGGTAATAGAGAAATAATACACAAATATTTGCCCATACCCGGGAACGAACCCGGACCCGCTAGGTAGTGATTCTCTGAACAACGACGGTCGAACGGACGGACGAGTGAATGTCCAAGCGGCGCGTTTAAGTAGTCCCGTCAGAGCGAACAAAACATATTTTAGCGCGTGCATTTTCAATTAAGCAGCATGGTTTCTGCCGACGGATCGAACGTATAAGGCTGCTTAATTGAAAATGCACGCTCTAAAATGTGTTTTGTTCGCCCTGACGGGACTACTTAAACTCGCCGCTGCGATTTCGCTCATAGAGAATAACACTCCTACATAGAACGTTTACAATTGTTTATTAAATGAATCACTCTATCTATTAAAAAAAACCGCATCAAAATCGGTGGCGTAGTTTTAAAGATACAAGCATCCATAAAATGCTTACGTCAATGTAATAAAAAAAAAACTAAATTAAACAAAAACAAACAAAATATTTTATTAAAACTAAAACCGCCTAGTGTGCACCGCGGCTACGCACACATTGAAGACGTGTTCGTTTTTCAAATAATCCAAACTTAGCGCTTAAGGAAATATAAACTTTATTGTCACTGGACTAGGTTGAATTCAGTTTGCGATCTATTTTTATTATTAGGTGTGCGTACAATACGTGTACGATTTGAAGGTATAACGGAATGGGGTGAAGTATTATTATTGTTATTACATTTTGTATGTAATTTTGTAAAACTTTTCTTTTTATCATGCGTTCTTGAATATCTTTTGAAGGAAAGTTAAAGCATATGAAAAAGTTATTTTCAAAGTAGGTAAAGTTAGATATTTTTTTGTAGGTATTAGTAACAATAGATGTAAGTATTACATGTGCTTGTGCACTTAATAAAAGTGTCTGTAAAACTCTTGTAACGTATTAGTTGTTTGAATTACATCAGAATATACTGCCTGCAACGAACAAAAAACCATAGGTACTCCGATAAGGTAACACTTTATAGTTAATTAGAAAACCAATAATATTAATGAGGGCGCCACTGAACGCTCCGTACAGTCTTCCGTAGAAAGAATCTCTAACATTTATTTTATAGTACCATTCATAGGCATAAAATATTATTAAAAAACAAATTTAAAACACTTCTTCATCACACAGACATTCAAAATTACAAAAATAATGAGATTATGCACAAAAAACAAAGTAAACTAAAAATAGAAGAGTCGATATGTGTACGCGCACTAAACAGCAATTTCAGCCAAATGGATACGACACGGCGCGCGCCACACGGGGCGGTTTCCACTAAAGAGTTATTTTAAAATGAGACAAAGGAAATTCAAATTATGAAATCCAAACTTAAAAAAATATATATGATTCTTTGTACATACTGAGTAAGGTTAATAAAATGTATTATTTATCATTAGAGAGTTTTGCAAAGATAACAATACTAACGATATGTTTGTTTTTACGATATAAATCGTTCCTTAATTATTTCCTTTTGTTAATTAAGGTGATGTCTAGCTAACTACTAACTTTTGCCTGTAACTTCGTCCACGGAGAAGTCATATATCGCTTTATTCTCTGGAATTACGAGTATCATTCCGCGATAAAAAGTATTAATGTCAAATGTCAATCTACCTATAATGACTAGGTACAAACAGTTTTGACAAAAGTTTCTGTGAGGTTTAACTATCACTTGACACTAACTTGTCAAAGTCATAATATAATGCAAGGGAAAATCGAACTTGTTGTATCATGACGTGCAAATGTACAATTTATTGTTACGCGTATTAGGGTAACTTTAACACATTAACTAAGAATACATGTAATAATTATTTTTAATAATATCAAATAAAATCCCAAGATGTTTTAAATAATATTTCGCCCCGTGTGGCCGCGCTGACCCGGGCTCCAAATGAATGTGCCGGGCGCGGCGCACACCACATGGAAACTACGTAATTATATTGTTACGAGTTTTATTTATTTTATTTATTTTATTTATTTTTTTTATAAACTCAAATTAAATCAAATCGTTTATTTACCGATCAGGGTAGTGATTCTGTAAACAACGCCGGTCGTGCGGACTGTCGAGTGAAACCAAGCGGCGAGATTAAGTAGTCCCGTCAGTGCGAACAAAACACATTGTAGCGCGTGCATTTTCAATTTAGCAGCACGATGGGTCGAACTTATGAGGCTGCTTAATTGAAAATGCACGCGCTACAATGTGTTTTGTTCGCACTTACGGGACTACTTAATCTCGCCGCTTGGATATCATTCGACAGTCCGCACGACCGGCGTTGTTTACAGAATCACTACCTACCCAGGTTTCAGAATACATCGAATATCTGTCAGACTCCAAACTAGGCTGTACCTGTATCTTGGATTTACAAACAGAGTTAAAATAAAACAAACACAAACAATTTCTTAAAAGTAAACAAGGAACTTAACTTAAAAACTGAAAAGTGTAAAACAGACTAAACATAAAAATAAAACAAAATTCTCGAAAGTGGACATAGGAAACTACTGTCAACTGACATAGCTTCTTGTCGATTAGTAGATCTAACGAACGGTGGTTAATCCCTTATTAAGACAATTTCTTAAAATGTATGTTTTGATGGGACAACTTAAATGCGGCGGGTAATTCATCGGTCGAGTTGAAAGATGTAAATTGATATTTTGGTTATAATTAATAGAAATGTGATCAAAACTGGTTTTAATAACCTTGTTGCACTGCGCAATACATTTGTCATATTTACACAATTTTACATATTTATTAGTTAAACTATTATTCAAATAAGACCATTTATCGACTATTGAACTATTAAAGTCTGAGACTAAATAAAAAAAACACTCATTTACTATTAAATTAGGTATCCTTCTTTCACAGCTGATATCTCTTAAACGGCTAAACCGATTTTCATGAAACTTAATTAAAACCACCGTTAGAAAAACTTCTTTCAAATAAAAAAAACCGCATCCAAATCGGTTTATCCGTTTAGGAGCTACGGTGCCTCAGACAGACACCCACTTATAATTATAACATCCCTCTTTCGCGTCGGGGGTCAAAATTTAAAAATTATAAAACCTCCGACTAAAAACAGTCTGTAAAAAAAACCTTTAAAATGTTAAAAAATAATAAGTATTGGCCCTATAAGTTTAATTATTAGTAGGTCTTTGTATTTTGATTCAAGCGTCGCCACGTCGGGGACCGCTAAGTAGCTGAGGTATTTTATATTATTTCATTTCATTCGACAAATCGATTGACAAAAGAATCATCAAAGGAACAAACATACATAAGGTAAAAGCTCCTATTATGAACAGTGCTCCAGTTATGAACAATTCCATAAATATAAGTCTCTGAGATTGATAATGCTTTTAGTGCTACAATTACATTAAGTATATTAAATTATTCGGGATTACTACTATTAGAATAAAATGTTTAGTATTGATATGTTTTCATTAAAAAAAATGATAATGTTCATCACTGGAGCCTTGTCCATAATAGGTGCTTTTACCTTACATAGCCTGATAAACACATTATCCTCCTTCGGTAGTCGGTTAAAAACTCAACCCACGTTTATTAATCATTATTCCGATAACTAGACTGTTTGTGAACCGGTGTATAAAGGGGGTGGCGTTGGGAGGGGATGGGAGGGTGCCCGCCCCCTGCGCCGGAACTATAACGTAATCATTATAAAACACATACCAATATTAAAATAATATAAAGGTACAGTTAGTATTAAATAGATTGAAATAATATTGAATAGTGATCCTTTCTTTTGGAGGTTATATCTCCAACGGCTGAACCAATTTTAAGGAAATCTAGCTAAGAACCACCCCGATTGAACTAGCTTTCTATTAAAAAACCGGCCAAGTGCGTGTCGGACTCGCGCACGAAGGGTTCCGTACCATTATCTATACAACATTATACATACCATACCAGTTGCCGTTATATCGAGCAAAAACGTAAAAAAAACACGTTTATTGTATATATATCGCTGTTTAAATGCAAAAGCGCCACAAAACAAAAACAGATATAGTTTGATCTAAAACTTAAAGTATATAGCATTCCGCATTTAAATGCAACACCAACGCATTTTGATTTGTGGCCCTTTTGCATTTAAGCCACGATAACCGAAATACACCATCTGTGAAAATTTCAACTGTCTAGCTATCACGGTTCATGTGATACAGCCTAGTGACAGACAGACGGACAGTGGAGTCTTAGTAATAAGGTTTTTTAAATATAAACCTTTCTCTTGAATAACTCTGTTGAAAGCCGCATTAAAAACAGGGTAGTGATTCTGTAAACAACGCCGGTCGTGCGGACTGTCGAGTGATATCCAAGCGGCGAGATTAAGTAGTCCCGTTAGTGCGAACAAAACACATTGTAGCGCGTGCATTTTCAATTTAGCAGCACGATGAGTCGAACGTATAAGGCTGTATGAATGTGGAAGAAGCGAAATAAATTTGTCAAGATCGTAGCAAGTGGAAAGAAGTGGTCTCTGCCTACCCCTCTGGGAAACAGGCGTGATTTAATGTATGTATGTAAATATGTTTCTCATTCTGACAAATGGGTGCGTCCCTCTCGGCCTGTCAGTTCAACTGACGTCTGTGGCAGCGTTGAACAAATAGCATTATTAACCGTTATTTAACTACGTTATTAACAGAGCAGGTAACGTTTTTTTTGCGGATAATCATACCGCCCTCCGCGCAGTCGGTTAAGGGTATAAACGGGAATTCATTGAAATATATTCGAGTAAAAACTGCAGAGCGGAAACTATGGAGACGACATGTTGATATTTAAAGCTTTATGATTTTATTAGGTTGAATAACTTTACTGGGTTGAAATGGGTCTTAAAATGGTTGAAATTTAGTTGCCGAGTTTTATCGCCTTGGTTGTGAATGAATATAAGAAGGTTTCAAAAAACACCCGCAGTGATCGCATACGACATGTCACTTCTACTAGTTATTAAATAACAAACAAACATACATTCACGTTTATGATATGCTTATTAATATGCTCTCTGTATGTACGGTTAGATTCTTTTAAAATACGCAACAGATTTTAATGAGGTTTTCATCAATAGATAGAGTTTGGAAAGGTATTTATGTATTTCAATACTACCCGGAGCAAAGCGAGTTGAATAACTATACTCGTTTATATACATGACTAGTGACCCGCCCTCGCTTCGCTTCGGTTTATGTAAGTATGATATATCGCTCATTGAATACAAAATGGACACATTCCAAAATAATTTGCTCTTCCATTAAAAATCGTATTCCAACAGCTTCTAATTTTAAAATGCAACACTGACTCATTTTGGATTGTGTCCGTTTTGTATTCAATGAACGATATAGCCTATAGCCTTCCTCGATAAATGGCCTATCTAACACTGAAATATTTTTTCAAATCGAACCAGTAGTTCCTGAGCTAAGCGCGTTCAAGCAAACAAACCATCAAACGAACTCTTCAGCTTTATAATATTAGTATAGATTAACATTTTATATACTCGTATGTCTAAGTATTTTAAATTTAAATAATAAAATATATTATACGCCGTCTCCACAGCTGCCTCTGTCCCACCCATCCTTTCCCTCGAAAAGCCTCGGCGACAAAAGTTTTAATTATATCTCCGGCCCGCTCTTACACGCCGCTGGCGCCCGTAAGCCCGTCTCGCTCGCACGTCAGACTGTGCTTGCGTAGATTTTGTATTCGGACTTTTTATAAGATTGTGTTATTGGGAATACGGGAATAGCCCGATTTAACCGACGCCGGAGTTTAGGGGAGGGTTATGAGGATGTACAATAGATGTAACACGGAGGGTAATGTTGATTTGTGATTTATGTAAGTACACAGTTTAGTTTTAAGGAATATAAGGTGGTTTGGTTTCTTTTTAGGGTTACAAAGTCAAACAATTATAAAAGATAAAAAAAAGAAGATACAAGACATTTATTCAGTAAGTAGGCCGCACGGGCACTTGTACACGTCAAGAATCTACCAGCGCTTCCCAAGAGGAGACACTGCTGAGAAGAAACGCCGCAAGAAACTCAGCAGTCAGTCATTTTTTAAACATATTACAATGGTACTACTTAATCTAGCATTATACAAAGCAATAAATATTAAATTCAATTAATATCAAATAACATGCGTAGATCAGCAGGAAAACATGGCAAGAATCTTACGTGAGAGATAAAGGAAGAAAAAGGAGAAAAAAAAAACTAAAACCCACCTACTCATATTCGCCATGTCCGTCTGTCTGTCTGTCTGTCTGTATTTATGTATACACTCACTATTTCTCAAAAACTATCAAAGTTATGAAACTGAAGCTTTGTAGACCTTCCACCATCGACCGACCAGCACACGTCACAGCATTGTACTTTTCACGTTTATGCACTCCTAGTATTTGACGTTATATATTTTTTTCAAATATGTTATAAATAACCTTTTTTTTTACTTTCTATATATTCGAAATGAACAGCAGAGTGTTTAACTCGGGTGAAAGTATCAATTGCACGCTCGAACTATAGGCGCACTCTGTCTCGCTCGTGCCGCCAAAATATCTCGGGCTTCAATTGATCACTTTCTTTGGACGACGCGCTGACCCTGCCTACGAAGCTAGCGGTCCTGGGTTCAAATCCCGGTAAGGGCAGATATTAGTGTGATGAGCGCGAATATTTGTTCCTGAGTCGTGGATGTTTTCTATATATTTAAGTATATATTTCTCTATATAAGTATTTATATCGTTGTCTAGTACCCATAATACAAGCCTTGAGCTTAGTTTGAGACTAGGTCAATTGGTGTGACATTGTCCACTGATATTTATTTATTTATCCCTCGGTTAACAATCTACGAATGCAATGAATCATTATTACACAACAAAAGACAGAGATTTTTCTAATATCATACACATTGTGTGATGGAATGACCTTCTGCTGCAGTTTCTGGCGAAGTTTCTTCTCCGCAATGATGGTCTTGTCTGAAACGCTCGTTCACACATTACCGACGTGTAAAAGAGCCGTCGAATGTGGCCAATGTACTGAATAAATTATTGTTAACATTTATTTAAGTGTATCATATCTTGCATTAAATATTTTGCAATTGAAATTCAATATTCAAAATCTATAAACAGTCTTTATAACAATTCAAATTTAAAAACTAAACTTATTTTAATTAAAATAAAACTAAGCTACTGAAAAATTAAAGATTAAAATAAAAATCACCACTACAAAAAGAATACCCCCTCTAGCAGGTCCGCGCGCGGCATAGTCCCTATAACACTGGCTGCATTACCTCTCTGGATAGCTAGCCCAATCCTTTGGGAGAGGTAAGAACCAGCTCTAGGATCTCCGGAGGCGTCTATGAGCCGGGATGATAGGGCCTTTACAAAACTTTTCATATCGGCTGACCAAGGTCCCATAGTCTCTACTGCAAGCGCCATAAATTCGTAATTATTTAATAAAGATGAATATAAATAAATGAATAAATACATACATACATTAAATCACGCCTGTTTCCCAGAGGGGTAGGCAGAGACCACTTCTTTCCACTTGCTACGATCTTGACAAATTACTTTCGCTTCTTCCGCATTCATACATCGAGTCATGCACGCACGTCGGTTTCGGGTACTTAAGATTCGGCCCTTTTCCAGTATTTCTCCGATTTGACTCGAAAAAGTACGCCTAGGGCCCGACCCGGCCACTGAATAAATATTTTGATATTTTTTAATTTGTGTCATAATAATAAACTAACATGTAAAAATATAGAACTTTTAAATAAACTACACGACTGGCCTCTAACCGTGCTCATATAAAATTCAACAAATTACTATATCGATCCTAGCCTCGTACGTCTTCTACGTAACATACATATACTTACGTAATGCATCGCATGCAATACAATAGGAGCTTTTTCGAATGTGTTCTAAAAAAAAACATGTCTCAACACATTTTTATTGATTATTTATATTCGATGGTTCGGTCATTTGGAAAGGATGGATGAAAGAAGATTGACGAAAGTGAGTGGACGGGTCGGAAGAAGCCCCTAGCGTACTTTTTCGAATCAAATCAGAGAAATACTGGATATAAAATTAAATTGAAAATTTAAAAAACCTCCGATTCTAAACAGTCGGTAAAAAAACGTCTAAAAAGTAAAAAATAATAAGTATTGGCCCTATAACTTTAATTATAGTAGGTATTAATATTTAGATTCAAGCGTCGCCACGTCGTCGGGGACCGCTAAGTAGCTGGGGTATTTTATACTATTTCATTTACTTAACGGTCGTGTGTTTGTCAATAAATATGAAACAAAAATTCGTCACTGTCATTAGAGATCTCAAGTCACTTGTAACTTTTAGGAAACTCAACCCTATTGTTGTAGTATGTCAGATTGACTTTGGACCTAGGGTGGGAACGAAATTTAATCTCGTGACTGTACTTGTATTTTAATGTTAATATTATATTATCGCATGTCATTAAAGTATACGATATCGATGTGGTGGCATCGTAATGTTCACCGATACACTTGTATATAATCTGTGCCGATACCTTAATGTACCTAGGTAGATACCTACATTAAGATACAGACAGGACCAGGTTTTTCACATATTGTAGAAAAGTTATGATATATGCATTGTAGATAAAATTATGTTTAGGTTCAAAGTCAATCTGACATTTTACAAAAATAAGGTTGAGTTTCCTATAATTTTCAAATGATTTGGCATCTCTAATAAATTAAACACTCGTGTGATCTTATTATGAAACTCGCCTCTCGGATCGTTTCATAAAACCACCCTCGTTTCATTATGCACCAGTCACATAACCCTGCTAGTTATATGTTTCATTCATCATACTAACTAAAAGTTATATCAAACGAATTTGTAAAAATAAAGATATAAATTTGTTTTTTTAACCCCTGACACAAAAAGAGGGGTGTTACAAGTGTATCTGTGTATCTTTCTGTGGCACCGTAGCTCCTAAGCGGATGAACCGATTTGGATGCAGTCTTTTTTATTTGAAAGCAGGTTACCCAGCAGTAGTTTTAAATTAGGTTTCATGAAAATCGATTGGTTTGTTAAAGAGATATAAGCTCTGAAACAAGTAGGTCATCATTATATTTAGGTTTTTATGGTTCTCTGTCGTTTGCCCGAAATTCTATCACTTGCCATAATATTCATTCGCCATAAAGGCATTTTTTCTGAAATCGTGAACTATTCAGAATTGTTATAAAACAAACCTAACCTAAGCTATTGGGCTCTATACGATGGCATGTAAAAATTATCTGAAAGGTTTACAGTTTCAGAAAAAAATGCCTTTATGGCAAATTAACATTATGGCAAGTGACACAATTATGGCAAATGAAATTCGGGTAAACGAAGTAATCCGGGTTTTTATCTAATTATTTTTATGTTCTATTGTTTCCCGTTGAATACACCAGACCCCGTAATATATCGGTTTCCCTGTCTTTGTGTCAAACGTGTAATTTAGCCTTACTCATAACGAATTCAAATTACTTCAATATCGATCCTATACCTACCATGGTCGTAACGCATCGCATGCAGTTCGAAGTTGCATATTGAGATGTTTGGTGCGATTGATTTTTTACCGACTTCAAGAAAGGAGGATTTTTTTTATGTATTTTTACCGATAAGGTGTACTTCAGGGGTATACCTACTTTCGGGGTGGTCCCATTGTCACCAAATCCAAAGGGCATTGGGTAAATTTGTGCGAAGAATATTGTCATTTTTTTTTCAGCGGCCACGGGATTTTAACATAGTTATTTAGAGGACCTCGAAATACACATAGATGTATATAATTAATGGCGTTTAATAATATCGGAGCCGAGATATTTAAGATTTAAGTGTTCAGTTTTTGGTACATACATACTAAAAGTACGCCCAGGTAAGAATATTAAATATCTCGGCTACGATGCACTTAAGATTTTAAAATTACATAACGAAACCTGTTTATTTCGAATTATTATATCATAATTTAATACTTTTACTAATGGCCGCTCACCTTGAAAATGTACGACTTTTACAAATTAAATTATATAAAAATATATATATATATATATTAAGTATATTATTAATTATATTATATTTAATTATATTATTATATTATTATTATTATTTTATTATTATTTTTATTGTGTGTTTAGATCGGTGCACCTGGCGTTCCATAATCACTGCCTACCCTATTGGGAGACAGGCGTGAAGGTATGTATGTATGTATGTAAGTTTTACTTTTGTGACCTACAAGCCATCCTTAAACCTAGTCCAATTTTTACGATTTTTGAATATGTTGTAGAATGTAGTTTTTTTTTTTTTTTTTTTATGGATAGAGATGGCAAACGAGCACACAGGCCACCTGATGGTAAGCGGAAACTGTGACCCATAGACATTCGCATTCACAAGACTGCAGAGCAATCCTAAGACTGCAAACGCGTTGCCAACCCAGAGGACTAAGATGAAATGCCTCTATGCTAGTCATTTCACCGGCTGTCTTATCCCCGAACCGGAACACAACAATGCGAACACTGCTGTTTGGCGGTAGGTATTATAAAAAAAATAAAAATGAAAATATTATATTATAAAAATCTACGTCTGGAAATATTCCTTTAAAACAAAGAATTCCTTAGAACAAAAACATTGAAAAAAAAAGGGGACATACAATACAACCATAGTTTTCAGGGTTCAGTAGTCAAACTACGAACCCTTGTAGTTTCGCCACGTCCGTCCGTCCGTCCGTCCGTCCGCAGCCTAGCTCAGAGACTCTTAATACTAGAAAGCTGTAATTTGGCATGAATATACATATTAGTCACGCCAACAAAGTGGTCAAATAAAATAGTTTTTTTTTGGAGTTTGCCAACAGTATTTTACGTGTTAAACTAACGGACCGTATCCGAAACACCACCTTGCGCTCCATGACTCAAATAGTCGACGTAACCCAGAAGGCGGATAAGCTGAAGTGGGACTGGGCTGGTCATGTCTGCCGCATGCCGAACGAGCTGTGGGCCAAAGTCACCACAGAGTGGAAGCCCAACAACTCAAGACGGAAACGCGGCAGACCCCGTCGGCGATGGTGGGATGACTTGGATTCCTTTTTGAAGGACTGGCGAGAGACGGCAAAGACTTGGATTCCTTTTTGAAGGACTGGCCAGAGACGGCAGACTTGGATTCCTTTTTGAAGGACTGGCCAGAGACGGCAAAGACTTGGATTCCTTTTTGAAGGACTGGCCAGAGACGGTAAAGACTTGGATTCCTTTTTGAAGGACTGGTGAGAGACGGCAAAGACTTGGATTCCTTTTTGAAGGACTGGCCAAAGACGGCAAAGACTTGGATTCCTTTTTGCAGGACTGGCCAGAGACAGCAAAGAATAGAGACACATGGCAAAAGTGGGAGGAGGCCTTTGACAGCAGTGGGACAGATCCGGCTCTTAATAATAATAATAAGTAAATTTTACCGCTGTGAGGTAATTTACACGCCCTAAAAATGGTCCATACACAATCACTGAAAATGGCGATAAATCCTCCATTCACAAACGACGTGATTAGATCTTTAGGGGATTCGGAAGTAAATTGAAAAATACTTTTATCCCTAGAGACTAAAAAGGAACTTTAGTCCCGATATGCAGAGACTAAAGTAACATTTAACCCAAAGGTTAGCTGGAAGAGATCCCTTAAAGGGATAAGTTCGCCTTTGTACCTTCTAACTCTGTATTGTATTAGATTTTCTGTTTTTTTTTTGTGTACAATAAAGTGTTTACATACATACATACATACATACATTTTACGAGCATGAGAAGTATAAGGCTGGAGCTGAGTTTGGGACTAGGTCAAACTGTATTATTTATATCGGAAAGAATGACTTTTATCTATATAAGTGGTTTGTCGATGTGTGTTTGTTCATTAGTACGGCGTATGTTGCAAAGAATAAATAATTTCAGCCGTAACTACCCACTTTTGGTCCCGAATCGGAAAATGCTTGGCTCGCTCTCACGTTTAATGGTTTTGATACTTGTATTATATTAATGAATAATTTAAAACATTATACATTTACCCCCTTACTTATAAACGTGGAATAAGCTTGGAATAGTTTATGCCATGCTTTGTCATTATCTGTAATTGTGACATTAGCATAGTGCCACTCCGTATCTTTCCGTGGATGTCGTAAAAGCCGACTAAGATAATAAAGGCGTGTAGTACTGTTAGGCGATGGGCTTGCAACCTGTCACTAATACACTGGTAAACATCTTCGCCTAAGTGTGCAAAATGTGGTTACAGAATTATCAAAAAGTTTTTATAGTTGTTGGAAATTCTGTAGCTCTGCCTACCCCACTCTGGGAATAAAGGCGTGAGTTTATGTATGTATGTATGTAAGTAAGGGGGTTAGAATAAGACAGTTACAAATAAAGCAGTATCCGGTGGATTTTAAACTGGGCTGAGCCTGTACCTTGAAACCCATGGAGTCGGGTGACTTTACACAGAGAAATCACAGTCACAAAAGAGTTCACACGGACATGTAAAGTAACACAAACAAAGTAATGAATACAACTTTGGCAGATCAGATTCGTGATGTACTGATTAAGGACCAAATCAAATGCACCCGAAACCGAGGAAGAAGTATGTTTAGACTGGTGCAACCGGTGCAACTAGCGTTCCATAGTCTCTGCCTACCCCATTGGAGACAAGCGTGAAGGTATGTATGGAGCAGGGCTTGTGTCAATAAGATCGAACGTGGCTACCTAATTGAGAATGCATTTGCTAAAATGTGTTTTGTACGCTCTGACGGGATTACTTAAACTCGCTGCCACTGCCGTTTTTAAGATAATAACACCGTGAAGTTAAAGTAAGCGAATATGGAAAACTAAAAAAATATATGGAAATATCATCAAGCGATATTGAAAGAGGGAAAAACCTCGAGGTGCTCTACCCGGTAAAACCACATATGGTATAGGCAAAATACTGCACTTGCATGTTGAGAGTAATGGCGGCCGAAATGTGGCAAGGCAATGTAAATATCAGGGGGGGGGGGATAATCTGACACAAATTGACCTAGTCCCAAACTAAGCTCTAGGCTTGTACTAGACAACGATATAAATACTTACATAGAGAAACATCCATGACTCAGGAACAAATAACCGCGTTCATCACACAAATTTTTCAACATCACAAAAATTCACATTTCATGGTTCTTGGATCAAAAAATCAGACCTCAAAAATCTTAGCATGCAACCCACTAGTAAATGTCTCGGGGCAAAATATTGAAAGAGTCGAGGAGTGCAAAAATCTAGGTCTCGTGTTTGATAGCAAGTTGCGATTTGAGAGCCACATTATACATCTAGTTAGTTCTTGTTTTTACCGACTTAAAGTTTTATATAAGATTAGAAACCTTCTTAGCGAAAAAGTACGCGTCACACTGTGCGAATCTTTGATACTTTCGAAGTTGAATTACGGAGACTTGGTGTACGGTCCAAGGTTACAGTCAAATACCCGTCGTTTGATACAGCGTGTCCAAAACGCTTGCTATCGTTTTTGTCACGTTGTTCCGCCTAGGAGTCATATAACACCGTATCTCAATAGAGATTTGACGTTAAATATGTCTTCTCGAAGACATTTGCATCTTGCAAGCCTTGTATTTGACGTAGTAAATTTTAAGAAACCCGAATATCTCTATTCCAAGTTAAAAGTCTCTTCTTTCCATGATAGGTATGGAACCAGATCCTCTCGTTGCCCTTTGGAGAGTCACCGCCACAGAACTGTAGCATTTACCGGCTGTTTCCGTTACCTAGCAACCAAATGCTGGAACAATATTCCCCCGCCAATAAGACTTTTTACATCAAAGTACTCGTTTAAAAAATATTATAGGGATTTTCTACTACAAAAACAAACAATTGGTATACCCAGCGGTTACTTGGTATCGGATTTTGCTGTTTAATGCTCTTTACGGCTTATCACATTCGCCAGACATAATTATGTACGTATATACTCACACGGTTTTGCAAAGTAACACACACACACGCATGCACACAAACACATATCATACCTAAATCCACGCACAAGCCCCCAAACGCATGACAGTATGTATAAACATAATTAAATATCCTCTTGTTCTTTTTTGCTTGTTGTTGCTCTGTCGTTCCTCGGGGTTGTGGCAGAATACCAGTGTTTTGCTCATAATGAGCAAAGTTATACGCTGAGCCATTGCCCTTTTGCCCTGCTGCAGCGCACACATTCTTTTGGCAATTTGTATGTAATGTTAGTGTCACTGCTTATTATTATTTTTTATTTTTGTCAATTGTATGTGTGTTTTGAGTAGGCAAATAAACGTTTTATCTATCTATCTATCTATCTAACAAATAACCTTACTGGGATTTGAACCCAGGACTGCTAGCTTCGTAGGCAAGGACCAACTAGGCCAGCGCGTCGTCATGGTTATACCAAATAGATTAGAGCGCCACTGGCGCCAGTACTCATACTGAATTGTTTATACTATGCAACTTATATACAATGCAATAAAAATCCAGTCCATTCTATAATTAATGACTAACGGAGCTCGCAAGTATCAACTAGTGCACTTCCTCGTACACGGCAGGTCAATATTGTGTCTATGCCAACGTTGCATGTCCCTAAATACAGCGCATGCGGCGATTTCCAGCTACCGACACCGCGCTCACTGTGTCGCGTTTACCCCTACAAAAAGCTACACAAATCGCGTTTAAAACGGTTATTTTATTAATTTAAAGCATATTTGTAATGTACGCATTACTTGAAAATTATTTAAAATATATTATTAAAAAAAATGCATAAAAAAATAAAAAAATAAAACACAGTATTAAAATTATTTGCAGTTGGAACGGCGCTCACGTAAAACGCAAAGTTATATTTGCACTTCAAATCTATGCCGGAGGCGTTATTTCGTTAGTATAAAGTTCAATTCAGTGTGGCTGTTGCTTGTGTAGTGGTATAATAAAGTTTGCAAGATGGCACACATATTTACTTTTTATATGTGTGCGTGTTTACGTATGAGAACCGGAATGTCTTCCATCTATTTGTTTGTTTTGTGAGGATATGACGGATTTGAAATAAAGCCATTGTTAAAATGTTACTTTAGTCTCTGCACATCGGGACTAAAACTTTTTATTAATCTCTGTCCGTAGAGATAAGTAGTAAGTATTTTTTTAAATTATTTTATAAACTCCTAAACAGCCAATCACGGTGTTTGTGAATGGAGGATAATCGCCATTTTCAGTGATTGTGTATGGACCATTTTTTGAGCAAAAAACATGAATCTATATATAATTATACTAAGGATACTTAATTCATTTTATTATACATGGTCCAATTAAGTTATAAAATAGTTTTCAAGTTTGAATCTGTTGGCTAAACTTGCAAGCATTTAAGGCGTCACTTTACAACAAAAAAACCGCGGATCAATTTTGTAAGAAACTTTGTTATAGGTAATCAATATTGTAATTTTGTACTTGTAGAACGTCGTTTTTCTCGCATTCAAAGTGAAAAGTAGAGTGTTTAACGCGGGACTAAACAACCATAAAGACACTTGAACTATAGCCACCCGCGCCCCGCTCGCGTGGCTAAACACCTCGTGTCGTTATGACTTGTTTTAGTCTTTTGTTGATCAATCTACTATTTATTCGTTATTTTGGGTAATGTTTTATTTATAAATTACTTACAAATTGTTTTTTTTGGGTTTGTAATTGCAGCGGCAAGAGGATAATGTAATATTATTTATGATTTTCCTCAAATGATTTACCTATTTATGTGTTTTTTGTCGTTATACTTATTTTTACTAAATTAAATTCTATACTAATTGTTTTTTTTTTATTGTCCAATAAAGAGTTTACATCCATCCATACATACTTAAATAATAACATAAAAAAAAACGCCTTCACTTCCCCACAGATAATACGTTATTGGTGCATGCCAATAAAAAACTAATAATATTCGTTATCATGTCCATGTTTACCCAACGATAGCACACGCGCGCGCGCCGCTGTGTGCGACGTACGTACACGATGTGAACTATCGCGGGGGACGAACGCGTAGACAAGGCGGCATTATACTTAGATATATACGGTGATTTTTTTTTGGTGATCAGGAACTTTTTCTAATTCAGTTATTAATGGCGATCACGTTTATTACACAGTTACATGAAACAAACCTTATTTTTTTATGTAAATAAAATATTTTGAAACTAACTTTTAATTGAAATTAATTGTCACCCTACTAATTGTTTAAGTTAATAAGTTTACTGACGTAATATCTGTCAAATTTCCCGCCAAAGCGATGGCACTTGACGTGTCTACTTCACTTCAATAATTAATGTAGGATGTCCATTGTATCCAGTGGTGATTGGTTTTAACAATCTCACTAACTTAAATTAATTAAACAGTGAGTTAATTGTTTGAGATATTAACCATTAAATTCCATTTTTGTTGCTTATTAATAATTGACAAGATTTCATATTTTCAAGACTTTAATATTTTATTCGTTTTATAGATACTGTTTGGAAGGAGAAAGACACTAATAGTTTTAAATTTTCTCTAGAATGAATAATTATTTTATTATTAATTTATTAAGATGTACTTATTCTAAAAGGGCGTAACTTCATTTCTACGACACAATGGACGTATTACGTTAGTCCAATCTGTATATAAAAAAGTATCATGTCAACCGATAAAGGGCCACTTGTACGAAAAGTTCAACCCTGGGTTAAGACGCTAACTCGAGTTAAAATGACAGTTATCGTATGAATCTGACGTCTACTAACTCGAGTTAGTGCCTTAACCCAGGGTTAAATTCTGCGTGCAAATGGCCCTAAGTCTCTATCCATCTGTCAATAGTGTCAATGTCTAATTTGAAGTATGACAGCTTTCTTTCTCGTGAAAAAGGCAATGGTATTATATCTATTCAGGCATAGTATTGGTAAAACTCCATATTTTTATTAACTTACTTGTAATTTTGAAAATAAAGAAAAATAAATCTAAATAAATATTTTGCCGTGTTCAGGAGGTAAAACCCTTTCGATTCGTATAGTAATTTGCAGGTGTCACCAAAATTAAATGTTGTCAATTTTCAACTCCTGAATTCCTGATCACCGATAAAAAATCACCGTGTATAACACTGTTACAGGAAAAAAAAACAGGAGACAATCATTCAACTTGACCTAGTCTTAAACTAGGCTCTAGGCTTGTACTATTTATGTATTTATTTAAACAAGTAGCGACCCGCCCTCGCTTCGCTTCGGTTTATGTGAGTATGATATTGCCTCTCGGCATGTCAGTCCAACTGATCGTCTGCAGCCTTTAAGTTATTATCAACTAGCGACCTCGCTTCGCTACGGTTTATATGAGTGTACAACAGAACAGAACAGAATTTATTATACATGAAAATCTTCTTGAATCACTGTATTGATGAAAACCGCATTAAAATCTGTTGCGTAGTTTGAAAGATCTAACCGAACATACAGAGCGACAGACGGCCAAGCGACTTGGTTTTATACTATGTAAAGATTAACCTCCTTAGTGACACACGTATAATAACTAAAGCGTGCTTGAAATATGCTCCGTCCTTATCTTTCATTATGACATTTGAATTTGAAAGAAAGGGACAACGAATTGTTTAACTAAATAGGTTTATTATGCACTAGCGACCCGCCCTCGCTTCGCTTCGGTTTATGTGAGTATGATATATAGCCTATAGCCTTCCTTGATAAATGGGCTATCTAACACTGAAAGAATTTTTCAAATCGGACCAGTTGTTCCTGAGATTAGCGCGTTCAAGCAAACAAACAAACAAACTCTTCAGCATTATAATATTAGTATAGAGGTCATGTGGACTTACAGCGTCACCCAAAGTGCCCAGCAAGATACTTTAAGCTACAAGTTTAAGACAAGAACTAGAAATAACATATACTTACTTGAAACTTGTTACCTAATCTTTGCATTAAAACATCGTAAAAGGGATTTGGGTAAAAGTGTTGTCATTTATAAAAGTCATGCATTTTCAAGGTGAGTGGCCACTAGTAAAAGTGGTAAATTATGATAGAATAAATTGAAACAAACATATTTTGTTATGTAATGTAATACTCTTAAGTGCATCGCAGCCTAGATATTTAATATTATTACCTGGGCGTACTTTTAGTACTAAAAACTGAACACTTAAATCTTAAATATCTCGGCTCCGATATTATTAAACGCCATTAATTATATATATATCTATGTGTATTTCGAGATCCTCTAAATAACTATACAAAAATCATCCGTGGCCGCTGAAAATAAAAGTGACAATATTCTTCAAACAAATTTACCCAATGCCCTTTAATAATAATAATAATAATAAAGCCCTGTCTACCGCTTCATTGGTCTGTTCGCTCGCGAGGACCGAATGTTAAAACATGATAATTCACGGCACAAACAAAAACTGATGGTCACACACACACACACACAGCACACACACACACACAAGTATCTCTTACAAAAATATAAAATTGCATAAAAAAATGGAACAAAAAATTTGTTGACATTGTAAATTTATTTATATTGCTATTTTACAATTTTGTTGGAACTTTAGCTTTTTTAGTTTGAATTGAAATAGTGTATTTTGACTTTCAATAGATCTGAATAGTTTTTAAACGAAAAATATTTCTAAAATGGATAAAACTATACCGACGTTTCGACTTTCTACAGAATAACATACAGTTCTTAGAAGGCGGTTCGGGTTTGTACTCGTCTCTCGCTCGCTCTTATGCGCTGTTATTAAGAGCGAGTGAGAGAGAAGTACGAACCCGAAGCACCTAAGTGCTCACAGACTAACTTTAGCGAAAATGTCACTTTTACATGAATATATCCTAAACGGTGCTATAAATCATAAAATTGATAATAACATATACGTAATGATTTTTTAATAGCTATCCAACAATATATCACACAATGCAATAATATGCATTTTTTATGTTTGTGCAATAATTATGGAAAATGAGTTTTCTGAAATAAATAATTTTGAATTTGAATTTGAATGATATAAAGCAAAAAAAAAATACCCATTCTTTAGGTATATCTGACATTCTATAACAATAACGAAACATTTTATGTAGTTGTACACCATCATAATTAAGTATAATTTTTATAATTATTTTTCTATTACTACTAATTAGTTCTGGAGAAAATTCAGAGTTTTGACACATTTTCCTGCTCAACTACGCGTGAATACATTTATTTCTGGTATATCACCTGTCACCTGTCATTGTCAAAATTCAATTTATTGAGAGCGACCCGCCCTCGCTTCGCTTCGGTTTATGTGAGTATAATATTATTATAACCTCTAACCTTCCTCGATTAATGGGCTATCTAACACTGAAATAATTTTTCAATTCGGACCAATAGTTCTTGAGATTAGCGCGTCCAAGCAAACAAACAAACAAACTCTTCAGCTTTATATTAGTATAGATATTAGTTAAATTAACTCCGTTTACCCAATCATCGTTAAAGTGAAGTAGAAACCGTTTCCTTGACGGTGGCCTCGGCGAGACGTGCGCGGGCGCAGGCGCGGAATAAAAACGTATTAAGTGTATACACGTATTTATGATTCACATTCTTTTTATTAAAAAAGAACTTTTAATTTATTGTCGTATTTTACTTATTTAATACTAGCGACCCGCCCTCGCTTCGCTTCGGTTTATATGAGTATTCCCGTTCCCGTGGGAATTTCGGGAATTCCTTTCTTAGTGCACCTCTACGGTACCTAAGCTACGTCCCTTCCAAATTTCAAGTGGCTACGTTTAGCCGTTTAGGCTGTGCGTTGATATGACAGTCAGTCAGTCAGTCAGTTTCTCCTTTTATATATTTAGATAAGTTAATTAAATTAATGAATAAAGACAGATTGGAAATAAACCCTGGGTAGTGATTCTCTCAAAAACAACGGTCGGACGGACGGAGTGAATGTCCAAGCGGCGAGTTTAAGTAGTCCCGTCAGTGCGAACAAAACATATTTTATCGCGTGCATTTTCAATTTAGCAGCATGGTTTTTTTTTTTTTTTTTTTTATGGCATAGAGAAGACAAACGAGCCCACAGGCCACCTGATGGTAAGTGGAAACTGTGACCCATAGACATTCGCATTCACAAGACTGCAATGCAATCCTAAGACTGCAAACGCGTTGCCAACCCTGAGGACTAAGATGGAATGCCTCTATGCTAGTCATTTCACCGGCTGTCTTATCCCCGAACCGGAACACAACAATACGAACACTGCTGTTTGGCGGTAGGTTAATGGATAAGATGGTGGTAGCGATCCGGACGGACCCTGCACAAGGTCCTACCACCAGGTTTCTGCCGATGGATCGATCGTACGAGTATAAGGCTGCTTAATTGAAAATGCACGCGTTAAAATGTGTTTTGTTCGCTCTGACGGGACTACCTAAACTCTCCGCTGCGATTTCGCTCGTTCGTCCGACCGTCCGTTGTTTTTGAGAGAATAACATTGGATGTACGTGAATATGAATTAGGTAAAACAAGATATATATTTTTAAACTTTAAAAAAAACTTCGTAAAATACTATATGGAGAAACAAAACCTTTGACATAAGCATAATAATTGTCCTAAAAAAGGTATTTTTACCTATAAAACAAATTCTCACAAAGGTAAACAGGAATATATATTAAAGCAGATAACATCTTCAAATACAAACAAACTGAATAACTCTACATATATTACATACCGTTACACAAATGACTGGGCTGACCTTGACTCTTGATACTTGATAAAAAACTGGTTCACAAAAACCAGAAATTTAATTTAATCAAGCATCAAAACCGTTCTCGATTGACGAGTAATTTGAAATTTCGTTGATTAACTTCTGTGATTCCATTTCACAATCGTTTTGATTAATATTTTAATTAACATTAATTAAGTTTTACGAAACATAAAGAAAATGCTTTGTAGCGTGAAAATGTGCCTTTTTAAATACAATCTTAGTTAATTAATGATCTTAAGCATAGTTTGACCCCTAGTTCTTAACAATTGCAAAGGGATTAGGGGTCAAAGTATCCTAGGTGAACATGACATTGTTTTTTTTTAAATAAGGATATGAGGCTACACATAATAAAATATAACAAGAAATCTGATGACATTTCGACTTAAAAGTCCTAACATTTTATTATATAACCTCCTACCCTTAATGCCAATTTAAAAAGAACACTGTTCCCTCGGGACTTCAAATTTCCGGACAAAATTAGTCAATCTTAATTTAGTCTCTATTGGTCCCATCAGTGTAAATGGACGACGAAGATACATTAAGTATATAATATACTATTTCTGTGTGTTTTTGTGTTTTGTATTTGTTTTTAGGGTTCCGTACCCAAAGGGAACCCTATTACTAAGACTCCACTGTCCGTCTGTCTGTCTCCAGGCTGTATCTCATGAACCGTGATAGCTAGACAGTTGAAATTTTCACAGAAGATATATTTCTGTTGCCGCTATAACAACAAATACTAAAAACAAAGTAAAATAAATATTTAAAGGGGGTTCTCATAGAACAAACGTGTTTTTTTTTCCATTTTATGCTCGATATTAATAAAGGGGAAAAGGTAGACGCTTGAATTATTCAGTATGGTAGGTATATTCCAAGTAAAAAAACCCGGACAAATTAAAGAGCCGGACAAAGTCCGGACTAAAGTCTAAAAGTCCGGACATGTTCGGACTAATCTGGACGGATGGTAACCCTACGATAACATATAAAAAAACATGGTTAGAGCTTATCGAAGATTCTAGTTTTTGTTTGGCCACTTCGCTACTATTTTTTTTGAAGATATTTTTAGTTAAGTTTTTTTTCGTTTCACAAAATGTCCTCGAATAACTATTAATCATGGTTAACAATACTAATTAAACGTTTCGTTAAAAATGTCATGCTGATTGATTTCCTTAATTACGTTTCTGTAATTAATTTCCTACAAAATGACGTATTTCATTATGAAGTCCATTTAACCCTACTCGTGTTATAAAAAAAACGCTTTTATTACCTCAATATTATCTTTATCTTAAAGACCACATTTGGTACCATCATTTTTCTCAGACATACTGTTATTTATATGAATAAATCGTTATTTTAGCCAAAAAATTACCATTAAAGGCTATAAAAGTTATTACTAAATAAGACAAGTAACAATAAATGGACTTCATATCAATTTACCTCTTTATCTGGTGTTTATTTTTTTTCCTTAAAATAATGTCAAAATAAATATTAAAATGAAATAATGGCGGGCGCAGTGTGCCCCCGGCCTTATCCTGCTAATAATAATACGGAGGTACATACCTCGTGCGCGACTCTGCCAGGCGCTAGGGGTTGCACAAGGTCGATACTTTTCACGATAGACATCGATACTTGGATGCTGCTACCTCAATATCGCTGCTTAAATGCAAAAGCGCCACAAAACAAAAACAGAAGTTTGATTAAAAACTTAAAGTATATGGCATTCCGAATTTAAATGCAATACAAACACATTTTGATATGTGGCCCTTTAGTATTTAAGCAACGATGTGTCAATACACAACTACATACTTACATACATTAAAACACGCTTGTTTCCCAGAGGGTAGGCAGAGACCACTTGCTACGATCTTGACAAATTTCTTTCGCTTCTTCCACATTCATACATCGAGTCATGCACGCACGTCGGTCAATCAATCCACAACTATTTAGCAATAAAGGGTCAACCCTTAATAGCTATTGTCCTAGGTTGACGTTTTATTGCTAAATAATTGTAGGATGACATATTTTTGCGTAACAGCGAACACTTATGAGATTTTACGAGATATTTTTTTTGGTATAAGTATATATGAAAGCACTTGCGAAGTAAATAAGAATGTCGTGGAGATGCTCGGGGAAGGCTCATGTCTAGTAGTAGATAGGTTTTTGTTGATATATACCTACAGAGTAGTTAATGTTAACCAAACTACTCAATCGTCTGAATAACGGGGAAACTGGCTAGAAATATTGACTTTGAATCTGGGTCATTATTCATAAACACTCAACAAACAAAAATGTGTCTTAGCATTACTTTTATTGCAGCAAATCGAAAATGCGTTATATATTTTTAATGTATGTTTGATACATGATTTAATTAAAAATGGAAATGAAATCATTGCATTACAACGTGTTCGTTCGTAATAAACCTGTGATTCAATGATAGTGGACCTTAGTTTGAAAGTCATTGATAACATTAATAGTTTGCTCGGAATAATGAAATTAATATATACACAATTCCTATTTCATCTCTAAATATCAACTCTAATTATAATCACATATTTTATTAAACTACAAATTATAAGCCCGTTATAATAAACTAATCTCAACTCTAATGTTCGTCTCGAGATGCGTCAAAAATGACAGTGTTCTATGGTTTGACGTTTACTTTGACGTATCTTGTGACGGGCCTCTCAGCCAAGATGAGTTTATTAATACGGGCCATAGAAACTCAATGTTGTTTACGTTAAATTAATTAATTTCCGAACAAAGGATATCGACACCTCGATATGTTTTGCTCCCTGTCCCCGCCCTATCTACCGTATCCATTTAGTTTGACAAGCATTCGGTTTCATATATCCGTTATGTGTCTGTGTGCTGCACGTACACGGTTGCGCGTGTGTGCGTGCGGGTCAGGGCTGCCACTCGTTGGAATCAAGATTTAATTGTTTCAATTTTGTATGTAAATGTGTTTATATCATAATTGACTCTTGACGGGTAGCGTCACCTAAACAATCACGATAATAAGGTATAGTGGTTTTTAGGGTTCCGTACCAAAATGTTAAAAAAGGAACCCTTATGGTCAGACTTCGTTGCCTGTCTGTCTGTCTGTATGTCACAGATGGTTTTCATAGCAACTACAAATGCTATCAACTTGAACTTTGGCATAGTTGTACAACTTGCTTGCCCGCGTCTGTATTTAGAAAAAAAAACAATTGAAAAGGAGTCTACAATGAGGGGGATTCAAAATGAAAGTGGTTTGATTATAGCAAATGGGGTGTCATAAAAGGGCACTATCTGCACATTTTTTTTTTTAATTTTCTGTGATTGCCAAAATTTTTCACAAACTACAATAAAAAATAAAAAAATAT
Organism: Acleris laterana; assembly: GCA_963966035.1. Classification (NCBI taxonomy): domain Eukaryota; kingdom Metazoa; phylum Arthropoda; class Insecta; order Lepidoptera; family Tortricidae; genus Acleris; species Acleris laterana. Next base: position 8,606,686 of record OZ014464.1, read on the forward strand.
ATTGAGAATCACACACCCGGGTTGGCAGCGCATTTACGGTCTTAAAATTGCTGTGTTAAGATTTTAGTTTTACCATCAGGGTGGCTTGTTTGCTCATTTGCCTTCAACATGCCGTAAAAAATGTTCAAAAGTGTTAACATCCATGAGTCGGGAACAAATATTCGCGCTCATCACACAAATATCTGCCCTTACCGGGATTAGAACCCAGGACCGCTAGCTTCCTAAGCAGGGTCACTACGAACTAGGCCAACGCGTCGTCAATTTCTCCGAATGTATTTTGGACTTAAATCGTTCATTGAATACAAGAGGGACACATTACAAAATGAGTCAGTGTTGCATTTTAAAATTAGAAGCTGTTCGTATAAGATTTTTAATTCAAGAGCAAATTATTTTGGAATGTGTCAGTTTTGTATTCAATGAGCGAAAAGTTTTCGCCTAACATCCTTTTAGGTGGGAATTAAAATGTTTGACGTGAAGATTATGCAATGGTTTGGTAGTGACTGCATCATCTCGCTCATTGAATACAAAACAGACACATTCCAAAATAATTTGCTCTTCCATTGAAAATCGTATTCCAACAGCCTCTAAACTGACTCATTTTGGATTGTGTCTGTTTTGTATTCAATGAACGATCTTAGTCTTGGATGCTTACTATGACAATGTATTTAACTATGTATTTATATCGTTTTCTAGTACAAGCCTAGAAATTAGTTTGGGACTAGGTCAATTTGTTTAAGATTCTTTCCTGATATCAATTATTAATAACATACATACATTAAGACTGTGTTGAGCGAACGCCGGATGTACAGCGGCGCCCGTTTTTTTTTTTCAGATTGACAAAAGAGATATACCTACAGATCGAAAGTGAGTGGACGGGTCGGAAGGGAAGTCAAATCGGAGAAATACTGGAAAAGGGCCGAATCTTAAGTACCCGAAACCGACGTGCGTGCATGACTCGATGTATGAATGTGGAAGAAGCGAAAGAAATTTGTCAAGATCGTAGCAAGTGGAAGGAAGTGGTCTCTGCCTACCCCTCTGGGAAACAGCCATTGTGTAGTTATAGTTAACCGCAAATTAGGACAACGAGCTCACAGTTAAAGCAGATAATAACTTCCTTCGAAGGTTAACATAGATTATCGACTCTATTTCTTTAGACAATGGACTACAATATATATTTTTTGCATTTTACAACCGCCAGACTAAGATTATATAGATACAATGACCATTGTGTTTACAGGTAAGCGGAAGAGCTCAGTTTAAAAAGTTTAAACTATACTTCAGATTCGACCCCACATTAATTAACAATTTAAATTGCCAATTTCAATGTAAGCCACAACCCTAACTGTGTCAGATCAGCGTGTGTGTGTGTAGACCGCATACACACACACACACACACTCACACACAAACTCAGCAGTAATACGATAATTTTTATGAGTAGCTCTTTTAGTGTTTCTGTACTTTACCAGAGTTTACTTAAATCCCGAGCGTCAATCGGGTTGGAAACGATCTCTCCCGAAGATACAAGGGTTTGATTCTCTTAAAAACGCTGTCGGACGAACGAACGAGTGAATTTCGCAGCGAGTTTAAGTAGTTCCGTCAGAGCGTAGAAAACACATTTTAGCGCGTTCATTTTCAATTAAGCAGCCCTATACGTTTGATCTTATCGACTAAAGCTATGTTGCCAAATTGAAAATGCACTCACTAAAATGTATTTTGTACGCTGTGACGGGACATTCACTCGTTCGTTCGTCCGACCGCATTTTTGATAGAATACCCCTGCTAGCGCGTGCATTTTCAATTAAGCAGCCTTATACGTTCGACCCATCGTGCTGCTAAATTGAAAATGCACGCGCTATAATGTGTTTTGTTCGCACTGACGGGACTACTTAATCTCGCCGCTTGGTTTCACTCGACAGTCCGCACGACCGGCGTTGTTTACAGAATCACTACCCTGATCGGTAAATTTTTAATGATTATGTAACAGCCTTATTTCGTATTTAAATTATATACTAACGTCGTCGCCATGTTTGTATCGATGTATCTTCATAAACGTATAAACGTATTATTAAAGTATTCATTGTCTCTTTCTGTCCAATTCAAATGTCGTAATTATAGATAAGGACAGGACATGCATTGTCCTTACTAATCTACTTCAGGGTTAGCTGGAAGAGATCCCATTTAGGTATGTATGAACATATTTTTTTGCTGACTGTACGGTCACGAGCGTTAATTTGGGACCCATTTCAAGAAAAATATGCTTGAAGTCGTCAATGTCATTAGAGATGTCAAGCAATTTATAACTTTTAGGAACCTCAACGTTATTTTAGAATGTCAGATTGACTTTGGACCTAAGGTGGGTACCAAATTAAATCTCGTGACTGTACATACGTACTCTAAAATATAGAATCGTTATCGCCACAGCGCATGTGCAAGTTTTAACTCAATCAGATAATGGCGGACGATAGCACCATTACTTATGTTACCATTTGTTGATTATCTTTGCATTCATTTTAAACCTTAATAACTAAATGAAAAGCATGCTTAAAACTTGACTGCATTTTTTTATATTATTATAACACCCGTTTATTAATGCTACTATATTCGTATATATGTAATTGAGACTAGCGACCCGCCCTCGCTTCGCTTCGGTTTATGTGAGTTTTCTGTAACACCCATACATAAAACAGAACGTACTCGATGTATGAATGTGGAAGAAGCGAAAGAAATTTGTCAAGATCGAGTGGAATGAAGTGGTCTCTGCCTACCCCTCTGGGAAACAGGCGTGATTTAATGTATGTAGTATAAAATTAACAATGCAAAAACACAAATAAATGTGTACCTGATCCATACTAATTATAATAGCGAAAGTGTGTCTGTCTGTTTGTTACCTCTTCGCGCTTAAACCGCTGAACCGATTCAGGTGAAATTTGGTGCAAAGATAGTTTGAATCCTGGGAAAGGACATAGGATAGTTTTTTTACCAAAATTCACCCCCTAAGGGGGTGAAATATACGAGTTCCACGCGGACAGAGTCGCGGGCAGACGCTAGTTGTGAATAAATAACTAACATTCATCTCTGTCGTGTTAAAACCACAAGAAAAAACCCAAGGCACTGCATCACTTCGCTGTATTTTCCAAATCCCCGCCCCACATCACGCCTCTCACATTCGCCATACCAAAAGAAAGTGACGCGACGAAATTAATTGACAAATAATCGTGAAATGGAGTGCCACCGGCAAGTTATTAACCTACACGCCTAGAAGCATGTCCAAATGCAGTTTAGCTGGAATGCAGCTAAATAGCTCTAAGTCGTTTAGATATGCAATGCTAATTAGTGCCTATGAGACTAGTTTACACGCCTGGCTGCGTTCGAATAAAGGACAGGTTAACTAGTTACTGCCCTAAGCATGTAAGTATAGAAATTTCATACTAGCTCGTAACATTCGAAAATCCATTAATTAATTATTACACGTTTATTATTCTTTTAGAACTTTCGAATAATAATAAAGTATTGAACGTTTTTATAAATTAAATGGAGAAGATGTTTCGAGATTTAAAGTTTTATTACAGCGAAAGACAATGTTAACAGTGCGTGCGTAGGCCAAAAGGTAAGAGAGCCACAGTTTTTTTTTTTTTAATGGCTTTCACATCTTTTATAGCAAGATGTATTTCGCCAATGACAACTTGACCGATTATGATGGCTTCCTAATGACAGCTAACAGCTGTCACAAACAATACGTTTCGTTTATAGAGCTACCTATGTTCCTGTCTAAACAAGTATTTAAAAGTTCTTTACTAGGTTTTTAGGGTTCCGTAGTCAAACTAGGAACCCTTATAGTTTCGCCATGTCCGTCCGTCCGTCCGTCCGTCCGTCCCCAGTCTAGCTCAGAGACTCATAGTACTAGACAGCTGTAATTTGGCATGAATGTACATATTAGTCACGCCAACAAAGTGGTAATATAAAATTTTGAAAAATATTTTTTTTTAATGCACCTCCCCTACACGTAACGTGGGGATGTCTTTTTTTTTTCTTGCCTACCCCATAGTGTGGGGTGTCGTTGGATAGGTCTTTCAAAAATATTGCGGGTTTATGAAAACAATTTTTCGATTAAGGGATCCGTTTATGAAATATTAAGCTTTAAAGCGCTATTTTTTGTTAGAGTCAAGTGTCCCCCCCCCCCCTACAGCCAAAACTACAAGTACTAAAAATCTGAAAAAAATCTTCAACGAAAGCGCATATAACGAATTTTAAAGGAAAACTATCACGGCTAAGTAGACATGATTAGTTCCTGAGATACAGGCGATTAACGGGTTTATACCTATTAAAAATCATCTAAGACAGCGCCAAATAACTTTAAATAGAAAATTGTTTCATACATGTTGATTTTTGAGATAGTTTTTTGTGTTTGTCGTTACGGCTTCGGAACCCTACACTGAGCATGGTCCGACATGCTCTTGCCCGGTTTTCATATTTTTTGTTTGCCATCGAGAGCTGACAGATAACAGATGATTAAGTAAGTATAACGATCCGTTTTGCGTAAAATGTTACGTTTTTTTTTGTTTTTCGTTATTTAATGGCTTTCACTCCTCTTAAGGTGTAAGTATTTCGCTAATTTCAAGTTATTTATAGACACTCCCACGGACTTATTAGAGCAATAAGTCCGTGGATATCACAGGCGAAGACAATTGTTCGGTAAAAGAGAATTTTCTCCAATGGACTAAACAGAAGCACATGGGGTTAGCTCCACGCGCTTCTGTCAAGTCCCATATGTTACGATTTATTTTCAGGATTGTAACGATTTGAAAAGATCCTGTTTTTTTGTTCATGCTGAATACTAATTAATATTCAGCTCATTAGCGTAACATATTACTAGTTACAATGTTTATACATCGCTAGGGCAGTCGCCCATACTTCAGTTTAGCCATGTCCTTTACTGATTTGTCACATACATATTACTCCCAGGGGATTTGCTATCTTAAAAATATACGGTCGGTCCAACGAGTGAACGCGGCGAGTTTAAGTAGTCCCGTCAGAGCGTGCAAAACACATTTTAGCGCGTGCATTCTCAAGGCAGCGGGGTATTATTCTCTCAAAAACCACGGACAGTCGGACGGATGAGCGAAATCGCAGCGGCGAGTTTAAGTAGTCCCGTCAGAGCGTGCAAAACACATTGTAGCTAATACGTTCGATCTTATCGACAGAAGCCATGCTGCCAAATTGAAAATGCACGCGCTAAAATGTGTTTTGTTCGCTCTGACGGGACTACTTAAACTCGCCGCTGCCAGATTCACTTGTTTCGTTCGAGCGACCGCGTTTTTGAGAAAAACACACCCCAGCTTATATAAACCGGCGAGTTTAAGTAGTCCCGTCAGAGCGTACAAAACATATTTTAGCGCGTGGGCTTCTGTCGAACGATCGAACTTATAACGCTGCCTAATTTCAAAGCACGCCCCATGTTTGTACGCTGATAACTTAATAATTCGTCCGTCGAGTCGAAACGTGAGTTGCTATAGAGAATTATCATGGCAACATGCAACCAACGTGTTGTGGCCTTAACCAACCTATTATGTTGTCCCTTGGGTTGGCAGTGCTTCACCTGGCAGGTTCCATCCAACTACCTATTTCATATTTGTATATGTATTGACACTATTGACAAAACTAATATTATACTTGGCTTAATGGAACCTTGGTTTGACACGTAACGACTTGAATATTAACGTCACTGTGACACGGTTCTATGGTGGGTCAGGGTTTCAATAGCCTGATACATACATACATACCGTCACGCCGGGTCCATATTGACTCACATAAAATTCTTATTCCTATTTTTTGTTTTCTTACCGATTTGTAATCATAATAATCACTCTTCATAATTTTTTTCCTCATACTTTTATCTTCATACTTTTTAAGTCATAATTATCGCAATTCATAATGCATTTTTTTTAGGAATCGTTCCATTTTGTGATTGTTTATAAATCTAACCTAACCTAACCTTATTACACGTAAGATATTTAAGAAATGGTGAAAAGTGTACGGCTTCATTAATATTGGCGTTATGAATTCAGATGATGACCGGAACACAACAATGCGAACACTGGTGTTTGGCGGTAGGTTAATGGATAAGACAAAATGGATAAAATGGTATGAGAAACATTTTCGAACTTCCGATAATAGGACTAAAAAGGTATGTGAGTAGATATGCACCCCGTCACGCCCTCATCCCAGAGTGGGGTAGGCAGTTACAGAATTACCAACAACTCTAACAACTTGTTGTTAATCATATAACCACATTTTGCACAACAGGCTAAGATGTTGACCAGTGTATTAGTGACAGGCTGCAAGCCCATCGCCTAACAGTACTACACAGCCTTTATTCCCTTAGTCGCCTCTTACGACATCCACGGGAGGACATGGAGTGGCGCTATTCTAAGCCTGCAACCACTGATAGTACGTATTAGGGTTCCGTACCCAAAACGAACCCTCAGGGCCTTGCAAAATGCATCAAAACTGCAGACCAACTGCGCATTTCGCTTAGGTAGACAGGGTAGTGATTCTGTAAACAACGCCGGTCGTGCGGACTGTCGAGTGAAACCAAGCGGCGAGATTAAGTAGTCCCGTCAGTGCGAACAAAACACATTGTAGCGCGTGCATTTTCAATTTAGCAGCACGATGGGTCGAATCGAACGTATAAGGCTACTCAGCTCTGATGCAATTGACGTGACTGCATCAAAAACTGCAAATCTCACCCCGTTTTACGGTTTATTGATGAATTTTGGAGTATACGAGATCATATGAAAGGGCTTAATCTACAAATTTTAAATAAAAAAAAAAATGATTTTCCGTGTTGTACGTATTGATTTATAGTCAAAAACTTTTAAAAAAATCCACCCCCCCTCCTTATCTTAAAGTTTATAGAACAAAAAATCAGACAAATCTTGTCGCTGCCATATTTAGCCTTTTTTTTGGGGAATGACAGATAAACTAGCAGATAGTGTTATCTGTGAGTATTATTACGGTTATATGCAAGATGTATAGTTGTATATAGAAGCGATATGGTAGATGTCCGGCTTATATAACGCTCGCTGTTTGGTTTCTCTCTTGTGTTAACCTATTGAAATCTATACTAATAGTATAAAGCTGAGGAGTTTGTTTGTTTGTTTGTTTGAACGCGATAATCTCAGGAACTACTGGTCCGACTTGTAAAATTCTTTTAGTGTTAGATAGACAATTTATCGAGGAAGGCTATAGGCTATCATCAAAGATCGGAATAGGTATAGCTAATTTGCCTAAACTTGATGCACCTTCATTCAATAATGTATTCCCATTTCACTCACGCATGAATGAATATGCCTCAAGTTTAGGCAAATTAGCTTATCATACTCACATAAACCGAAGCGAAGCGAGGGCGCGGGTCGCTAGTCATAATTGACTATTGAATTAAGTTAAATGTGTACAGTTCTAGTCGCTAGATCATTATCCTATCTATACTATTGAAGTAGCAATATTATGTATATTTATATAGCAGCCGTTGACCAGTTCCGGTGGCCATCTGTGGTCTTCATCATCAGTTCCACTTCACCAAATGATATTTTCTGAATGCAAATACTGGAAATACTGAAAATGTCAAAATCATTGTATACAGGGTGACTGCGGGGTCGTGTAGCAACAAAGTAAACTTAAACTCTCTACATCATTAGAAACATAACGCAGTAAATTTGAGAGCGTTAGGACAATTAGTTTGTTTTTTTATTTAAACAAAAATTATTTATTTAAACAAAAAACAAACGAATGGTCCTAACGCTCTCAAATTTACTGCGTTATGTTTCTAATGATGTAGAGAGTTTAAGTTTACTTTGTTGCTACACGACCCCGCAGTCACCCTGTATATGCCTATAATATTTGAGGAGTTCCCTTAATTCCTCACGAATTCCACCATCAGATACCGATTAGGTAACAATGGGACTATGGGATACCATATAAAAAAAAGTAATTTTCAAAATTTGTCTATAATTGACTGTGAACATACATAGAACAAATTCCTTTTTTAAAGTCGGTTAAAAATTACCTAACTGAACCGCATCTAAATCCGTTTAGTCCTTTTCAAGATTATCGAGAACATACAGACAGACGCGGTGGGGACTTTGTTTTATAATATGGAGTGAAGAAGAGAGAAGACTCTTTCTGGGGTGTTATTCTCTCAAAAACAACGGACGGTCGGACGAACGAGTGAATGTCCAAGCGGCGAGTTTAGGTAGTCCCGTCAGAGCGAACAAAATACATTTTAGCGCGTGCATTTTTAATTAAGCAGCCTTATACGTTCGCCATGCTGCTAAATTGAAAATGCACGTGCTAAAATATGTTTTTTTCGCTCTGACGGGACTACTTTACTTACTTAACCCTTAAGTGGTTTATGAGGTGTTCATTTAAATGTAAAATGTATTTTTGTTGTACAATAAATTAAAAAAAAAAAAAAACTTAATCTCGTCGCTTGGACATTCACTCGTCCGTCCGTCCGACCGCCGTTGTTGACAGAATCACTAGGTACCCAAGGACGATTTCACGCAAATTGACCTAGTCCCAAACTAAGCTCTAGGCTTGTACTATGCGTACTAGACAACGATATAAATACTTATATAGAGAAATATATACTTAAATACATGGAAAATTGGAAAACTTCAAGTGTCAAATTAGTTTAATTAATTAATATTATAAAGCAATTAATTATTTAGTTATAATTGGTACAAGTTTACGTCATTATAAATATAAGCGGAACATTACGACCGACTCCGGGAAGCGCCTCCTAGCGAGCCGTAAAAAACAGAAGAATCTCAGTGAACTGCGGTAACTCACAATTTCAGATTTTTCAAACAAAGAAACTCAACAACTGCTTTTTGATTAGTTCATGGGTGTTATTCTCTCAAAAACAACGGGCGGTCGGACGAACGAGCGAAATCGCAGCGGCGAGTTTAAGTAGTCCCGTCAGAGCAAACAAAACACATTTCAGCGCGTGCATTTTCAGTCTCCATCGGCAGAAACCATGCTGCTAAATTGAAAATGCACGCGCTATAATATGTTTTGTTCGCATTGACGGGACTACTTAAACTCGCCGCTTGGACATTCACTCGTTCGTTGGTTCGACCGTCGTTGTTGAGAGAATCACCAAGTATTTCTTTTGTGGCGACATGGCGACATCTAACGCAACTTCCACGGCAACTAGCACTTCCAACTTCATCCCAATGGACTTCGGTCCCCAGGCATAACACCCGCCTGGAGAGAGATCTCTCTATTACTCCTCTCATACTACATTGGTGACCCTCGACAATGGACAATTACGCAACCTTGACGACCTTCAAGCAAATGACGCAGCCTCACAGCAAGCCAGACTTACCCGCACTGTGCACCACTAGCATTCTGTCATATCTCTATGCCTGGTGTCTACAGTGTGCAACACTACTCTCACTCAACAACGCGACTCACTGCGTCCAACTACGAGTACTTTACGAGCAGGTACACGACTCACTGTTGTACTCCACTCACTCCTCATCTCCTGCTACGCTCGCCAACGCGGCTCTGAGCACTACTGGAGACATCTACTACTGGCACTTGCAAGCGACAATTCAACGCACAGACTGCACGTCATCAGAATCACCATCAACCTCCGGTCTCAAAGGGGGGCTGGTGTGGCGACATGGCGACATCTAACGGCAACTTCCACGGCAACTAGCACTTCCAACTTCATCCCAATGGACTTCGGTCCCCAGGCATAACACCCGCCTGGAGAGAGATCTCTCTATTACTCCTCTCATACTACACTTTTATATGGAATTTGTTATTTGAAGTTTCCATTATCATTTTTTGAATATCATTTTATTTTACCATCAGTTTACAATTATTATTGTTTTGTGCCATTGTTGTTATTATTTTCAGAGAAAAAAACAAACAAGTTTATTTTGATGTATGTTTTACATAAACTGTGTTCATTTTCACTTGTCTAATATATAGTGAACAACTTTCTAACCTAAAATGTGCCTTTTTTTTGGTCTAAAACAACTCTTTTATCAGCAATAAAGTAAACTGAGTAAACATTTTGGCCTTTACTTGGCTAATGTATTGTCTGTGATTGCTTTCTTTTATGTAAAACAGCTGTTTTAGCTAAAAAGTTAAATTTTTAGGTTAGAAAGTTGTTTACTATATAAGACAAGTAAGAATAACACAGTTTAAGGGAGATACAGTAGAAAATGCCTGAAATTTTAAGTTCGCCTTTGACGCACTTACTTTTTTAAATCGGTTAGGATGATGGCACCATTGTTGGACAGGAGCCAATATTGGACACGTAACTTAATTCAAAGATCATACGGTCATGAATTGATTGTTGCAAAATATAACCCGTCCCTTGTACATACATACATACATTAAATCACGCCTGATTTCCAGAGGGGTAGGCAGAGACCACTTCTTTCCACTTGCTACGATCTTGACAAATTTCTTTCGCTTCTTCCACATTCATACATCGAGTCATGCACGCACGTCGGTTTCAGGTACTTAAGATTCGGCCCTTTTCCAGTATTTCTCCGATTTGACTCGTAAAAGTACGCCTAGGGCTATTTTATACTAAGTATGTAATGATAAAAATATTTTGAATGTTTATTTTCAAATATAAAAATATTATTTATTTAAGTTACACACCTTTACCGGTTCGCGGCTAGAGCCGACCCTAATTCGTTATCGCGCGTGTGTGCGACAACAGTGCGCGTGTGTGAGTTGATAAAGGATAGGGCTGTCGCGGCGAATTATTATTATTTAATTTATGTAATGTTTTTATTAAGTGTGTTTGTTTTTTGATGGAATTAAGGTTAGTTAAATATTTTAAACAAATTAAAATATTCGTCGTGGGCTTATAAAATATGATGTATTTATAACATTGAAAGGATTTAATTGTTAGTGGGTTGTATTTCTTGAGATACTTTGTTACATTTTGTTACATTACACGTTTTTAGTTTTAAGTCATTGGGATAATGTTTCCAGATATTGTTATTGCATGTGTAAAAATAATAAATAAGTAATTTTACAAATTTTACATGTCAGCTAACCGAATTATAAAAAAATGCAGATGTGTATGTGTAATGATAAAACTCTGTTATTCTCTTTAATGCATATGTCAGCGAGTTTCCCAGTTTAACTTGACCTACATATCTTCGACGGATTGCGGTTATCGCTCTGCCCGGGTTGAACGCACGGGTCAACTTATGATTGTTAATTGAAATTAGCAAAGAAGGAAGTAAGAAAGTATTTTTTATTTTAATGATAAAAAAAACGTTATCTGAAAAATCTAAAACTGCTGTTCATCGCGGTAGTAATTTAATATTGATGACAGTTAGAACTACGTTATTCTCAAGTGACATCCACAGTTTTTGTTTATATTGGATCAAATTACCAATATCACACCGAACGCCCATTTTTTTTACTAATGCTACTACTTATCTTCCAAGTTCTTTTAATCATAAAATATTAACTCTATTTGATTTGAAACTAAAAACCGTAAAATAGACAAACTTGATTTCACATTAATATTAAATCGTGAACAAGTACGGCTTGTGGCAGCCCTGGGCGGTTTAGTTTGCATTCCGCTCGTCGACGCGCCACAATCAAGCACAATACGGCGCGGCAGGCTAGCGTGGACATGCCTCTTATTAAACTTGAAATTAATTAATTTAATTTTATATTTTATAAAATTTAAAAGTGCTGATTTATCGATGCACAAATATTAAGTATGTATGTAAAATATTTTTTTGCACAAGCAGATTTTTTTTCAGGGATCTCTTCTAGTGTGAACCTTTGAAGGATTGCGAAATGTTGAAAACATCATACAAAAAATTAATTTGGAAATTATTACAGAAGGTTAATATACATACGTACACTCACGCCTCCATTCCCGGAATGGGGTAGGCAGAGCTACAGAATTACCAACAACTCTAAAAACTTGTTTTTAATTCTTTAACCACATTTTGCATAATGGTTAATGTCATTAATTCAAACTAAATTCATACTATTTATATTAAATGTTAACAAAGATGCTGAAAGCATTTTTTTCATCTTCTTTGAATAAACCCTTATTTTGTATGTAACAAAAGAAATTATTATTTTATCAGAAATAGAATATTTATATTAAAGATTTGTGCGGAGAATTCGTAAAATTTTTGCTTGGTACTCATTAAAGCCATTGTACATTGCGTTTAAATTCTAAAAGTAAACAATTTAATGAGTTCCTAATGTTCCTTTTCAGTTTTAAGGACTTATTTTATTTCAATATACAGAGTACATAAAAAAAACTTTAATCGGGGTCATTAAATCACTTTCTTTCACAAATAATAAAAAACAAAATCCACACTAACCTTTCTAACACCCACACTATGACAGGGCGCACACAAAGCTCCCATATATACGTGTGTACATTATGTAAGCACTCACACAGGGCTACGAAAGTTTTTAATTTTAAAATCGTACCAACATTAAGTATCTAGTGATTAGGAAGTTAGGTACCGATTTTGGAAAAAAGAGGGTTGTGTTTTTTTTTATTCTACCTAAAAACGACGCAATTTATTATTACAAAGAGGAAAGTTTTGTTTGTTTGTTTGTTTGTTTATTTGAATAGGCTCCGAAACTATTGGGTAGTGGTTCTCTGAACAACGACGGTCGGACGGGCGGACGAGTGAATGTCCAAGCGACGAGTTTACGTAGTCCCGTCAGAGCGAACAAAACACATCTTAACGCGTGCATTTTCAATTAAGCAGCGTTATACGTTCGATCTATCGGCAGAAATCATGCTGCTAAATTGAAAATGCACGCGCTAAAATATGTTTTGTCCGCACTGACGGGACTACTTAAACTCGTCGCTTGGACATTCACTCGCTCGTTCGACCGACCGCGTTTTTGAGAGAATCACTACCCTTGTCAGTTTCTTCTTGTAAGTTTAGATAAATAGGTAGGTTAGGTAAAGTAAGTACGAAGACGACAAGGTTATGTTCCTTCCTTGTTTGAAGCTACCGGCCCGGGTTCGATTCTCTTTTTTATGTCATTTGTTTCTATGTTTCTATTCTAATTGATTAAACTATACATATAGCTTTTGAAAATAATTATTTTATAATAATGATTATGTCTTTTTTTTTACTCAGTTTATAAATTTATATTAAACACTTTAAGACATCTTATTAAACTATACTAAAACTATAATTAAAATTAAAACGTATGTACAAAATAACATTAAACACAGAGCAAAATAAAAATAAATATACATACTTATATGACACAAAATAATAACAATTAAAATACACACAACTTAATCAAATGCTTTTGAAATCACTACATAGTATAAAACAAAGTCGCTTTCCGCTGTCTGTCCCTATGTATGCTTAGATCTTTAAAACTACGCAACGGATTTTGATGCGGTTTTTTTTAGTAGATAGAGTGATTCAAGAGGTAGGTTTTTATGTATAATAAATTTTGGTTTATGTACGTGTGTTATAGAAAACTCCAATAAACCGAAGCGAAGCGAGGGCGGGTCGCTAGTATATCATATTTTTAACTTAGCCGCTAAAACTGTAATGTAAGAGCTATAAAAAGCATTACAGCTAACCAAGTAGAATGGTTATAAATACTTACATACGCTCGAAAATCATTACCCTCCTTCTGACGTAGTCGGGTAAAAAATATTTTCCGCCTCTACGTATTCGTAGCTCTGCGTCGACTCGATACTAAAAATGTTAATTCTGCGCAGGGCTGTGCCAAATCCTTGAAATAAAGTATTATTATTCGTATATTATTTAAAGTAAGTATAAATCTATACTATCTATACTAATATTATAAAGCTGAAGAGTTTGTTTGTTTGTTTGCTTGAACGCGCTGATCTCAGGAGCTACTGGTCCGATTTGAAAAATTCTTTCATTGTTAGATAGCCCATTTATCAAGGAAGGCTATAGGCTATATATCATACTCACATAAACCGAAGCGAAGCGAGGGCGGGTCGCTAGTGCATAATAAACCTATTTAGTTAAACAATTCGTTGTCCCTTTCTATCAAATTCAAATGTCATAATGAAAGATAACGACGGAGCATGTATCAAGCACACTTTAGTTATTATACGTGTGTCACTAAGGAGGTTAATCTTTACATAGTATAAAACCAAGTCGCTTGGCCGTCTGTCTCTCTGTCTGTTCGGTTAGATCTTTCAAACTACGCAACGGATTTTAATGCGGTTTTCACCAATAGAGTGATTCAAGAAGATTTTCATCATAATAAATTCTGTTGTATGTTACAGAACATATACATAAACCGGAGCGAAGCGAGGTCGCTAGTTGATAATAACTTAAAGGCTCGACGATCAGTTGGACTGACAGGCCGAGAGGGACGCAGCTATTTGACGCTGTGACATAGTGCTGAGTGGTGTCAATTTCGACGTCACAGAATCACCCATGGCAACACTATCCTACAATTGTTTTTTTTTCTTTCCTTTTTTATTGTTTTTTTTTTTAATTTTTATTATTACTGTGTTGCCACCTTATTTTAATGATGTTTTTCTCTGTTCTGTTTTTTTCTTGTGTTCGTCGAATAAATGTTTCTATTTCTATTTCTATTTGTTAGAATTCAATTCAATTCAATCATTTATTGCATATCACATTACAATTCAAGGTGGAACATCCAGGAATAGGCATACATGTAAGTTTTATTGGTTACTAAATGTGTTTATATTCTTCTTGTACACTTGTTTACTCGTTGCACAACCGTTCACTCTTCTTAATCTCTCAAGGGTTAGCTGGAAGAGATCCCTTAAAGGGATAAGTTCGCCTTTGCACATATTTTTATATTAGTTGTATTGTTATGGTTTTTCTTTTGTACAATAAAGTGTTTACATACATACATACATGTGACACCCTGCAAGGGCGCAGCAACACGAGACGAGAGAGAACAGCAAGACGTATTTAACTTTCTCGTTCTATCATATAGCCGCGTCTCTCTCGGCCTGTCAGCTCAAATGATTGTCTATAGCGGCTATAATAGCTTGCCTAGCAACGTCAAAGTCGCGGACCGCCACGTCTTGGCACTTGACACCGTTCCGACGTTATCGTATCTACAGGCAAATCTTTAGTTGTCTTTGTTATCTATTTGCGATAATTTCTCCATTAGGTTATGAAAGCGTTATGTTCGAACACTAGACTCTATACGCTGGTTCGCGTAAGCTCTACGTCGTACCAGATATTTAATTATCATAAAAAGGTTTTTGATATGTTGTGGTTATTATGAAAAACTACTTTTGTAGGTGTACGTTTTTTTTTTCTAAGAAGCATTTTCTTGGCGGTCGAGTTGTGAAGCGAGGTGGTACAGTCGACGCCATAAATATGTTTACACTTTAGTACTTCGTCACTTTACCTGCGATGACAATTTCAAATGGCAGTTTAAACATGACGCTAAATAGACAAGGTACTAAAGTGTAAACATATTTATGGCGTCGACTGTACATATCACAAAAACAAAAACTTAAATGAGATCATAAGTAATGAGCATTCAAACTTGGTTGGCTGGTAGAGAATGTATAAGTTCGCCTTTTGGTATAAACAGGGTAGTGATTCTCTCAACAACGACGGTCGGACGGACGAACGAGTGAATGTCCAAGCGGCCAGTTTATGTAGTCCCGTCAGTGCGAACAAAACACATTTTATCGCGTGCATTTTCAATTTAGCAGCATGGTTTCTGCCGATGGATCGAACGTATAAGGCTGCTTAATTGAAAATGCACGCGCTAAAATGTGTTTTGTTCGCTCTGACGGGACTTCCTAAACTCGCCGCTGCGATTTCGCTCGTTCGTCCGCCCGTCCGTTGTTTTTGAGAGAATAACACGCCTAGTTAGAGAATGTATAGGTTAGCCTTTTGGTATAAATAGTACAAATGTTATACACATTTTATAAACAAATTAAACTGCCATGATGACAAGACACATAAAAAAACCATACAAACATCAAATTAAGAATCCCAAAGAAGAATCCTTAATAACTTAATAAATGAAATATAGGCACAATCTCTTACAATTTGACCTAGCCCCAAACAAACAGACAACCACAAACTTATTTATATAGACACACATTTCTAGCAAAAGATAAAAACGAACTTTGAAAAATCGCTTTAGAATTTTACCCATATCTCTAGCTAAATCACTACGTAGTATAAAACAAAGTCGCTTCCCGTTGTCTGTCTGTCCCTATGTATGCTTAGATCTTTAAAACTACGCAACGGATTTTGATGCGGTTGTATTAATAGATAGAGTGATTCAAGAGGAAGGTTTTATGTACGGGTGTTACAGAAAACTCACATAAACCGAAACGAAGCGAGGGCGGCTTGCTAGTCATTTGATATAACACCTTTTCCATGTCTGATATTAAAGACAAAAGATACTTAATAATATATAATAACACCTACATAACCATAACAAATAGGAAAATCATAATTTTAAAAGTTTCAACAAACATACTGCGTCGTATTAGATATATTCGCTTATATATTTACACGTAAAGTAGTTCCAACGTAGATTATGTATGTATGTTATGGCTTTGTTGCGGAGAGTTTTTTTAAATCGGACGGTTTGCAAAACGGCTAGACATTTTAAGATTGCCCAGAAAAGTTAAAGTTACAATTTTACTTCTAAACTAGCGATGCGCCCTCGCTTCGCTTCGGTTTATGTGAGTATGATATAGCCTATGGCCTTCCTCGATAAATGGGCTATCTAACACTGAAGTAATTTTTTAAATCGGACCAGTAGTTCCTGAGCTAAGCGTGTTCAAGCAAACAAACAAACAAACTCTTCAGCTTTATAATATTAGTATATGTAGATATGTGAAGGAACATTAAGTTATGTCGACGACACGTGGTTAGTGGTAGTGACCCTGCCTTCGAAGCTAGCGGTCCCAGGTTCAAATCCCGGTAAGGGTGGATATTTGTGTGATGAACTTATATGTATCTAATTCTTGGATGTTACATTGTAAACTATGTATTTGTCTACATAAATATGTTCATCGTTGTCTAGTACCTATAGTATAGTCACTGTAAAAAAGGTTCATTACTTTCGACTCTATTTCAACGCTTTTAAGGTCCAAAAGTGACGAACCGCTTCTTACCGTGACTACACAAACTAGGATAGGATATTTGCTTTTTTCTCATGAATGTATCTAATCTATACTTTATTATACAAACAAGAAAATAACAATACGCTCATTGAATACAAAATGGACACATTGCAAAATAATTTGCTCTTCCATAAAAGTCGGATACCAACCACTTCTAAGTTTAAAATGCAACACTGACTCATTTCGGATTGTGTCCGTTTTGTATTCAATGAACGAATAACATATATCCCTCTATATTGATGATATTATCCAAAAAAGCACTTCGCGTTTATATAGCTTGTTTTTTTAGGATTCCCTGTCCAAAACGTGTCAACACAAGACACATTCAGCCTCCACTGTCCTTCCTTCCGTCTGTCTGTCAGCGGGTTGTATCTCAAAAACCGAAATCAATGAATAATATATGACAACAAAGGGTGCATACAATAATGGTGAGATGATTAAACTTCCCGACGACGATAATATGTAGAAATTATACAACTTTAAATAGAACAAAGAAACCTAGCCAGTTCGACCAAAGAGCGGATTACCAGAAGTGACCGCGGCGCGAAGTAATAGTACAACAGTTCGTACGGTGTATACATCGAGCTACGAGCGTCCGTTCGCACGGGCTTACATGGATGACATTATTATTATTATTATTTACAGGTATTTTTTGTTAAAGGACATCCATTTTGGTCCAAGTTGCCGGCTAAAAAAAATATGGTTTCCTATGGTAGAACAATTCATTAGTTTTTGTTAGTTCAGTTCACCGGAATATTTAATTTTCTAACTACATAGAATAAAACTATGGATATTGATATGGTGGTGGTTGCTTTGGTGCCATGATAACAAATGCTCAGGCAAACAAAATCTAACACAATATAGGTTTTTGGCCGGCACTTTTATATTTGGACCAAAAATGTATGAGTCACAGATGATGTCCTTTCTGATTGAAAGGGGTTTGGTCTGGGTAAAAGTCATACGTTTTCAAGGTGAGCGGCCATTAGTAAAAGTGGTAAATTATGATAGAATAATTCAAAATAAACATGTTTTGTTATGTAATATAATACTCTTAAGTGCAACTGAGCCGAGATATTTAATATTCTTACCTGGGTGTACTTTTAGTACCAAAACCTGAACACTTAAATCTAAAATATCTCGGCTCTGATATTATTAAACGCCATAAATTATATGTATGTCTATGTGTATTTCGAGGTCCTCTAAATAACTATGTAAAAATCATCTGTGGCTGCTGAAAAAAAAAATCTTCAAACAAATTTACCCAATGCCCTTTACCTATAATTGACCTAGTCCCAAACGAAGTACGAGGCTAGTTGTATGGGTGCCTAGTAGACACCGATTAACATAGGATATATGGAATAATAATAACAGTATATAGAAAAAATCCAAGACTGAGAACAAATCTTCGCACTCATCAACAAATATTTACCAATATCCGCCATCGAATATGTTTCATTAAATGTCATACAATAGGTAATAAACGTATAAATAAATACGTATAAGTAAATATAGTAGTCAGCAAAAGAATATGGTGGAATAAATGTAACTCAATCACTACATAGTACCTATAAAACAAAATCGCTTCCCGCTGTCTATCTGTCCCTATGTATGCTTAGATCTTTAAAACTACGCAACGGATTTTGATGCAGTTTTTTTAATAGATAGAGTGATTCAAGAGGAAGGTTTTGATATATAATAATAATAAATAAATGATTTATGTACGGGTGTTGCAAAAAACTCATATAAACCGAAGCGAAGCGAGAGCGGGTCGCTAGTTATAAAATAAAGTGAAATAAATTAGATAATTCTCAGAAAATAAATAAAGATTAGTGAGGGTTTTAGTCGGTCGCCCGGCGCATGGAGCCCGACCCTAACTCGCCAATACGCAGTTTGTCAAACATTGGAAACGATCCACTTCCACGAATTTGGATCAAATCAATAAATACGGATGCATATAGCTGACTCGCCTGGCTCTGCTCGCGTTTTGAATCTTTATTTCCGTCACCTGTGGTCTGTGGTTACACTGGCAACCACTTAGAGCAACACTTCCTATAAACTTTATTAATGATTACCTTATTATTGGGTTATAATTATCTACTTATTAATTTTAAATAGATGCTTGAGATTTCTTTTTAATGATAATTTATGTGGATTCCACGTTAAACAGAAAAAAACAATTAGATAAAATGTGGAGACGGAAATACAAGACTTAAAATACTCGGTTTGCCAAATACTAGAATTGGCGTACTCATACTGCAATCGCCATCTATTGAACAGTTCTGTAAACTTTAGACCACAACTATGCTCAAATGAATGCCATCTAGTATACCACGTAGTAACTTCATTGAATGTCAATATAGACTAAGCTTGATAAGTGCCATCTATTGGTAAATAGCAACATCACTAAGTACGTGTAAAAAAAATACTTATCTTTTGTTAACAAAGCGCTGTCTGTCGCCGAGTAGTAGAATGAATAAGCGATAACTGTTTGTTAAGTTGATTCACGTGTTGTTGTAACATCGTAATAGATGGCGCTGTTAATGATACAAACTATTAAGTTGCGAAATTAGATAGGCGGTACTTAACAAGCTTTGAGAAATGTGGGTTGTGTGATGTTTATTTTCATTGGATTATACTGAAATTGGAATGTTGCCGGACGTGAAATTCAGTGAGCATTTCACCCAATTTCACCGGATATTCTAGTACGCAGACTACGCAGTAAAGCCTTCGTTCGGGCATTTTTCAATTCGCCGGTCTGACGTTTGTTACAGCAGAATTTTGACAATTATATTATTGCGAATTTTCTTGTTCAGTGTCGTGATTGTTTACATGAGTAAAACAGCGTTAGAGTGTGAATTTGAGTGTTTTGTAGTGTTTTAAAATAGTTCGGAGGCCTAATAGTTAATCGCCGTGGAGTCCGAAACGATTGGTAAGTTATTTTTTTATTTTGACAACTGAATCTAGAACGCAGATGGCTATTTAGGTCTAACAAGGCGCTCTATTTTGGCGTGGGTGTTAAAAATCAATAGGAATTAGGTCACGAATACTTAACGTTCACTTTACAAAGTTATTAAAAGTCGTCGCAGTTAGTTTTACTAAAACATCTGACTATTATAAACATTGTTGTTTTTGTTTTAGTATTTATGAGTTTGATTAATATCGTATTTACTGGTTAATAAGATTTAAATACAGTTATTATAAATAAGTAAAAGCTCTCATTACTATATTTTTATTACATTACTCCATCAGGTATTCAGTTTTTTATTTTTACTTTTAAATTGTAGCTTACTCACCTCTTAATGGATGAATTTCAAAAATATTGTACATAGTTAAGAACTCAATTAAAACGTCCTTAATTTTTTCCATTCTTTGTAAAAAAATAACATAGATAAGGAAGGTTTTTATGACCATTAAATCTCCAATTGCACGCATTATTGTTTATTAACTATATGTTTGAGTGGTAGAGAATTCCTTTAAGTATTAAGTCTCTCGTACTTACTTAACATTTATTTGTATTGTGATAAAAGTTTAAATAAACTAAATAATGCTAATCCCCACGATGATCACCAGAGGTCGGTGCGGGTGAGCCGTTTTCAGTTTTTGCATAACATGGACATACCTTGTCATTCAATGGTAAATGCCGCATGTGTAACTATAAAGTACTGAAATGTTTTTATTTAGTTTAATTTCTAATTTATAATCAAGAGCAAACTTAGCATCTAATCAAGAATGATTTTGAATCTTATTTAATCTCCCTAATTAACAGATATTAGGACTTGTATTGTTTTGTGCGTAAGGTTTGTTTTTTTTTGTCTTTGCTCATTTTTGATTCACGGAAGCAAGGTGCATTTTCAGAGACATTTAACCTTCGCGATCATATCGTTCTGTGCTGCAACGGTTACATGTCGAGGTAATCTCCGGATTCACTGCATTGCTGCAGTATTACAGTGTTTTGTAGTTGTATTTTTTTTTATTCTTTAGTGTACAGTAACATTATTGTTTAATGCCTTTGTATCATAAGCAAAAATAGAAATACTTAAAAAGTTGCGTTTTATGTCATTTATAGTGGTTTTTAAGTTTCATATGATTTTTAAAATATTCAATACATCGAAACAAATTAATATTTGGTTTTATTCAATAACTTTTCTTGTGATCATGTCTGCTCATTAATATGGCTGTTCTTTCAGAAATGGTTGAATTTACACGACTGCCCAAAAAAAGAGTATAATGATTTCAGGGTTCATGTACGTATGTATGAATGATTCTTCATTTTACTTTTTGTGTATCAAATATCTTTGTTAGATTAATATCTTTTACCATCCATATAAAAAAAAAATGTTTCACAACTTTCTTAATTTTGTCCAGCATTCTCATATATTGCCATAATCAAGATGGAGCAGTATCATATTATAGTGGTGGTCACATAATTAGGAACTTATTGTTAAATACAATTTACTTTGGACAATTAACTAAAGTTTAAACTAATATACAGTGAACTACTGTTAATAACATAATGGTTTTACAACTTTGTTTTACTTAACACCAATTATTTATTTTAAAAATCCTTATATAATGAAAGATTCGTTTTGAAAAGAGATAAATTGTACATGCATTTGAACTTTAGTTTATTAGTTAGCGATAAGTGTAAATAGAAATAAAATTGGTTAAGGACTTTTTGTGTGAGAAAAAAACAAGTGTCATATGGAACCACCACTGTAAGTCAAAGTTCTTTATTCTTCAATTTAGGCATAATCGTTTAATCAAACAAAGAATTAACTCAAAACAAAATTCAGTTTTAGATAAAACTCTACTTTCAAAAGTTAGGGTTAAAATTCGAATGTATTTCTATTTAGAGATATTTTTTTGTTTGATTAAACGTGCGAATAATGCACCTATGAATTTCAAAAAGTATTTCCGGGTGCTTAAGACCCGGTGTCGATTCAATAACAGGATTAATAGGTCCCGATTCTTAAGTCTCCACTAGAAAAATTATAGAAAAAAAAACGGACAGGTGCGAATTGGACTCGCCCACCGGTTCCGCACACGACACGGTTAACTCAATTCAAAATTTGACCCTGTAATAAAGACCCTGTTTTTTGTGAATTGAATTAAAAATGCATAAGTTCTCAGATTATTCCCCATACTTATAGTATAAGACGGTATTACTAGCCAAATTTCATATTTCTATGTCAATGGAAAATGACCTATAAATTTTGATTCCCTTGAGAGTCCGAGATATAGGTAGGTACGTTTTATGCAGCATAAACGTTTTTTTTTTGTTAACTTGGAAGTTTAATTTTTTCTCAGCTTCAAGGGGCTGTGGACCTGAGTATGTGGTTTTAATTTCAACTCGATACCATCACGCGTTCCCGAGATAAAGGGTCTTGACAGACAGACGGACGGACAGACAGATGGACAACATGCGTTGCCAACCCGAGGACCAAGATGGAATGCCTAGACCGGTTGTAAGCTTTGTAAATATGGGCCTCAGATAACAGCGAAAACAGCGTAAAAAATACAACAGATTGTACGAGAACATGTCAAAAAAAACTTTTTTGGGACAAGCTTTTGTTGCCGACTTTATTTATTTTTGCACAATCGTCATCTACTCGTCAAGACGCTTCTAACAAAGCCTAACACCATGAGTTTATCATGTGTAATCTAGGAGTTCCTATCGCCACCCTGAATCTCCATCACCAGACCAGCTCGATGGTGCTATATTATTGTATCGTCATCAGAACTAAAGGCGTATGCAAATTTTCAGCTTCATCGGAAACCGGGAAGTGGGTCAAATTGAACTTGCAAGATTTGACCCTTGCATACGGTCACGAGCGTTAATTTGGGACCCATTTCAAGAAAAATATGCTTGAAGTCGTCAATGTCATTAGAGATGTCAAGTCATTTGTAACTTTTAGAAATCTCAACCTTATTGTTGTAGAATGTCAGATTGACTTTGGAACTAAGGTGGGTACTTTGGAACCAAATTAAATCTCGTGACTGTACATGCATACCTACATTGCGGGTGGTAGGACCTTGTGCAGGGTCCATCTGGATCGCTACCACCATATTATCCATTAACCTACCGCCAAACAACAGTGTTCGCATTGTTGTGTTCCGGTTTGGGGATAAGACAGCCGGTGAAATGACTAGCATAGAGGCATTCCATTTTAGTCCTCAGGGTTGGCAACGCATTTGTAGTCTTAGGATTGCATTGCAGTCTTGTGAATGGGAATGTCTATGGGTCAGTTTCCACTTACCATCAGGTGGCCTGTGTGCTCGCTTGTCTTCTCTATGCCATAAAAAAATAATTGCAAGTTAAATAATAGCTTGTAATAAAATCGGGTCATACAGGTAACTCAATAACGAATAATTTGATATCTGTGGGGAGGCAACTCCCGCCCGTATCGATTTTCGATACGTATGCGATGTGTTCCAAACTCAATTATATAAAGTGACATAGACAACGGTGTACTTTAAATGGTAAAGAGTAGGTAAACGACGTGTGCAGGGTTCTATTCTGCTCTGTAAAACCACATTGCTTTTGTCATGTTATCGTATTGTGAACTTATAACTTAAAAAAATGCTGTGCCAGGTTTTTCGCATTGCAGCATTCCCATTTCTTTCCCGCATTAATGACGTTACTAAATATATATATATATACAGGGTGTCCAGTAAATAATGGATAACCTTCTACCCATCTATGGGGCACCTCAGGCTGGTCCCGAAAAAGGACTTACAGGTTTAGTAAAAGTTGCATGGTTTTCGAGATAATCGAACTTTTCTATTTTCTTAATAATTAGCACCTTGCTTCACTGTAATGACCGCCAAGGCCACAAATAAAGAGATTTTGTCGTTCTGTTTGCTGTTAAATATTCTTTAATAGTGATGCTAACGGATGTGTCTTAGAGCATTATGGTAGCGACACTAATTTCTTGTTAAACATATCTTAATTTATAACATCACATTTTGCTTTAAAGTTTGCAACAACTTTGACTGCTTGTGGTGAAAAAAAATTGTATGAAGACCAGAGTGGCCAATATGTTGAAAAATAGTGTATCTAATACTGATTCTAAACTGGTATAGCACATGGTGTTTACTTCTTTACAGATAAAGTTATTGCTGTTAGTATTCACTAAGAGCGAATTTTACCAAAACACCAAGTTATCGATAAGTAACTCTTTACTTGATTGGGTTAGTCATATCATAAAAAACGCTTCTCTTGTGAAAACCAACGTCTAATTACCGCAAAATAATGAATCACAGAATACTTGAAACCTACATCAACAGTAATATTTTAAAATAAAAACCAGAATCTGTTTATTAAAAACAATACTGTTTAGTTACTATAACAAGTGTCCAATCAAGAAAGAGTTGAGAAACTTGGTGTTTTGGTAAATAAAACGTGTCTACGACATGTTTGTTTAGTGACAGCAAGTGAAAATCAGATATAACGAATGTGAAATGCGACTACTTATTTGGTACTTACATTTATTCAACTTTTAATGCAATTCTTTTATTAGTTTTAAATAATATTTAGGATGTTAACTAAGTACACAAGTACACAATTACAATCTCTCCTTTCTCTGCTGAGTAATACATACTTTTTTACAATTTTATTACCTAATGTGTATTTTTGGCTATGAATTTTTTATCCGTTTTGATGTTTTCTTTTGACATCTATCAAGTACAGTTTTGATTCCACGAAGAACCATATTTTGGGTAACTATTTGGATTTTGTTTGCGACGACGACCTAGTTAGCTTTGCCCTGGACTTCGAAAAGGATATAACGACATGCCTAGGCATCAATACGAACCCCGTGAGTATGCTAATATGCATTATATTTATGGAGAATACAAAGGCAATGCCAATGCAGCTGCTGCATTGTACGCAAGCAGATATCCGAATACTCGTCATCCCGATTACCGAGTTTTTGTAAGAGTCCACAATGCTTTTTGTGAAGGGAGAATGCCTGGTCAAAGTGTGGGTGGTAATGGCGAAGGTAGACCTCGAGATACGAGCATTGAGGAACTTGTGCTCTCTGAACTGGAAACAGATCGCTCAACTTCTACACGAGCTATATCAAGAAGTTTAGGCATTACAAAGTCGACCGTTCACAACATTTTAAAAAGACACCAACAATACCCATTCCATATCACAAGGGTGCAAACTCTGGAGCCTAAGGACTATGCTCCTAGAGTAGAATTTTGTCGTATCATGTTAAGAAAAATGGAAGAAGATCCAATGTTTTTCGATAAAATTCTGTGGAGTGACGAATCTACCTGCCAAAGAGATGGTTTCTTCAACATGCATAACTACCATAGCTGGCAATTAAAAGGAGAGAATCCATATTTAATGCGAGAGGATCACTCCCAATATCAATTTAAAATTAATTTGTGGTCGGGGATCTTAAACGGGAAAATAATTGGTCCTTATGAGCTATCCCAGACTTTGAATGGAGCCAGATATTTGGAGTTCCTTGAAAACGAACTTCTCATTTTATTGGAAGATGTGCCCTTAAACGTAAGAACGACGATGTGGCTGCAAAATGATGGTTGCCCTGCTCATTTCGCGGTTCAAGTTCGAAATTACCAAAATGAAACTTTTCCTAATAGATGGATCGGCCGTGCGGGTCCTATAGCATGGGCTCCACGCTCTCCGGACCTGAACCCGCTGGATTTTTTTTTTGGGGTTGCTTAAAAGAAAAAGTTTACTCCAAACCAATTAACTCTGTGCAAGAACTGCGTCAAAATATTCAAACGGCTGTTCAAGAAATTACCGAACGACAGTACACCCGAATGTTAAAAAGAAATTTTATTAAAAGGTGCAGAGCTTGTATCAGAGTTGAGGGAAGGCAGTTCGAACACTTGTTATAGTACCTAAACAGTATTGTTTTTAAACAGATTCTGGTTTTTATTTTAAAATATTACTGTTGATGTAGGTTTCAAGTATTCTGTGATTCATTATTTTGCGGTAATTAGACGTTGGTTTTCATAAGAGAAGCGTTTTTTATGATATGACTAACCCAATCAAGTAAAGAGTTACTTATCAATAACTTGGTGTTTTGGTAAAATTCGCTCTTAGTGAATACTAATAGCAATAACTTTATTTGTAAAGACGTAAACACCATGTGTTATACCAGTTTAGAATCAGTATTAGATACACTATTTTTCAACATATTGGCCACTCTGGTCTTCATACAAATTTTTTTCACCATAAGCAGTCAAAGTTGTTGCAAACTTTAAAACATAATGTGATGTTATAAATTAAGATATGTTTAACAAGAAATTAGTGTCGCTACCATAATGCTCTAAGACACATCCGTTAGCATCACTATTGAAGAATATTTAACAGCAAACAGAACGACAAAATCTCTTTATTTGTGACCTTGGCGGTCATTACAGTGAAGCAAGGTGCTAATTATTAAGAAAATAGAAAAGTTCGATTATCTCGAAAACCATGCAACTTTTACTAAACCTGTAAGTCCTTTTTAGGGACCAGCCTGAGGTGCCCCATGGATGGGTAGAAGGTTATCCATTATTTACTGGACACCCTGTATATCATCTAGTAGTCTTATCGGACTAGGTTTAGTGTTGAACTCTTAGAATAAAACTGATACATAATATGTAATGTTATAAAAACTCATTAGTAGTTTGTTACCTAGAACTCCATAAAGTCTAAAATAGTTCACGCAGTTTCTGTAAACTACGTCTTGTACTAATGTCTACCACATTCTATTTTTCGTCCAAAGGTTAGCTGGAAGAGATCCCTTAAAGGGATAAGTTCGCCTTTGTAAATTCTAATTCTGTAAATATTGTATTTGATTTTCTGTTTTTCGAACAATAAAGTGTTAACATACGAGGGTGGATTGAAAAGTTCTGAGCCTGGTAAAAAAAACTAACTGGCTCACTTTTTATAACAATTTTATTTTTCGACATAGTCTCCATGAAGGTCAATGCACTTAGTCCACCTCGCCTCCAACTTCATTATCCCATCAAAAAAAAAAGAATCTCTGAGGTCGTTAAAATATGAGTCTACTGCTTCTTGTACCTCCATATTAGTCGAAAATCTTTGTCCTCCCAAGTGTTTTTTGAGGTTTGGGAAGAGATGATAATCGGAAGGAGCTAGATCCGGCGAGTAAGGGGGATGCGGCAGCACTTCAAATCCACAATCATGTATTTGTGCCATTGATTTCGCCGAAGTGTGAACGCGAGCGTTGTCTTGGTGAAACAATACTTTTTTCGACAGCATTCCAGGTCTCTTTATTTTAATTTCCTCTCGCAGACGACGTAAAAGAGCACAATAGTACTCTGAATTTATTGTTTTGCCCTTTTCGAGATAGTCTATCATGATAACCCCCCTGCAATCCCAGAAAACCGAGGCCATTACCTTATTAGCTGACAAAATGACCTTGGCTTTTTTGGGTGGTGGTGAACCTGGTATTTTCCATTGCCTGGATTGTTCTTTCGATTCTGGTGTACTGTGGTGGACCCATGTCTCGTCCATAGTTATAAAACGATTGAGAAAATCTTCGGGGTCACGTTGAAACATGTCCAAACAATCTTGGGAAATTGTAACACGTACTCGTTTGTTCTCGACTGAAAGCAGTCTAGGCACCCACCTGGCTGACACCTTAGAAAATCCAAGAACATCGGTGATGATGTTCTGTGCCCGCTCATAAGAAATACCCATTGCTTCCGCTATCTCCACAATCTTCAATCGCCTATCCTTCATTATCGCATCTAATATTTTATTGACATTTTCATCCGTAGTAGCCGTCAACGGCCGCCCACTCCTAGGCTCGTCTTGAACAGTCTCCCGGCCACGTTCGAAATCAGCTACCCATCTTTTTATGGTAGCATACGATGGAGCAGATTGCCCTAATGTTTTGTTCATATCTTCAAATATTTGTTTTGGTGTTAACCCCTTCTTTTGCAAATATTTTATGACAGAACGGTGCTCAATTTTATCCATTACTTGAAAAATCAGTGACCTTATGTAGCAGTTCCAGCATAAAATGCAAAATTGTGACAAGAAAAAAACAAAAGATAGTGCATAATGGCGACTAAATATGGCACTTTTACCTGCCAGTATTTATTTGTTTTTTTTTTATTATATACAACCTTAGGCTCAGAACTTTTCAATGCACCCTCGTACATACATACATACTCCTAGAAAGTCCTACATTTGGAATTAAACGACCATTCAAAAAAGTCCATTCAAATCCGAAACAAAAGGTCGTGGATAACCTTTTAAGTTATTTTTACACAATGGCGGCGGAACAATGCACCGAGAGCTCAATTAGAGCGAGCCAGACTGAGATAGGTGCCTACTGCGAATATCTGAATCACATAAATCTGGCGTTTGCATAAATGTTTAGCGGGTGGTAGGACCTTGTGCAGGGTCCGTCCGGATCGCTACCACCATCTTATCCATTAACCTACCGCCAAACAGCAGTGTTCGTATTGTTGTGTTCCGGTTTGGGGGTAAGACACCCGGTGAAATGACTAGCATAGAGGCATTCCATCTTAGTCCTCAGGGTTGGCATCGCATTTGCAGTCTTAGGATTGCATTGCAGTCTTGTGAATGCGAATGTCTATGGGTCACAGTTTCCACTTACCATCAGGTGGCCTGTGTGCTCGTTTGTCTTCTCTATGCAATAATAAAATAAAAAAAACAAGAAATAATCTCATAAGTATTGACCTAGTCCCAAACTAAGGTCTAGGCTTGTACTACGGGTACTAGACTATAAACAATTATGTAGACCAATACCAACTCAACATAGATAAATATATACTTAAATAGAAATATGAGTATAGGTACTGTACAGTTATCCCATTGGTACCGTGACCCACCAAATAACTGTCACGATGACGTTATGATACAAGTCAAGTTCAAGTTCAATTCTTTGTTGAATGGCTACTGTCCAGTGGGACAATTCTGCCAGTGTCAAGGTTGGAAGTTACACGTGATCGGTAAAAATGCTTTTCCAGAAACAGATGCTGATTCATCAGTTGGGGAATCTAATAATAAAATAAATTATATACATTAACTACAAATACTAAAACTAAAATTAAAATTTACAACTTAATATTAAAACCAATAATATACTTAGCTAAAATATATGCAAAGGAAGTATTTACAAAAGTGAGGACGTAACTAAAGCTAGCTGGGCGAGAGATGAAATCAGGAAGAAAGTTATATAGAGAAACTGGAATATTGGGACAATTGAAAAAAATATGATCTGGGGTTCCCTCCTCGAGACCACACTCGCACAAAGAATGATCATGAATATCATGATCATTTTGCGGGTGGTAGGACCTTGTGCAGGGTCCGTCAGGATCGCTACCACCGTCTTATCCATTAACCTACCGCCAAACAGCAGTGTTCGCATTGTTGTGTTCCGGTTTGGGGATAAGACAGCCGGTGTAATGACTATCATAGAGGCATTCCATCTTAGTCCTCAGGGTTGGCAACGCATTTGCAGTCTTAGGATTGCATTGCAGTCTTGTGAATGTGAATGTCTATGGGTCACAGTTTCCACTTACCATCAGGCGGCCTGTGTGCTCGTTTGTCTTCTCTATGCCATAAAAAAAATAAAAAAAAATATTATACAAGTCGTAAGAAGTGCCAAATACGTTGTCTTATAACGTCACTGTGACACCGTTCTATGGAGGGTCAGGGCTCCCTTGGGCTGGTAGTACCTACAAGAATGGTACGGAACCCTTATTGTGCGAGACCGACTCGCACCTGGCAGTGTTTTTTTCAAATGTATCTATCTTAACGCATAACATAAGCTACCACGTCTCCGTTAGATGACCATACTTCACCACATGTTGCAGAGGCATGCGAGGGCTGGCGCGGTGTGGCGCGCTCGCCCTCCCACGAGTCCGTCACCACGGACCTGTCGCTCTTCAGCGTGTCCAGCGCGGCGTCGGACGCCCGCGTGTTGCGGCTGCTGGCCTGCAAGGTGAGCTCTCTGCTGCCCCCGGAGCGCATTTATGTGGGATTTTACCAACTATACGTTTTTTTAAACGAAATACCGTGTTGCGTGGAAGAATATTGTAGGAAATGTTTTTTTTCGAACTACATACATACATACATTAAATCACGCCTGTTTTCCAGAGGGGTAGGCAGAAACCACTTCTTTCCACTTGCTACGATCTTGACAAATTTCTTTCGCCTCTTCCACATTCATACATCGAGTCATGCACGCACGTCGCTTTCGGGTACTTAAGATTCGGTCCTTTTCCAGTATTTCTCCGATTTGACTCGAAAAAGTACGCCTATGGCGGCCAGTTCCGACCCTTCCACTCACTTTCGATCTGTCTCTTTCGTCAATCTTCTTTCATCCATCCTTTCCAAATGACCGAAACATCGAAGCATCGCATTTCTCTCTGACTTTTTCATTCCTTACTCTATCAATCAGTTTCACACCACACATACTACGCAAAGAGCGCATTTCAACTGCATTTACACGACTTTCATGCTTATCCTGCCACACCCAACATTCACTACCATACATCCCAGGAGTCAGCACTCCATTGTGAACAGCCAGTCGGGATTTTTGTGAAACGCCCCTTCTACTCTCTTTTCAATATTCAAAAACTTCCTGGGGCACGTTTTATAAAGCTACAAGTAACAATTTTACAGGTCTAATCTGGCAACACTGCTCAAATGGCTGGTCGTCATTGGTCGAGGTTGTGTCAAATGGAAACTTGTAACCTGTAAATTGTAATTTGTAGCTTTATAAAACAGGCCACTGCTTGTACTGCTTCTGCTTGTGTCATGTCATGATTGTGTGTTTGAAAACGTCACCTGTATAAATATTGTTGTTGATTGGAATGATTTGTGTTTCCAGGCAGGGCAAGGGCCGGACCCGAACCTCAGGGTTGCCAGCCCCAACCCGGAGGGCAAGCTTCAGAAGTGAGTGTTAAAAGATACAGAACAACAAATACTAGGAGACGCTGACGCAGAATTCGTGGTCCTAAAGTCTAGTCCAGAATTAGGCGAACTAACTTGACAGTTCATTGTACACAGATGTTGCCACAGTTTGGTTAGTGCTGTTAATATCGATAGCTAATCGAACACATAACGGATTCGGAATTATCATCGACGATATATAGCGATTGTCTCTATCGCACTTTCATATTTGCCAGAAAGAATGGCATGAATGCCATAAATGTGTATGGTACCTACATGAAATGTACCGTACTAGCCCGACAGAAGGCACCTAAAAGGATCACAATGGCCTGTTGTAATAACAGCATTATTTTTGTATTTTATTCCTAACTAGCGACCCGCCCTCGCTTCGCTTCGGTTTATTTGAGTTTTCTATAACACACGTACATAAAACAAAATTTATTATACATAAAAACCTTCCTCTTGAATCACTCTATCTACTAAAAAAAACCGCATCAAAATCCGTTGCGTAGTTTTAAAGATCTAAGCATACATAGGGACAGACAGCGGGAAGCGACTTTGTTTTATACTATTTAGTGATAGTGATTTGAGGAGTTAGTATCGTAAATATCCGCTTTAAACCGTACATCCTTCAGATCATAGTATATCATAAAAATTGTAGTTCGTCCCTATTTGGCTAGTATGTATGAGTGTGAAAGTTTCGACGACAATTATTTGATAAAATATAAATAGAATCAGATTTATAGAAGGCACAAGGTTATATCGACATATTTCTGTCGACATAAACCTATCACTATTTATTTTTTCCTATGTCTGGCAACATTTTCGGCTGTCAAGTTAGTTCGCCTAATTCTGGACTCGACTTTAGTTAATTTCGATTTTATTACAACACGTGCAAAGACGATGAAGCAGAGTCGAGCAGAATCTCACCTAATTTAACTTTAATCTAAAAAAAATAGTGTATAAAGTAAAACATGTTCCTTCACTAAAATATGCCCGAATCTTACACAATACAATTTATCCTGGCAAATTTTCATGGTAGTCGTAGGCGCCATCGCCAATTTAACGCGCGACTTCACGAACGTTGCAGTGTAAAAGCCGAGTGGTTTAAATCCAACGCATTTACACTAGAAACACACGTTTTGAGAAATCTCACGTGAGATTGCGGGTTCGGGGTTGTGCCAAATCTCATGACTCACCAGGGAGGGTTCGAAAATCGCCAAAAATGCCTCACCTAATATTCAAGCGCGAGTTATTGTAATTGACCACTTGTTTCTAGACGGCCGTCAGTCGGGCTCCCCCTGCAGGGCGCGGACGCCTGCAAGTCGCTGCTGGCGGGCTGCGCGGCGCTGTGCGCGGCGCTCGGGCTGCGGCGCTCGCTCAGCGCGGGGGACGTGTCGCGCGAGCCGCCGCCGCCGCAGCGCAGGTGACCGCCATGCTCATCACGAACATTAGCAATGTCATCTGCATCATCATCATCAGAGAT
Source organism: Acleris laterana (assembly GCA_963966035.1). NCBI lineage: Eukaryota > Metazoa > Arthropoda > Insecta > Lepidoptera > Tortricidae > Acleris > Acleris laterana. Next base: position 8,639,264 of record OZ014464.1, read on the forward strand.
CGGAAATGGCAGAGTTTATTTGCGCGAGTTAGATGGGAATACATTATTGAATAAACATGCATCAAGTTTAGGCAAATAAACTCTGCCTATTCCGATCTCTGATCAATGATCATCATTATCAAGATCGTGATCATCGAGATCATGATCAATTGATCATGATAATCGCCATTATCGAACAAAATTAATTTAACGTTATTGCCTTGAAGGTAAATTGAAAGTCGCATTACAAAAAACTCCCTGTTTTCAGTATGGTGGGTATCATAACAGGCTGGTTGTTTCAGTGCCACGTCGGAGGTGGGGCTGTGCGCGGCGCTCGAGGCGCTCACGCTCAGCACGGCCAGCCGCTCCTGCAGCACCTGGGTCGCAGGTTCGACTCCCGTCACCATTCTCCTGCCCTTATCCCAACTTATTAGGAGTCGGCGCAACATGTCTTTCCTCCATACACTACTCAAATTTTTTTTTATTATCACTTAGCCAGTTTATAAAATTACAGTTGCTGAGGCCTCCCTTTACACTTAAAAAGTCTGTGTTGGGACGCCTCGCTCTTCCAAAAATCAACATAAATGATAGGTACTTAATAATAATAAATAGGCCTTTTCATCTGTTCCAGATGATTTAGGTAGCATTAATAAAATAAAATTATGTCCTGACTCACCGTGTATGTGTGTGCGCGTGTTTGTGCTTGTGTGTGTGTGCGTGAGTGTCTGTATGTGTGTATGTTTGTATGTGTGTGTGTTAGTCGTCATCTCGGTGGTCACTTCCTTTCTAGCCATCTTTCACATCGTCCATCCATTGTTTCTTTGGTCTTCCCCTACTTGTATAGCCATCCACATTCATAGGTACTCAAAACTTTCCTGACGATATCGGTTCGACTCCAATTACAATACAATACAATACAAATACTCTTTATTGAACACCAGAAGAAAACAAAACACGGAACAGTACATTTTAACCATAGGTATACAACAGGCGGTCTTACCGCTAAATAGCGATCTCTTCCAGACAACCTTGGACAGAGAAATAATAAAAACAAAAATACATGGCAGGCGGTGTAAACTAAATTATACAGAACTCAAACTAAACTACAAGAAACACTTCTGTTATTGTAAAAACTACTTACACAAATATAAACTACATATAAATATACACATAAACAAAGTAAATTAGTTAATAAATACATACTAAATACACGCTAAATACATACTATTATACAAATATAAAATATATATACATAAATTCTAGAAATCAGCCAAACAAAGATAATACACGAGGTCGTAGGATGGTAAAAATAAAAGTTAAGGAAATCATAGAAAAACTACGGAAGCGATAGATAGTATTCCTTTAGCTTGTTTTTAAAAATAAAAATAGACTGAACACGCCTTACTTCTGTAGGCAAAGCGTTCCATAGCCTTATTGCCTGGATTGTGTAGGAATTGGAGTAAAACTAGTAGTAGTATTAGTTCATAGTCTAATTTTAATTATTTATAATGAGCTTCTGCCAGCGACTTCGTCCGCGTAGAATTTTTAGTTTTGTCATCCCACGGGAACCGTTTATTATTCCAGGATAAAAAGTAGCCTATGGTACTCAGGGATTTTTGAAATCGGTCCTTTAGTTTTTGACTTTATACCGTCACCGTAGATTTATTGGAGATCCAACAGCTTTCAAACGAGGTAGAAGTTTAATTACATAACTAAAAGCCAATTAGAGGTTATCACCGAAAGAGACAGTATTTAAACATAAGAAATAACAGCCAACGCAGGCACATCGCGCTACACCAAGAGAACAAGAGATCAACCATATACCCAAGAATAAAATGTTCCACAAAATGCAAACTCAACAAAAAGTTAATCAAATCAAATCATCATTTATTTCATGTAACATGACACATAAACATTATTAAGATTATTTAAGAGGCACGCAGAGGTAAGCATTATATTACCATTTAATAACGCTGGTGGGAGCATGCAATCCCTCACAGTGTGACATAATAGCACAGTCAGGCCTATCATCTATCATTCTTAGAATGGTATTGGGACTGTCCCGCACCCGGCGCACCAGGGATGCAGCGCGCCCGCGCATGGTTGCATAAAAACATTCAACGCGAGCCTCCGCAAACATCCCGGAAGCGCTACAGAAACGAGGCAGTCCCACTATCACCCGGAACGCGTTATTATATTGGACTCGAAGGGCCCTATAGGCCCGTTGCGAATAATGCACCCAGAGGCTACAGGTATACAGTGACGTACAGAAGGCTCTAAACAGGGTAACCTTGACCTCCCTGGAGCATCCTGTAAACCTTCGAGCTATCATATTCGCCCGCACCGATAGGGCCCTCCGCTCCCGTTCGATGTCCCTGTCGTCCTTGAGATCGACCACCACCACATGACCTAGATATTTGTAATGGTCGACTCTGTCTATTGGGCTGCCATTAAGGTAAATTGCAGGGACCTCCGACGTTTTGTTGCTATGGATCTCAAAGACCATATACTGGCTCTTTTTCTCATTATATTTAAGACCATGGTTAAGTGCGTAGGTCTCACACACTTTGAGCAACCGACGCATTCCACAGACCGACGCGCTCAGCAGCACCATGTCATCAGCATAACTTATGTTATTCACACATACACCGCCCACGTGACACCCGACGTGAATGCTGCTGAGCACCTCGATTAGTTCGTTCACGTACAGGTTAAACAGTGTAGGTGAGCTCAATCCCCCCTGTCTCACCCCACACTCCAACCTGTACTCATCAGACTGCGCATTCACCCACCTAACGCCAAACAGCAGTGTTCGCATTGTTGTGTTCCGGTTTGGGGATAAGACACCCGGTGAAATGATTAGCATAGAGGCATTCCATCTTAATCCTCAGGGTTGGCAACGCATTTGCAATCTTAGGATTGCATTGCAGTCTTGTGAATGCGAATGTCTATGGGTCACAGTTTCCACTTACCACCAGGTGGCCGGTGTGCTCGTTTGTCTTCTCTATGCCATAAAAAAAAACTGTTATTTACCTAACCATATTTTGATTTAAATCCTTAGCGCAGAAGATAATTCTTACCACAAACAATACTTAAAATACTATTAATCCTAGTTTTTTTTGTTACCAACGGGATTTCTACATAGGCGAAGTCTCTGGTTAAAGCTAGTCTTTATACAAACTCTCGTTTTCTATGTTTTTCTAGTGGGCGGCTCCCAGCTGCCGTCTCCTCAGCGTGCGCCCGTCCCTCTCGCACAACGGCTTATCACCGATAACAGAAAGGTAAGCACGTATTACGAAAGGGCTAGGTCAGGTGACTCTGTAGTACCCTAAACCGACGTACGTGTTTGAAGTGACTCATGAGTGTGGAGGAAGCGAGTGAAGTTTGTCTGCATCGTAGAATGTGGAAGGACGTGGTCTCTGCCTACCCCCTACGGGAAAGAGGCGTGATTGTATCTATGTATGTTTTTTTTATTTTTAGTAAAGTGTTGTCAGATAATATGTGTAATCAAAAGGTCTATATTGGAATCAATACTGTATTAGACAGATACCAAGTCAATCCTGACATACACGTCCATGAAGTTTCTGACTATTGACATTGTTGACAGCTGTAAAACAATGCTAAACTTATTTGTCATAACTTGTTGGCATTACGGTATTATTATCGAGTTTTTCTGTTTCAGATCCGCCAGAGCTACATAAAGCGAAGACTGTTGACTACGTACAAGGCTTTGGAGCGGATGTCGCAGTCCGAGTTCAATCTCGACAAGCTAGAGGTATTTAATTACTTTTTCGTGTCTCATACTCTGAAAGTAGGCCATTGTTTATCTTAGAAGCGGGTTGAAAGTGCTACATGTCCACCCTAGGGAAGAAAAGTAATTGCATGTTGAAATAAAGTACCAGGAGCGCAGCGGTAATTAGGACAACTTAATCCGACGTTTGCAAATTAATATATGTAATGCAATATTTGACGTACGGTATTAATCATTTTATATTTTGAAACAGTAATTCATAAATTTATTTATGTATCAAGTGATCTGAATATAATTTTGGATTTCCAAAGTATGGGTTTCTGGTGTTTTATAGGTTTTTGTGATATATAACTCTATGCATATTCGTGTTTGTGTAAAGACGCGATTATTATAGAATCTGCCACTTCAAATGTATTAGTTTGCTTTGGCAAGTACATCTACTCGCCACTAGATGGCGCGGCATGTCCTAATTTTTCGAACAATTTATGTAACGTTTGCAAAATAATAATTAATTTCAAGTTTGATAGGGCCCCATATAGACATTTGCATTCTCAAGACTGCAATCTTAAGATTGCAATCCTAAGACCGCTGTTGCGTTGCCAACCCTGAGGACTAAGATGGAATGCCTCTATGCTAGTATTTTCACCGGTTGTTATCCCCACACCGGAACACAACCCCATGCTGCTTGGCGGCATGTAAAGGATAAGATTATGGTAGCACACGGTCCTACAGTAAAACACAACTGATATTGCTTACCGATGTACCTGCGCAGATGACGATTTTTTCGAAGCGCGGGAACCAATCAGCGTTTCGCGGTTGTATTCTGTGCTATTATTGGTTATTAGTGACGCCAAGTTGACGCCCGCGTGTCATCCAATCAGCCGTCAAACGTGCGTGAGTGAGGAAAAAATAGATGCAATTTAATTTGCACCTTATAACTATTACGTACAAGTCTGATCGTGGGTTTTAATCGTGCTTTCGGAAATCATCGGAATCGTTCGTGTCTGCGCGAACGAAGATTCACGACACGCCATATCAATTGTGTTTTACTGTATTATCGTTGACCACGACCTTTTTGACCTTTTATGGAGTGCTACCGTGTTAAAACATCCCCCCCCTCCAGGCGGCGGCGCTGGCGTCGGCCATGGCGGGCCCGGGGCCCACGACGCTGTGCGTGCCGCAGCGAGCCACGCATGCGCGGTTCGTGCACCCTGGTAAGTAAGCGCCACAGCTTTAAAAAAATATGGGTTTGCCTTTGACCTCAGTCTCACCTGAGGCCCTAGCCAAGATTACAGTAGTAGTTGCAGTAGACATTACGCCTACTAGCGTTTCTATTCGTTCGGGTAGAACACGTTTTTCGTATCACGTCATCTACCAGTGACGCGATTGGTTTTAAAACGACACGAACAATGTACATTAAAAGGTAATATTCTGTATTCGGCAAAAGCACTAATATACAGATAGAAAGTGAGTGGACGGGTCCGAAGGGGCCGCCCTAGGCCTACTTTGTCGAGTCAAATCGAAGAAATACTGGAAAAGGGCCGAATCTTAAGTACCCGAAATCGACGTGCGTGCATGACTCGATGTATGAATGTGGAAGAAGCGAAAGAAATTTGTCAAGATCGTAGCAAATGGAAAGAAGTGTTCTCTGCCTACCCCTCTGGGAAACAGGCGTGATTTAATGTATGTATGTACTAATAATTTTCATTCATTCCAAAATTTATGTATGTATGGAACCACTTTAATGTACAAACAAAAGAGAACAAGATAGCATGAATGAACTAAGGTGAACTTATCCTTAAGGCATATCTTCCAGTTAGCTTTAATTATACTAAAAACCAGACGGTCAGTTGGGCTCACGCTAATTCGATTCTAAATCTATTTCAAACCGAATATAGACTACTTTCGTATCTAACTATTCTAAAGTAAATGGACGGTATAGTGCATTGATGCGTGTAATGCATTTTTTTTTAACTATTTCTAGAAGCGGCGCACCTCGCCCTCACGGCGGCGGACTTGGAGCGCGAGCGCGGGCGCCCTCTGTCTAAATACGAGCGCAACATGATGATCTTCAACTGGCTGCACACGCTCGACGAGACCGCGCCCTTCTAGACCCATCTAGAACATTCTAGAACATTCTAGAACCTTCTCTGAACGCGTGAATGTTCATGACATTTAAATTGCCGCGTCGCGCCCTTCTAGTCCCTTCTAGATCGTTCTAAAACATTCTGGGGCCTGACAGAGCGTTAAAGAAGGCATGTGTATTATGTGACCAGAATACGAACTACCAGTGTATATCGCTGCGCTGCGCCTTTCTAGTCTCTTCTAGAACGTTCTAAAACATTCTGGGGCCTGACAGAGCGTTAAAGAAGGAATGTGTATTATATGACCCAACTTCCAGTGTATATCGCCGCGCTGCGCCCTTCTAGTCTCTTCTAGAACGTTCTAGAACATACTGGGGCCTTGCAGAGCAGTACATGTCGCCGCACTGCACCATTCTAGTCTTTATTAGAACGTTCTAGAACATTCTCGAACCTTGAAGAGCGTTTAATATACCGTGTTGTTGTATGACATAACATAACTGCCCGTGTATGTCGCAGCACTGCGTACTTCTAGTATCTTCTAGAACGTCCTAGACTAGTCCTTCTCTAAAAATGGGTCAGTCGGGTATTGGGTGGACCCTGGAGGCCCTGGAATTTAAAGAAAGACAGTTGCAACACAGCGGGAGAGCTTTCTGGGACGTCGATAAGCTTTTTAAGGATGATAAGAATGATTTCGTAAATATTTTATAATATTTACGGCAGATCAACTGACAACACAATGCATATTCTAGAAGCTTTAAAATGCTCTGGAAAGTTCTTGAACATTCTAGATTCTTACGAAACGTAGCAAAGGCTATGATATTAACTGAGAATATACATAAAACTGCATGCTTATAGATCCTTCTAGAACGTACTAGAGCATTATAAAGCTATGTAGAACCTTATCAAATCTCCTAGTAAGTCAAAAAACCGTCAAAAACTTTCTCTAAGTACTTCTAGAACATTCTAAAGCTTCTAGACCTTTCTAGAATACTCTAAAATATGCAAATTTCGCGATATACTATAGTTTAAAGATAATGGTACCACCGAGATAAACTAAAGTAAACTTCTAGATTCCTCTAGAATAATTACATTTTGCTCAGTATTTTTGTTTTAAAATAGTATATTTATTAGTCTATAAGAGTAACAACCTGCTTGATGTTGGCTACATAGACCATGACCTTCTAGAATCTTCTAGAATTGTCTAGAACATAGTCTATCACATTATAGTGTAAAGGTACGAGCGAAGTTGTTTAAACTACACGATACAGTGCACGTGCAAATCATTCTAGGTCCTTCTAGAACCATCTAGAACCATCTAGAGCTTTCTAGAAGATATGGTTTTCTTCACTAAACACAAATTGCAAAACGGATATCGGTGTTCATGCTGTCATTAAATTGGATGTAATTTCATTACAAAATTGATTTATGATTGCATTAACAAAATACTAGCGACCCGCCCTCGCTTCGCTTCGGTTTATGTGACGTTTCTGTAACACCCGTACTTAAACCAGAAATTATCTATATAAATAAAAATAAATCACTAAATGTGTTGCTCAGCGCAAAACTCAAGAACGGCTGAACCAATTTGGCTGATTTCTTTTTTGTTTCTTTCGTTATTGTCAGGATAAGGTTTATATGTAAGAAAAAAAATGAAAAATCCAACGGGAACGTCGAAAATTTCCAGCGGGGTGAAACCGTCGGGCAGCTAGTTATACATAAAAACCTTCAGTGGAAAATTATCTAACTCATGTTGAAAACAGCATTAAAATCCGTTGCGTAATTTGAAAGATGTAAGCTTAAAGTTAGCAGCAGAAGTAACTACGCAACCGAAGAAGTTAAGACTGCAGCGAGCAAACGTCGAGCGTCCAGTGGCGCCCTCATTACTATTATTGTGTTTTCTAATTAACTAAAAAACTTTCTTGCAATCAGACGATAGGTTTTCGTAGCGCAAGTAAGAACACAATTTATGGGATACGTAACAAACTTTAATAACAATTACCCTTTGAGTAGTCAGCTTAACGGGAAAAGGTGGCCACTTTTTTCCGTTAAGTTGATAACTCGAAGGTGAATTGTTATCAAACTATGTGATATACCGTATAAGTTGTGTTTTCATTTGTAGTACAAAAAACCTACCGACCAATTTCAAGAAATTACTTCAATTAATTAGAAAACACAATACTAGTAATGAGGGCGCCACTGTACATCCGGCGTACGCTCGGCGCAGTCTTAAAATGATCTGCACTCGACTCTATTGTCAAGAGAATACGTCGTGTCTAGATACTTTTGAGCATGCTAATCTGCTTAGATACTTTTGATGCTGACTGTACCTACAGACGGCGAAGCGACTTCTTGTTACATACTTAAACATGTCACATCTCAACCATATTTTTTTTAGTCTACCTCGCCTATCATCTAAATTAAGGTTTGAATAAGTAAATAAATTATCTAAATGAAATTATACGCATATCTATATAGTTGTTGAAGTCGAACGAGGCTGTAGATATCTAATTAACTTTGAAATTTAAATAATACATTTCGTTCCCATCGATATATCAAAAAAAAACTTGGTTAGACTATTGATAAATTCAAACTCATACTATTAGTAAAAATCCATGCAAAACCACTAATACTATTAGCTTGTACTTTATTATGCAAGGTTTCATGAAAATCGGTTTGGCATTTTAAGGGATATCAGCTCTGAAACCCTCTGTCGTAGGGTATCATATTCGCAAAACATAACTATTATTAAGACATGAATTTTATTATACAGTCTCTAAGCGGAGCCCCTATTTGTGGGTCGTTTGGCCTATTATGGGTGGGTTTACCTATTATGTTTTGCGAATATCGTGGTTTGCTAGTATGATGTTATACATATATGATATGCAAACTCAACCTTATTGTTGTAGAATGTCAAATTGACTTTGGACCTAAGGAGGGTACAGTAAGTAGCTACGTAACGGAACAGGTCAAAATGATCTGCACTCGACTCTATTGTCAAGAGAATACGTCGTGTCTAGATCATTTTGAGCATGTTGTTCTGCTTAGATACTTTTGACGCTGAATGTACCAAATTTAATCGCGTGACTGTACATACATGCATTAAATCACGCCTGTTTCCCAGAGGGGTAGGCAGAGACCACTTCTTTCCACTTGCTACGATCTTGACAAATTTCTTTCGCTTCTTCCACATTCATACATCGAGTCATGCACGCACGTCGGTTTCGGGTACTTAAGAGTCGGCTCTCGAGATAAGAATCCAAATATCGCTCAACAGTCAAAAACGGTTAGGATGGGAACGAACTTAAAAAAAAAAACTTATAACCCTAAAAATCGTATAAATTGTACATAATGCGCTAAATCGTTATAGATCTTTGTTCGTCCTTATTTCACTTCAAAAATGAGTATGGAATTAGTGTTTTGAATCTATACTTCGAAAATCGAAGTTCGAAATTAGTTTAACTCTATCCTTTTCTCTCAATTTAGTCTCGAATGACGAGCGACAGGGATGGAACTAACGTAACTTCGAACATATATCGCTTAATGAATACAAAACTGACACATTCCAAAATAATTTGCTCTTGCATTAAAAATCTTATACGAATAGCTTCTAATTTTAAAATGCAACACTGACTCATTTTGGAATGTGTCTGTTTTGTATTCAATGAAGGATATTTTCAAAGTAGTGCCTCTTGAGGTTAAACGCAAACACATTTTTGATTTAAAAAAAAAGACGTACCAAGGAGCCGAGGTATAAAAATAGGGTCCCTTTGGGTACGGTACCCTGACAACGAACTCGTGCGTCGTATACACTACCGGGTTTACTTAGATAGGAGTTGACAGTATTTGTTTGTACAAGCAATGTATAATACACTGAAATAGATTTATTTTTCAGTTGTTAGTCCAGTGACGACAACTGCTTTAGGCTGTGAAAAAGTATCACAATAATTTTACATAGTGCAGTAGCATATAGATTTAAGATACACTGCCTGGCCCTCCATTCTACTGTTTATAACCGTATTGCCTTTAATATTCCACCGACAATAGATATAGAGTGCATAGTTTTTTTTTAATTGAATTTCTCAATACATGGCAATATTGTAAAAAAGATATCACCAAAATTGAAATTAAAATTGGCCAAGAAATACATATGATGCAAGTATTTTAAACAGCGAAACAGCGATTTGACAAAGAGATCCGATATGCACTGTGATGTCGATATGTAACATGTCAGCCATATAAACTCCCACGTTAAGTTCTGTTTTGCTTAAGACTGCGCCGAGCGTACGCCGGATGTACAGTGGCGCCCTCATTACTATTATTGTGTTTTCTAATAAACTAAAGTATTTTCTTGAAATTGGTCGGTAGGTTTTTGTACTACAAATGAAAACACAACTTATAGGGTATATCACATAGTTTAATAACAATTCACCTTCGAGTTATCAACTTAACGGAAAAAAGTGGCCACCTTTTCCCGTTAAGGCGACGGGGCGGGCATTTGACCTTGCTCATTCGGCCAGACGAGTAAAGTTTTAATTCGCGCGCCATCTAACGAGTAAGCTCTGCGATCTACCGTATATTACTATTTGTCAAACAGTCAGGCACGCATTTACTGTAAGATGGCGCTTGATTAGGTCGACCAATATGATGATACACTTTTGTTTTTCCTAAATTTACGTTTCCGAAGCAACTTGATTGAGGCAGAAGGTTTTCTGCCCCGCTTGTTCCCCATTTTTGGGGTGTTGTTTTACCGTATCTCACGTGAGATACGGTCTCACCGCATAAAACACGAAGTTCAATGTCAAAAACAATAACAGATATAATAACAATAACAAAACAAATATTTAACACAACAGAAAACAAAACAACGCCAAGACCAAAATACAAAACAACTGCAGTAGCTACTTGTTCGCACGGAATAGTAGAACGCAACTGACTGATATGGGATGGAAGTACTAAGTATTGGGAGTCAACAAAATTCGAAACATTCGAACTGTCAACCACATCAACCCAACGGTCTGGCAACGCCGCGTCCGACCGTTATACCACGTTATACGCAGGCCGACCCAAGCCGAGCACGCAACGTCGCTTTCATCGTTATAACTTTTAGGATACTCACTGATCCAACGTGAATGCAAGTTCAAATCCACTACCTAACACTAAAATCAACTTTTATTCAAAATAATTTGGCTTTTTTTCTAATAGTTTTGTTTATTTTTTTTATCATTTTAAATTCTCATTTTAGTTTGTTTATTTATTTTTTAGGCCACATTCAACAAAAAGCTTCAAAACGCCTAGTCATATTTTAAGAGCAAACATTTAGTTCATTTTTTCATTAGGAGCACATATGTTTTGAGTCTATAATCTGTAAATTCTTACTAAAACTAATATATTCAACTTGACGCAACACATTAAATCTGTAAAAACGAGTGTGGAAAGTTTGGCTACAAACTAATACGCCCAGCCGGAATAAAACTAATATGAAATTTTAAAAAACGGTTCAATTAAAGTTGTATATAGAGCTTACTATGAGTTACATAACTATATTAATAAGTCAGAGCAAAACTTGAGGATATGTGTCTTCAGATTATTATCATTTAAAACTACCACTTCCTATATTTTTACCAAGAAATGTATCCAAAAACACCTCGATTTTGTCATTTTGCCCTACCCTTCGCCTTAAGCTGACTAGTCAAAGGGTAATTATTATTAAAGTTTGTTACTTATCCCATAAATTGTGTTTTTACTTGCGCTACAAAAACGTATCGTCTGATTGCAAGGAAATTCTTTAGTTAGTTAGAAAACACAATAATAGTAATTAGGGCGCCACTGGGCGCTCGACGTTTGCTCGGCGCAGTCTTAAACTTACATTATTATTATTATAAACGCAGTAAAAGTGTACTTATTCAAATACGTTATTTTGGCTCGGAAAAAAAGAGGTTTATCATGACAGATGGAAGTACAATATTTTCAAGTAGCAAAGCCACGGATATTTGTAAAAAAAAGCAATTCCACTCTTAACAGCGTCAATTTTTATTTTTTTAGGTTATGTAGGTATACACTCGAATTACATTTCGCCATGACATCTCAAGAAGCTTTAAAATGCAATATTTTTTTTAACAAATAGTGACATAGTTAATCCATAAGTCGTGTTTATTAATGTGGATTTAGCATCTCTCACTTTCTGATCAGTATATAAGTGCGAGCGTGACGAATGGTTAATCCACCATGATAAGATCCCTGATAGCAATTATCGGCTATAAACGGTACTGCGGACCTATTATGGTCGTGATAACCGACGTAGATAAATTTCCGCACCCCTTACGGACTGGTACTGGTATTTTTTCCATTAAAAACTCACAGTTTTTTTTTTAATTTATTGTACAACAAAGATATTTTTTACATTTAAATAAACACCTCATAAACCACTTAAGGGTTTGTGCGAGGATAGAACGCTCTGAAATTACAATATAAAGTCTTACAATTACAACACAAGTACAAGTACACTTCTACCCACAAACATGACAGTTTATTGACAAAGTACGATTTTAGTTTATACTTAATATTATCAGGAGTTAAGCTATCTCTAAATTTAACATCAAGGTAATTTATAAGACGAGGAATTAAGTAGGCGCTGGTTCTCTGTCCATAGACATTGGTGTATCCAGGAGTGGTTAATTTTTTATTTACGACGGCTCGAGTGCGTATAATGTTTGTATTTAGGGTTTGAAAGGTTGTGTCAAAAAATTGTTCCTTAATTAGGTCCGCATCTAGTAGAGAATTTTTATTCCCAGTGGTTCACACCTAAATTCGTTTTTATTTTCTGTTGTCCACACTGCGGGCGACTGGGAAAAAAAACCCAGCTGTCCACATCTAGTAGGTATTCGTTTTTATTCCCAATTGTCCACATCACAAACTACTGGGATAAAAAACCCAGTCATCCATCTGGGAATAGGCGGAAAAAACCGCTCATCCCCAAAATACCAGTATTTCAAAATACCAAACTACTCTTTTTACCAGGTTCTCAAAAAACCAGATTCGAAATGTTGGGTAAAGATAATAAATAAAACCCTAATTTGTATGTTAAGTTTTGGGATTCCGATATATTGAGAATCAGGTATTTTAAAATACTGGTATTTTGGGAATGAGCGGAAAAAACAACTATCACTCGACGACGACGCGCTGGCCTAGTTGGTAGTGACCCTGCCTACGAAGCTAGCGGTCCTGGGTTCAAATCCCGGTAAGGGCAGATATTAGTGTGATGAGCGCGAATATTTGTTCCTGAGTCATGGATGTTTTCTATATATTTAAGTATGTATTTCTCTATATAAGTATTTATATCGTTGTCTAGTACCCATAATACAAGCCTTGAGCTTAGTTTGGGACTAGGTCAATTGGTGTGACATTGTCCCCTGATATTTATTTATTTTTATTTACTCTCTGCCTCTGACTAGTATATAAGTGCGAGGGTGACGGATGCTTTATCCATCGTGATAAAGGCGACCGTAGGCCCTGCTGTGTTATATTATACCTTAATGTAATTGTATAAGATTCAAGTTCTTATGAGATTTGTGTCACGCCATTTTAACCCTAAGAGGCCTTTTACAAAGACTGTTAGTTTTTATTAATTATTGATGTTTTTTTTAAATGGTTCATTCTTTATTCAAGCAAATTAAAATACAGATACAATAATGATCTTAAAAAGTGACACTTATTAAGATTGCGCCGAGCAAACGCCGAGCGTCCAGTGGCGCCCTCATTACTATTATTGGGTTTTCTAATTAACTAAAGAATTCCCTTGAAATCAGACGATACGTTTTTGTAGCGCAAGTAAAAACACATTTTATGGGATACGTAACGAACTTTAATAACAATTACCCTTCGAGTAGTCAACTTAACGGGAAAAGGTGGCCACTTTTTTCCGTTAAGTTGATGACTCGAAGTTGAATTGTTATTAAACTATGTGATATACCCTATAAGTTGTGTTTTCATTTGTAGTACAAAAACCTACCGACCAATTTCAAGAATATACTTTATTTTATTAGAAAACACAATAATAGTAATGAGGGCGCCACTGTACATCCGGGGTACGCTCGGCGCAGTCTTAACATTTATAAGCAACACACACAAAAAAACAAATGTGCGCCTTTGTGAAATGACTCTTAAGGAACGTAATATTTAAATAAAGATTTTGCCTTTAGAATAAGTATAAATGAATATTACAAGCAAAGGGCATTGGGTAAATTTGTTTGAAGAATATTGTCACATTTTTTTTCAACGGCCACGGATGATTTTAGAGGACCTCGAAATACACATAGATATATATAATTAATGGCGTTTAATAATATCGGAGCCGAGATATTTAAGATTTAAGTGTTCAGTTTTTGGTACTAAAAGTACGCCCAGGTAAGAATATTAAGGTTTGTTTCAATAGAACTTGCCAACAATGTAAACAAACCTTGTCTTCAAAATGTCTTTAATTTCCATTCTACATCATCAAATACTGCTAAATCCATGTGTTGTTTAATCAATTCTTTCCACATCATTATGCTAAACCATTAAAATAATAAAATAGTGCTAGAATATGGATATCTCATTGAATGTTTTGTTTACATTGTTGCCAAGTTCTATTGAAACAAACCTTAAATATCTCGGCGCCGATGCACTTAAGAGTATTACATTACATAACAAAACATGTTTATTTTGAATTATTCTATCATAATTTACCACTTTTACTAATGGCCGCTCACCTTGAAAATGCGTGATTTTTACAAATCACAACACTTTTACCCAAACCCCTTTGATCAATGTTGTATAGTGTAAAAGGCTGTTGAAAAAAAAACTAAATATTTATGCTTGAACATTCCCTTTTCTAGGGCGTAATTAAAAAAATATATAAAAACACGTTATTTGGTCTAAGAAGTAATTAGTTTTTGTAATAATCGTCTTTACAGTCAAAGGATTTAAAGAAAAATAAATAAATTAGACATCAATATAATTATGTAAATCGTTTAAAGCATCCGTCACTCTCGTACTTATATACGTGTTAGAAAGTGACGGGATGTTTTATCCACATTATGCCACGCGATAAACGCAACCATATTAGAACCCTGGCAGACTTAAAAAAACCGCATAGGTATTTAAGATTGATTCTCGTACAAATTATTGAAAAAAAGTTATTTTGCGGTCTGGTAAGTCCAAACAAAACTTTAGAACATGTTTGAATTAGTTCTTTCTTGACTTAAGTTGCGGCCACACCAATGCTTAAAAAACGGTGTCGGTACGGAATCGCAATGAGAGAGAGAGAGATCCGATCATACGCGACGTTTCTAACACATACCGTCGTCACCGGATCTCTCTCTCTCTCATTGCGATTCCGTACCGACACCGTTTTTTAAGCATTGGTGTGGCCGCAACTTAAAATAACGTGTTTTTTATGACACAGTACTAAATTAAGAATCATATTATATTTAAATTTGTATGTATTTCCATTGCTATAGCCCGGACGCTGATGACGAAGAATTTCGTACAATGACCTTTGCCGTAGGGCGGTCAATGTCGCTGTGCGAGCGCGACGGCATCGGCAATACCATTGTGCGCGAGTGACAGAGACAAGGAATGGGGGGTCAATGTACGAAATTCTTCGTGTTTAGCGACCGTGCTTTAGTCGAGTGTACAGTCACCAATAGTATTTAATCAACATTAGGGTTTTAACATACTGACATACAAGTGTCAAAAAGAAGGGTTATGATTGTAATAGTCTATGTATGTTATCTGTTCCCTCGTAACTCCTAGTCTATAGGCCACATTTTGACAAATAAGTGGTCGTCGGCTTCACCCTAGGGTTCCGCGTGACGTCATATTAAATCCATCATGGCGGATGTCACTCGCAAAAAATGCTTTGTGAATTTTTTTTTTCCTATCTAATGTATAAAATGTATAGAATGAAAGGGTTTAAGAAAAAAACTCGAAAAGGTAATTTGTAAATAGGAAATACAAATAGAGGCGACGTGGTAAAGATTAGTTGATTTCAAAGTTGGATTTTAGTTTTAACATTTTCGACCCCAATTTTGGTTAAGATATTGATTGCGACTGTACCATACCTATTGATAACGTTAGTTGTCATTGTTATAAATACACCCTTATGTTCCTAATAATAAAGTTGTTTTTAATGTCCAACGTGTTTTAATTTTACTTTTTTTCAAGTTTTTATATGACTTGCCTAGTTGCTAGGCCCACGAAGCTAGCGGTCCTGGGTTCAAATCCCGGTAAGGGCAGATATTTGTGTGATGTGACGACCGCAAGTGTTTGTACCGGAGTCTTGGATTTAAGTATGTATTTCTCTATGTAAGAAAGTGTATCGTTGTCTATTACCATAGTACAGTCAACAGCATAAATAAGTGATTATTTTTGGTGTACTGCCTTTTTGCCGAATTATGTTTCGTCAAATTTCATTTAGCAATCAACTTATCGCCGAAGTTTTATTTGGCAAACCAATCCCTGGCATAATTTTACTTCGTATTTTTTTTATTACGCTACATTTTTATATCGCAAAATTTTATTAAGTCAAATTTTATGTGGTAAATAATTGTGTAGCAAATGATTTGCTAAGGCAAATAACATATTGTAACATATTGTAATATTGTTACTTGTTTATTGAAAGTTATATCAGCTGCGTATTTTTTTGCGTAACCTTGAGCTAGAACTTGTCTGAAACAAATATAAATTGGATTAAAAACGAAACTGCTCCCAGAGATAGGTAGGTTAGGGTTATTTTTTTTTAATGACCTGTAAAACGAAACTGCTCCCAGAGATAGGTAGGTTATGGTTATTTTTTTTATGACCTTTAAAACTAAACTGCTCCTAGAGATGCCAATTAATACATTTGCCGAAAACATAATTGTCATCTTAAAAAAAAACCAGGTAATAATTTGTCTAACAATAATTTATCAAATCATTAGTTGGGAAATGATATCAGAGCGAAACGTTGAGTTGGGAAATAAAAATTTGCCCAAATAAAAATATGGGATACGTAGTTTGGGGAGTTAAGAATTTGCTAAATAATTTTCGGCGAAACAAGGGTAAACCATTATTTTTGTACCTTGTCGCTTTCAATCGTTTCATAATTTTGTATAACATTTCAAACACGACGGTAAAGTGACAAGATACATAAATGATCACTTATTTATGCTGTTGACTGTACAAGCCTAGAGCTTAGTTTTGGGCTTCGTGTGGAGTGTAATTTTTAGTACATCACAGAAAAAAATAGTTTCGAAACGTTCAGATTAAGCCTATAAAATAAGGTTAGTTTTCGGGGGGACAAATTCGGAAATATAAAAAAAAAGTTTTGCAAATCTTACTCTGTCATATCGTTCATTGAATACAAAACAGACACAATCCGAAATGAGTCAGTGTCGCATTTTATAATTAGAAGAGGTTGGAATACGATTTTTAATGGAAGAGCAAATTATTTTGGAATGTGTCCGTTTTGTATTCAATCTTCAATCCCACCTGATCTCCGAAACGACTGAGCCTAGAATTAAAGAAATACATAATATGATAAATTTTATTGCTTTTAGATTACAAGAAAAATTAAAACAATTCGATCAAAAATATAAATTTAAAAAAATTACGATTTTACGGTACGGAACCCTCCCCACGCGTGTTCAACTCGGACTTGGCCGGTTTTTGTCGTTAAAAGTGGCAATTACACCGAATAGAGCCCAGCTCTTAAATTTAGTCATGATGGACTTACGGAACCCTAAGAACTAATCAAAATTAAAAGTTGAACACATTTTAAGACTGCGCCGAGCAAACGTCGAGCGTCCAGTGGCGCCCTCATTACTATTATTGTGTTTTCTAATTAACTAAAGAATTTCCTTGCAATCAAACAATACGTTTTTGTAGTGCAAGTAAAAGCACAATTTATGGGATACGTAACACACTTTAATAATAATTACCCTTTGAGTAGTAAGCTTAACGGGAAAAGCTGGCCACTTTTTTCCGTTAAGCTGATAACTCGAAGGTGAATTGATATTAAAATATGTGATATGCCCTATAAGTTGTTTTCATTTGTAGTACAAAAACATACCCACCAATTTCAAGAAAATACTTTAGTTTATTAGAAAACACAATAATAGTAATGAGGGCACCACTGTACATCCGGCGTACGCTCGGCGCAGTCTTAAGTGTATAACTCCTTAGTTGCTTTTCTGTTTGACCTCCATCCACAGATCTGTCACACTATGGTCCAGTCTCTAATGTCAAACTAGTGACACTCACTTTGTTGTTCAAGGGGTTACGGGGGGGGCGACAGCAACAAAAAATAACATCCATTTCAATTTCAATAAAATGTTAACGTGATTAAAAATGGTGTGGATCCGAAAGCCTGTAAGTTATTTTCTTTTTAATGTTACTTTTAGGGTTCCGACCCTTATATCGTCCATCCGTCCGACCCTTATATCGTCTTGTCCGTCCGTCCGTCCACATGTCACATGCATTTTACTCGACTACAAGAGGTACATTGATGAAATTTGGAGTATAGGTGTCTTGTAGAAGCCGCTACTTACACATACACATACATACATTAAATCACGCCTGTTTCCCAGAGGGGTAGGCAGAGACCACTTCTTTCCACTTGCTACGATCTTGACAAATTTCTTTCGCTTCTTCCACATTCATACATCGAGTCATGCACGCACGTCGGTTTCGGGTACTTAAGATTCGGCCCTTTTCCAGTATTTCACCGATTTGACTCCCCGCTACTTAGGTAGGTAAAAAACACAAATAAATATTTCTAAGGGGGGCACTCCATACATGTAACAGAAGGAAAAAAACAGCATAAATCATCGTGTGGCATATATTTCGGTAGTTCGAAAGTAGCATAAATTGTCCCCCCTTTTATCTCTTAATCTGTATTTCCAAAAAATATGAAAAAAAACACAAAGGCTACGTCTAATAAATACTTTGAACGTAAATTATTTTTATTTAGATCGGATATACCGTTTTTGAGTTATTGCCGAAAAACTGCACTTGTCATCAAAAGGACTTCAGATACGCCCTTTTGCTGGTGTACTTTTGAGATAGTTTTTGTGTAGTAACGGCTTCGGAACCCTACACTGAGCATGGTCCGACATAAGTACTGACGACATGGTTTGACGACGCGCTGGCTAGTTGGTAGTGACCCTGCCTACGAAGCTAGCGGTCCTGGGTTCAAATCCCGGTAAGGGCAGATATTTGTGTGATAAGCGCGAATATTTGTTCCTGAGTCATGGATGTTTTCTATATATTTAAGTATATATTTCTCTATATAAGTATTTATATCGTGGTCTAGTACCCATAATACAAGCCATGAGCTTAGTTTGGGACTTGGTCAATTGGTGTGAGATTGTCCCCTGATATTTATTTATTTATTTACTCTTGCCCCGTTTTGTTTCGTATGAAGTGCGCAATGCGCTTAACGTAGCTATGCCAGGGTACTATGGTAATATGGCCATGAGTACCTATCCACTTAATCAAGTAATGGTCTTCCGGTGTTCCAGACGCTGCCCATGGTGGAGACGCTGCCTGGGGGCATCTTCCCAGGCCGCTCTATCCTCGTCGTGGGCACGGCAAAACCCAACGCCGAAAAGTAAGTTACAGACTCTAGAGTTTTAGGTAGAGAGGACAATAGAGAGATCTCTCTCCAGACGGGTGTTAGTGTTAGGTCTGGGGACCGAAGTCCTTTGGGATGAAGTTGCAAGTACAGTAGAACACAATTGATATGGCGTGTCGTGAATCTTCGTTCGCGCAGACACGAACAACGATTCCGATGAATTCCTAAAGCATGATTAAAACCCGCGATCAGACTTGTGCGTAATAGTTTATTTGAAAAACGACATAAATACATGATGTATAAAACAGTAATTGAAACTTATGATATGCATATAGATAAAGTTATGTATATGCATAATTAGGCATTAAAATTCTCGCGTGTTAATGCCTCTCATTATGCACCAGCCTTACGGCTCGCTTCATAAAACCACACTCGTGTTTTAATGCACCAGTTAAATAAATAACGATTAGCAGACAAAGCCTCTGTCATTAAGTGTCGAACTAAGAGCATTGTAAAACTAAAAAATCCATACAAAATGCGATAACGTTTCTCTTCTTTTAAGTGTCAATCTGTCAAATATAAGTAGTCCCGTCAGAGCGTACAAAACACATTTTAGCGCGTGCATTTTCAATTAGGCAGCAGGGCTTCTGTCCAACGATCGTACGTATAGAACTGCCAAATTGAGAAAACACGCGCTCAAATGCCTTTTGTACGCTCTGACGGGACCACTTAAGCTCGCCGGTTTATATAAGCCGGGTTCCCTTGTTCAACCGCCCAACCGCCCGGTTTTCAAGAGAGTAACACCCCAACGATCTTTGTATAACGATGACTCTTTACCCCCCAGCGTCCTCTTCCATTTCTCGTGCGGCGTGGGGGACGGCGCGCCGGTGGTGTTCCAGATCGACTTCAGCTTCGAGCACAACCGTGTGTTGCGCAACAGTTTCACGCCTGCGCAGAGCTGGGGCACCACGGAGGACGCCGGCAAGATGCCGATACACCCTGGGGACACTTTCGAGGTGTTGATCCACTGCACCGACGAAAGCTTCATTGTGAGTTGTAGGCCGTTGAAAACAGCTAAAGCACTCTACGCGTTATCCTGCTTGACGTACAGCAGCGCACGGCCGTCAGCCCCGATGGTGCTGCACGCACTATCGTGCAAAGTATCCATCATGCTGCCACAGACTACAGATTCTTACTTCGCTTATTTAGTTTTGTTCAGAATTTGTGGCTCTCCTAACTCGCTTCAAAAATGCGTATAATGTTTTTTTTATTACACAAGTGGTATTCTAAAGTCCTGCAGATTTTTTGGGGAAAACAAGAGATCCGGCATCAATGCGAAGTTTTGACGGACGTCGACTGAAGGACCTAGCAAAAATGGTCAAAAAAAATATTTAAATTAATATTGACGGACGTCTACGCATTACCACGCAAGCACGATGCACGATTGAACTACTACTTCGTCACACGTCTTGCGAGAAGTAGTGCTCGTTGGACATAAAATCTGTCGTGCAATTCCATCACGATAATAATAAAAAATATTGACGTCCAGCAAGCCTACGCACTATCGTTTCGCGTCGTGCATCGTGCCCGGACGTACAGCACGGAAGGATAATGCGTAGAGGGCTTAAGACAGGGCTAAGTATTGCCTCAAGTACTCGCATTCGCGATCGTTTTCATTTAGTCGAAGGCGACTCTGTCACGCGCAGAAGCTAGTTGGAATATAATGATACCAGCTGTGCGGTACGGAACCCACGGTGAGAGAGTACGACTCGCACTTGACCTGTTTCGTGAACGAATGGTCGATCCAGAGTGACCACATTCTACCGTTCCCAGGTGGACGTGGACGGCGCGCACTGCTGCCGCTTCTCCCATCGGTACGAGCTCGACGCGGTGACCCACTTCGTCGTGAGCGGCGACGCGGTGGTCAACCACATTGACATCCACGACGACTAGCTGGACACTAACACTGGCACTAAACTAGTTTGGACACTAATTATGCTAGTAAGGGTCCTTCACTCGTTAGGACACTAAACTAGTAAAGACACTAAGCTACTGTGGATACTAAACTAGTAAAGACACTAAACTAGTGTGGACACTAAACTAGTAAAGACACTAAACTAGTGTGGACACTAAACTAGTAAAGACACTAAACTAGCGTGGACACTAACTAGGTAAATTGTAAGGCTCCTAAGTTCACTCGATAAACTAGTAAGTACTAGTTTCGCCACTATCTAGGTATACTAACTATGTAGTTAAGACGGTAACTTAACTAGTTGTGACACTAAACTAGTTTGGATACTAATTACGCTACTTAAAATACTAGCACTAGTTACGCTGACGCTCAGATAACACGTTAAGATACCAGATGAAAAGCCAGCACACTAAATCAGATATGAAACTAACTACGCTAGCTAGGACACTACAAATTTAGTCACACATGACACTGACATCGTATTTTATAGGAATAGTTCGTAATTCATCTTGCTTTCTTAGTTAGCTTTAGTAATTAGGCAGCGATAGGTAAAGCTCACTAAATCTGGAACTACGGTGACACCCTACTAACACGATAGAACACTAAGATTCAGGATAACTAGCCAGGGCACGAACTGCACTAGATATGACAGTTAAGCCACGGATACACTAAGGGACAAAAGGCGACATGTCAAGCGAAGCCGGCTGATTTCGCCTGACGTATCTGGCGACATCGCGCGACTTATGTCCGTAGCGACGTCAGGCGAAGGCGTGCGACTTCGCCAAACTTCGCCTGACATATCTACTACTGCTACGTGTCGCGCGATGTTGCCAGACATCGAGCGAAGTCTGGCAACGTCGCGCCACTCCACCCGATGTCGCTGGCGACAAGTGTCGCAGGACATTTGTCCCCTAGTTACTACAAAGATAGGAAGCCAGCGCATCGGAATAGAACTGTCTGTGTACAGATATAAGGGAAAGTTAGTATTCATCTCGATTGCTCAATTTGCTTATTCATAGGTGCGTTTGCAAGATAATTACGAACTATTTCGACGTACGTCGTGTTTATCACTAAATGTCACCACATTTACCCTGCGGACACGTTCGAACACATTCTTATACATCGCACTGCTAGATCTAAACAGGATCAACTCAAAATACAACTGTATTTAAAAATCAACTTTAATACAATTTCTATGAACTTAAAACAAAACTACCAAGGATTTTGAGTTGATCCTGTTTAGATCTAGCAGTGCGACATGATAACTGGTTTAACTAGCTATAGTACAACTTCGAGGTCAGGGGTACTAGGTAGCAAGATAAAACTTAATTCATAAACCAAAAATAGTACTAACATTAGTTTTTAGTTTGGCCGCGTCCACTTCAAGGAAACAATATATTGTATTTAAATAAAGCTATTGTATTGCGGTGCGAGTTAAAAAATACCATCTATTTCAAAGCATTTGTGATCTACTTGCTTAGTTAACCTATTAGATAATCCATTGACATAAAGAACTCTCATGTCACGTACCGCAATACAATTGTTTTGTTGAAATACAATATATTGGTTCCCTAAGTGGATGCGGCCAAACTAGAAACGAATAACTATGATAACAACGACAGTGTCTCAAAAGAAAATGGAACGATTTGTAACAGACCGTAACTGACAATCGGCACCATAGTGTAAAGTAGCCGTCAATAGAACTTGTGAACGACGTAAACAAATTAGTACTGTTTGACACATAACCTCAAATATTCACCAAGCGTGTTTCATGTTCACTGACACGCTTGACATAATGACACTTGTAACGGTCATCACATCACATCACGAAAATATGGCGCACGAGTCGTAATACAACTCATTAAGACTGCGCCGAGCGTATGCCGGATGTACAGTGGCGCCCTCATTACTTTTATTGTGTTTTCTAATAAACTAAAATATTTTCTTGAAATTGGATGGTAAGTTTTTGTACTACAAATGAAAACACAACTTATAGGGTGTATCACATAGTTTAATAACAATTCACCTTCGAGTTATCAACTTAACGGAAAAACGTGGCCACTTTTTTAACTTCGCTACACTAACTAACTACACTGACTAGTCAAAGGGTAATTGTTATTAAAGTTTGTTACGTATCCCATCAATTGTGTTTTTACTTTCACTACAAAAACGTTTCGTCTGATTTCAAGGAATATCTTTAGTTAATTAGAAAACACAATAATAGTAATGAGGGCGCCACTGGACGCTCGACGTTTGCTCGGTGCAGTTTTAGGCTAGTTTCACACGTACCACAACCACACCACAACGCAGCGACAAAAAGTGGTTGCGACAGAAAATGTATGGTTACCACTGACGGCATACTGTGGTCCGTGTGAATAGAATTATTTATATTCATAGAAATTACCGTCCGACTACATCGCAGGTGGTTGCGATGTGTTGTGGTTGTGGTACGTGTGAAACCAGCCTTAAGTGTCTTATAATACGTCTCGGGCGGCAGGCCACGTCGAAGTAAACGTCAAGTCATTAAAACCTGAGGCTCTACTTTAAAAATCGAAGGAAGTTACTTTAGCTTTATCCTTGTCATTGTAGACTAAATTGAGAGAAAGGAATGGAGCCAAAGTAACTTCGAACTTCGATTTTTAAAGCAGGGGCTCTGTAATTTCCAACGAGTCTTGAGACTGAAGTCTTAGGCTCTTGGCCAAGCTCAGTTTATAATTACGGCTTGTAAACTTGTGTATTTTTTAAGCTATAAAGGTTCCGAAAATAAAGGTTGTTGCTGTTGACTCGAGGCTTATTTTTTACCTAAGTACCTACTAAAGTAGCTAAACAGAATAACATGCTTAAAATGATCTAGACACGACGTATTTTCTTGACAATAAAGTCGAGTGCAGATCATTTTGACCTCTTCGGTTGCGTAGCTACTTTTGCTGCTGACTACCTATAGAAAGGAAAAATCAACAAAGCTTGCACTTTAATTATTAAACGACCAGTAGCGCCGGTACAGACAGACTGCAATTGCAGTTCTGATGCAGTTGACGTAACTGCACGTACGTTGCCATTTCGAAGCTGGGTTGCAGTTCTGCTGTCCGTCTGAACAGGCCCTAAGGTGCCACACATCCATCTTTCGAGCATATGGCTGCGGCTCCACTGAGGCGGAGATGAGCGGAGCGGAGCGGAGCTGTGCCAGTATTAACCAATAGAATCTAAACTAACGTGCGCAAGGCGCGCTCGACGTGACCGCATGCGCCTTCTATTTGTACAATATTCGCACAGCTCCGCTCCACTCCGCTCCACTCCGCTCATCTCCGCCTCAGTGGAGCACCCTAAAGCTCTTGCGACTTCTCTCTGACCGCCCGATAAACGCAGCCAGAGGCGCGAGGGTCTGCTCATCGCCGTACGCTGCAGCAGGCGGGTGAAGGCAAGCGTGTGGAGGAACAGGAGCTACATTTGGGATTATTATTTGCCCGGAATGTCCCACTGCTGGGTAATCTCCCGCCAATTTTGGTGAAAGGGGTTAAAGGATGTTGGGCAAAAATGTCCCCACCCACCAACAGAGATGAAACATACGGCAATTTATAGTATATGTATATAATTATCTTGGCAACATGATGTATTTTTACTATAGCGACGATCGCGATATGTATAGGGTTTTATTGGAAAGTTTGAAACTGAACACATTCTTGCCTTGCTGGGTCCATGAAAAGTTTTTTTCATTAAAAAAACCCAATGGATTTTGTTTCATAAATAGGTATTTTGTCTATTTTGGGTCCTAATGAACATATGGACATGCATCCCGTGACTGTTGGAGGGTGGGGACGGGACCCATACAAAATTGCCCACCCTTTATCTCATCATCTGCACTGTGGTCTACTTTACATACATACATACATAAACTCACGCCTTTATTCCCAGAGTGGGGTAGGCAGAGCTACAGAATTACCAACAACTCTAAAAACTTGTTGATAATTCTGTAACCACATTTTGCACACTTAGGCGAAGATGTTTACCAGTGTATTAGTGACAGGTTGCAAGCCCATCGCCTAACGCAACGCCTTTATTATCTTAGTCGGCTTTTACGACATCCACGGGAAGACTTGGAGTGGCACTATTCTAATCCGGCAACCACACGGGGGAAAAATAACAAGTATTAAATGGAAAATAACGTTACGTCTATTGGAAATAATTTCAGTCTTATAATTAGTAACATATGCTTCATTTTAGACTGTCTCCCTACTCAGCCCGTTTTACGGTACTTTTAAATATTCTGAGCCGCAGTCGAGTAGAAAATAGAGCTGCTAATGCTGCTTTGACAGCTGTCAGCGCAATACTAAATATAACCTCTAAAAAATTTTCTGAGCTGTCAAATTGCCCCTTTTGCCTGATCGACGCAACCCGTGACAAAAATGCTGGTCTGTACTTGGCAGAAAGATTAAGCATTGCCATTCAACGTGGAAATGATGCCAGCATTTTAGGAACAATGCCCACTGGTAGCGGTTTGTTAGATTTAGTGTAGTTTTAAGTAAGTTTGTAAGTTCTTTCGTTTGTTTGTTTTCTGTTGAATTAAATAACTTGATTATTGTAACTCCTTTATTGTGTCATATGTTTCGACTATTTCTAGTTTAATTGGAATCTTCTCATCTTCAGTATGTATAGGTCCTCGGCATAACTAGAAATAAACAAGAAAAAAGGTTAGTACCTACTCGTCGTAAAACTTTTACCTTCATCCCAACGATTATGGACGTCAGTGCCGATAGGCACTAAGGAGAGTGATCAGTAGACCCCGCTATCGGAGGTGCAAAATGGTAGCTGTCAAGTTCTTAGGGATGGGTAATTATTTTTTTAAATACTAGCTATATGTCGATAATTTTTCTTTACCATAATGAGAGTCTAGTATGACCTTGACTATCTATTTACGTAAATAATTTATTATCAACATAAGTGGCCAGTATTACACTTCTATTGAAAAGGTTTATCTCAAGAGCGTTCATGCGCTGCCCTGCAACCCGAAACATTAGAAAAGTAAAATAGCAACCATAGTGTTTTTGCTGTACTGATAATGGTTTACATTTCTGATGACAATTTGTAGTCTGAAAAATAGTATAGGTACATATAAAACCAATTGTACAGAAAAAGTAAGTATATCGATATCGAAATCGTAAATATTTTTACCCATCCCTAAGAACTTGACAGGTACCATTTTGCACCTCCGATAGCGGGGTCAAGTGATCAGGTAAAGGTATAGTATGAATTTTCCCAGGTGAATTTTTCGCTCCGAGCCCTAATCTTTCAAACAAAGGCCATTGTGTCTATTATCGCAAAGCCGCTAGCTACCGAGTTAGCACGTGCCACTACAACATTCATATTGAAACACAAACGGTATCGTCATAGTATTAAGTTTCAAATTTAAAATAATATGAGTGCCGTATTGCCTCGGGGCGGTCTATCGCCCTACACTAACAAAACAAAATATCCAGAATATCAGTGACGTTAAATTTGAAGCTAGCTGTCCTGGGTTCAAAGGTAAGGGCAGATATTAATGTGATGAGCGCGAATATTTGTTCCTGAGTCATGGATGTTTTCTATATATTTCTCTATATAAGTATTTATATCGTTGTCTAGTACCCATAATACAAGCCTTGAGCTTAGTTTGGGACTAGGTCAATTGACAACATTTCATTTTGGTGACACCTGCAAATTACTATACGAATCGAAAAGGTTTTGCCTCCTGAACACGGCAAAATATTTATTTAGATTTATTTTTCTTTATTTACAAAATTACAAGTAAGTTAATAAAAATATCGAGTTTTACCAATACTATGCCTGAATAGATATAATATCATTGCCTTTTTCACGAGAAAAAAAGCTGTCATACTTCAAATTTGACATTGACACTATTGACAGATGGATAGATACTTAGAGAATTATCGGTTGACATGATACTCGTACTTTTTTATATACAGATTGGACTAACGTAATATGTCCATTGTGTCGTAGAAATGAAGTTACGTCCTTTTAGAATAAGTACATCTTAATAAATGAATAATAAAATAATTATTCATTCTAGAGAAAATTTAAAACTATTAGTGTCTTCCTCCTTCCAAACAGTATCTATAAAACGAATAAAATTAGTCTTGAAAATATGAAATCTTGTCAATTGGTGTGACATTGTCCCCTGTTTTTTTTTTTAAGTTTTTAGAGTTTTTAATAATTCTGTAGCTGTCTGCTCTGGGTATAACCGCGTGAGTTAGTGTATGTGAATGTAGCCCACCTGAATTCGGTGCACGCATGGCTAGACGAAGACCTCGACACTTTCTAGCTGGACGTCACCCTGAACGTACAGATGGGTGATGGTCTCTGGCGGCAGCCGGTGGCTGAACTCACAGAACGGGGACCCGTTGATCTCCACCTACAAACAAACTTGTACAATAAGACAGCCGGTGAAATGACTAGCATCATACTAGCATAGAGGCATCCATCTTAGTCCTCAGGGTTGGCAACGCATTTGCAGTCTTAGGATTGCATTGCATTCTTGTGAATGCGAATGTCTATGGGTCACAGTTTCCACTTACCATCAGGTGGCCTGTGTGCTCGTTTGTCTTCTCTATGCCATAAAAAAAAAAATAGGGTAAGGCACCAGTGGTCAGCCAGAGACCTCAGTCAGCCTCTACCTATACCTACTTTGTAAGAGTAGGAAGAGTACGAAAGATATATTTCTCACTCTTCACACTTATACAGGGTGGGGCCTGTAACTAAAGCAAAAAATTAAAACGTAGATTCTACTCCTCAAACTAGACAACTTTTATTTAGCAACTTTTTAAAATCATAAAGTTTTTAGATTGTTCTTTTTTCAAACAAAGTAAATAGTATTTTCAATGTACTTAAAACTCCGTCTAATTGACATCGCCTGTCAGTCTAGTCACTCTACAGACATAATCAATTTCATAGTACATTGCGTGTTCGAATTAACTTTAAAATGTAATAAAATTCAAAACGCAAGTTTTTTTTCAAAGTCGTCAAACAAACGTTGCGTAGTTTGAGGAGAAGAATGTACATTTTTAATTATTGCTCTAGTTACAGGCCCCACCGTGTATAAGGTCGACTACTGGTATCTGGCTGACCACGGTGACTTTACCCTATTAGCCTGAGAATATTTAGGCTCCACGAGTGACAGCGAGTGCGCCTATAGTTCGAGGGTGCAATTGATGCTTTCACCCGAGTTAAACACTCTACTTTTCATTTAGATTATAAGAAAACCAAAAAATAAAGTGATTTATAACATTTTTGAGAAAAAAACTTGACGTTAAATACTAGGAGTGCATAAACATGAAAAGTACATTGCTGTGACGAGTGGGAGACATCCGTGCTGTGTCGTGTGGCCCCGCCCGCGTTCTAAGTTGCGCTACGCACCTCCTAATTACCGCTGCGCTCCTGGTACTTTATTTTAACATGCAATTACTTTTTTCCCTAGGGTGGACATGGCCTACTTTCAGACAGTTACTCTACAGAATATCACATTCGCAAAAGATCATACTAGCAAAACATCATATACGCATCACATCATACTAGCAAAACACGATATTCGCAAAAAATGATATTTACAAATAGTCGGGTTTTGTTATGAAATCGTAGGTAGGTTTAGGTTATGTTAGATTTATAGCAGGCCCGGAGGGCCAAACTACACAGAAATAGGAATTCCGCAGTAGCGGAGTTCCGTCGACACTGTCTAATTCATGTCTTAAAACAGTTAAGTTTTGCTAATGTGATGTTTTGCTACTATGATGATTTGCGAATGTCATGTTTTGCGAATATGATATCCTACGACGGATTGCTTTTAGAGTATGAGACATGAAAAAAGTGATTTTTTTGACAGAAACTCATCTGTTCCTCACATGGAAAGAGGCTTGTTCGCATATCACGTCGATGGTGAACTGTTCTCCAGGGGTCAGCGGCAGCGCCCCCGCGTGCTCCCGGTAGCCCCAGGCCTTCTCGTCCGCCTCGTAGTGGTTCCGCGCCAGGCAGAGCTCGTCGAACATGAACGCCAGCTGGAACGCCACGGAATCCGAGGGCAGCACGCCCGGCCCGCATTGGAAGTCCATGAAGAAGCTAACGGTGGAAGTTAATAAGGATGACTGACATCATCTTTAGTGGTAGGACCTTGTGTAGGGTCCGTCCGGATAGCTACCACCAACTTATCCATTAACCCACCGCCAAGCAGTCGTGTTCAAGCAAGATTGTGTTCCGGTTTGGGGATAAGACTGGTGAAATTACTAGCATGGAGGCATTCCATCTTAGTCCTCAGGGTTGGCAACACATTTGAAGTCTTAGGATTGCAGTTTTGAGATTATAGTCTTGAGGTTTTCGCAATTCCACGCTTTCGCTAATTCATATATACCTGTGCTTATAACCAGTGTGTGTTATGTGACCCCTTGTTTCACCGACACTCATTTCATGGAACATCACTTCGCAGAATTTTCGTTGCACAGAAAGCTACGAAAATTCTGAGAAGTGATACGTTATGGTAAGTGATATTATAGGGTTTCGAGGATTCAATCAAAAACATGCAAAAAACGGTGTCAAGATTGATAAATAAAACTATCGATGATTTTATTTCTAATCGTGTTTTCACGTTTACCTAGGACTGGATTAATCATGTCGGGGCCCATAGTCAATGCAATTCTGGAGGCCCCTTAGGCTGCGTTTCCACCAGAGATGTGCGAAGTAGCTTAGCGGTGCGAGGCTGAGTAACGAGGAGGTGTAACGGTGTGAATGTTTCCACTAAAAATGTGCGAGGTAGCTGAGCGGGCTCTTTTTAAATAAACGGGTGGGGTGCGGCGAGGCGCTATACGCTGCCTCGCAACACATCCCTCGCAACACATTCCTCGCACACATTCTTTCCCTTCTTTTGTGTGTACAAAAACCTCGCTCCGCTGAGCTGTTTCCACCAGAGGTAAGCTAAGCGAGGATAGGTAAATGAAGTGTTTGGTTCATGACAAACACATCCCTCGCGACGCATCCTCGCACATCTCTGGTGGAAGCGCAGCCGTATACTTTTCTTGCTTCCTAATATTCCTTTTTTTTTTGGTGCGCGGAGCCCTGAGGTCATGCAGGGCCCCTAGCTGATGCGGAGCCCTTAGGTAGTTACCTACACTGCCTAATAGATAATCCAGCCCTGATTACCAGTCTCAAGGAAACATGATCAAATTCAATTTATCCAAAGAACAGATATATTTAGGGTTCTTGAGAACTCTACAGACTTTATCATAGTGGCCTCTCAACACGATCCCAGTGCAGGTGCCCCCATTGTGGGGTCATGAAGCTTGTTTCCACTATGGGGTCACATCCCCAGACTGAATGCACAGTTGGACTTGTAGGAAAACAGACGGAGTGTGAAAACGGCTAATACGAGTAGAATTTAAAAATGAGATCTAGATGGGTGCCAAGTTCCGTAGATAATCCTGATATTTATTTATTAAGAACATACCTACAACATTCTAAAATAAATTAAAAACACAATTTCTTATTTTTTCTGCTACAATTTAATTTAATCAAAATCTGACTTGGCTAGTTGTTTTTTTTTTTTTTTTTTTTTTTTTTTTACAATTCTGATTTTCATTTTAATTTTTTGCACCTGTTACAAATGCCCTTCGTTTAAAAGAGTCGTCTACTATATATGATAGCTTTCGATTGAATTTCAAAAGTGTACCACTTTTTAGGTGTTTCAATGTGTGACTCGGCATTAGTGTGCGTAGGTTCGCAGGCAGTAATGTGCGGTTTATCAATAATATTGGCTACAAGTTGTGTTGTACACAGAAGAAAAAGGTGGTACGCTGGACATATGGCTACACGGGATCTATGTTTTCCTACATCTATGGTATGGGGTCAGTGGACATGTTAAGACTGCACCAAGCAAACGTCGAGCGCCCAGTGGCGCCCGCATTACTATTATTGTGTTTTCTAATTAACTCAAGAATTTCCTTGCGATCAGACGATACGTTTTTGTAGCGCAAATAAAAACACAATTTATGGGATACGTAACAAACTTTAATAACAATCACCGTTTGAGTAGTCAGCTTAACGGGAAAAGGTGGCCACTTTATTCCGTTAAGTTGATAACTCGAAGGTGAATTGTTATTAAACTATGTGATATACCCTATAAGTTGTGTTTTCATTTGTAGTACAAAAACCTACCGACCAATTTCAAGAAAATACTTTAGTTTATTAGAAAACACAATAATAGTAACGAGGGCGCCACTGTACATCCGGCGTACGCTAACGTAATTTAACGTGGGAGTTTATATGGCTGACGTGTTACATGACGTCACAAAGACGTGTTAGACGTTATTAAACAATGTGATATACCCTATAAGTTGTGTTTTCATTTGTAGTACAAAAACCTACCGACCAATTTCAAGAAGTTACTCGCCACTGTTAATCCGGCGTACGCTCGGCGCAGTCTTAAAGAGGAGCAAATCGACCAGAGATGATGGTGACTTACTGATCCGCGTTGAGTGGCGTGACGCCCACGAAGTGCATCCTGCGTCCCACGAACATGCCCCCCGGGAGCGGGTACAGGAACGGCACGGTCTGCCGACAACACAGGATAAGCCCTATTAAATACGCCTTTTACTCGTCGCCATCTTATAAAACACGCAACAAAGGAGATAATAGGTTATTTGAAAAGTGTGATTTTTTTTATTTTTTTTATGGCATGGAGAAGACAAACGAGCACACAGGCTACCTGATGGAAAGTAGAAACTGTGACCCATAGACATTCGCATTCATAAGATTGCAATGCAATCCTAAGACTGCAAATGCGTTGCCAACCCTGAGGACTAAGATGGAATGCCTCTATGCTAGTCATTTCACCGGCTGTCTTACCCCCAAACCGGAACACAACAATGCGAACACTGCTGTTTGGCGGTAGGTTAATGGATAAGATGGTGGTAGCGATCCGGACGGACCCTGCACAAGGCCCTACCACCCGCAAACTTAAATTGATTTTTCATCAACAATAGATAAACATTATAAAAATACTAGGAATACATCAATATTTTATTTATGTTTGCTATCATAACATTTTAAAATTCATGAAATCCAACAATAAGGACGCTGTTTGATTGTGACGTCACAAGTTAGTAGTCCATATAAATTCCATAGTAACCGAGCGTTTTTCATGTTTCATAAAAAGAAGCTGATTTGACTATTGTCAAATACCGTATTCAAATTGGGCCTTTTCCGAAAGAGTGGGGCAATAGTTATTTGTTCAACAAGAGAGCAAAGTTGGTTTTTGCTGCGAGTGATGATTTTTAATCCCGAGTAAGCGAAGGATTCTATTATTGAATCACGAGCGTAGCGAGTGATTCTAGGTTAGAATCCTGAGCGTAGCGAGGGATTCAAAGATACGAGACGTAAAAAACTTTGGTCTCGTGTGAGACATACAACTTTTCACCTCAGCAGCGAGAACAACACAGCGTGAAGCTGGTAGGGCCAACGCAGGTCTTCCGTTGTGACCATTTGGTGAATACACGACTAAATTTACGACACGATCGCATATGCATCAATCACAAGCATTTTTGCAAAATACTAATAAAATAAAAAGTGGAAAAAATAAACATGAAACAGATAAAACCTGTCACTCAACTTGATAATGCCGTAGTGCAAACACAACTTTATACAGCTTTATGTAGTCTGTGGCTTTAAAAAAAACCTAACTAGGCCTTGTCTATGGCTATTGGCTATGGCGGACAAATTAACAAAAATTACATCGTCATTTACATTACATTACTTTTTTTTTTTTAAGTATAATAATCCCGCTATTTTTGAAATGCGTTCTGAAACTGCCCCCGCGGTTTATGTCACGAAATTAAAGATTGTTAAAACGATAACAAAATTATGTAGATACATAACTTCTTATTTTTCATTAATTTTGTCTTCAAAACATTAAATAAAAAAAATGATTGTACCTACTGTATAAAATAGTTATAATAAACACATTTCAAAGTTTAACAGATAGTTTTATTTGCAATTTTACGGTTATGTGTGCATCCGAACGTGCGTTTCTTTTTGGGCCTACTATGTGTGGAATTTGAAAATCGAACTTCGAATCAAGTTGTTTCTATCTCTCGCTTTTTTCCTATCGAAGTGAAAGTGACAGAACAAAGTGAAGTTCAATTTTTTTCGAATGTTGTGAGTAGCCCCAGCACTGCTCACGGCATTTAAAAAAAATAATTAAAAAGCTACTTTGCCTCTCGCTCGCAGCAAAATTGAATTTTGCTCACTGTTTTTAAGCAGCAAAACCTGCTTGTTTGAGCTGCTGAGGTGAAAAAAAAATTTTTGGTACGGTCACGAGCGTTAATTTGGGACCCATTTCAAGAAAAATATGCTTGAAGTCGTCAGTGTCATTAGAGATGTCAAGTCATCTGTAACCTTTAGGAAACTCAACCGAATTGTTGTATAATGTCAGATTGACTTCGGACCAAATTTAATCTCGTGACTGTACAGGTCACTAGAATTAATTATTTCGAGTAACTTTTATTATGGCATGAAAGCTGCTGGCAACCATTAATACTGGCCTCCTATAGATAAAAGGCACATCTACTACATGAATTGTATTGCACTTTCAACCTTATAATAAACTCTGAGAGATTAATAAGCTTCTATGAGTTATTTGCACTTGAGCCTTTTCTCGGCAGGAGGGCAGAATAGTTATTACTATGGATAACGTACATTTGAATATCTACTTAATCCCTAAAATATGTAACTCCTTGCCCGAAAAATTGTTTGTGGAAAAAGTTAAAACGAGTGCGTTTAAAAGAGTGTCAGTAAGATATTATTAGGTAATTGTGGTCAGGAGTGATTACCATATTAATATAATGTAAGGTTTGCAGGGTGGTGGGTACTTATAGGTCTCGAGTGGCCTGTTTCACAATCGATGAGTAAATTTATCTGTCATTTAAGACTGCGCCGAGCGTACGCCGGATGGACAGTGGCGCCCTCATTACTATTATTGTGTTTTCTAAAAAACTAAAGTATTTTCTTGAAATTGGTCGGTAGGTTTTTGTA
Organism: Acleris laterana; assembly: GCA_963966035.1. Taxonomy (NCBI): domain Eukaryota; kingdom Metazoa; phylum Arthropoda; class Insecta; order Lepidoptera; family Tortricidae; genus Acleris; species Acleris laterana. The sequence goes on from OZ014464.1 coordinate 8,673,703, forward strand.
ACACAACTTAAAGGGTATATCACATAAGTAAGTTGCTACCTTTTCCCGTTAAGCAGACTACTCAAAGGGTAATTGTTATTAAAGTTGGTTACGTATCCCATAAATGCGCTATAAAAACGTATCGTCCGATTGCAAGGAAATTCTTTAGTTAATTAGAAAACACAATAATAGTAATGAGGGCGCCACTGGACGCTCGATGTTTGCTCGCTGCAGTCTTAAAGTTGGTTCTCTCCTTGTCTATTCAAGTGTATAAAAGAGAAAGGGCTCAACTTATCTGTCAGATGTTTGCTTGTCGATTGTGAAACAGGCGGTAAACATAATAGCATGAATATAAATGAGCCATATGTTTATGACACAACTGTGTCTCAAGAGCAATTAATGCACTGCTAACAAACTGTTATGCAGTTTGGCAGTTTGTATGTAAACATAAATGTGTCTTGCAAGTGTAGTAAGAGAGGACAATAGAGAGATCGCTCTCCAGGCGGGTGTTATGCCTGGGGACCGAAGTCCATTGGGATGAAGTTGGAAGTGCTACATATATCAACTGACTGAAGAAATTTCGCTTGCGCGTTGTAGAACACTTTAGTTCCGCTGTCTGACGCTGTGGCGCTGTTGGCGCTGGCGAGTTGGTGGTACATATTTGCCGTTAGATGTCGCTATGTCGCCACACAAGAATAAATGATTAATAAAAATCCTTCCAGACCCACCGTACCCCTAAACCGTACCACCGGTGGTACTATGACCAATTATTTCTATTAAAATAGAATTTAATAGAGTCGACGGAGCTCTGCTATCGCAGAGCTCCTATTTCTGGGTAGTTTGGCCCTCCGGGCCTGCTGAAGAACTAACAAAACCTAAACCTACCTCATATTTATGATACTAATTTTGGTCAGTGGTACGGTTTAGTGGTACGGTGGGTCTGCACCCAAAAAATAATAATAAATAATAACCTACCGGTGTATTTATTGAAGTCATCGTTGTCTCAGTTTATTTTGCTACTAGCGTTACGGCGTGGTTGCAGTCGAACCTAAAAATAAAACATATAAGCATTTTTTTAAAACACAGTGGCATGTTAGCATATTCATAAAGACCTCAGCAGCGGGATGTTAGCATACCTATTACGAACACAGCGGCATGTTAGCATATTTGTTAGGAACACAGCTGCATGTTAGCATATTTATTACGAACACAGCGGCGTGTTAGCATATTTATTACGAACATAGCGGCATGTTAGCATATTTATTCCGAACACAGCGGCCTGTTAGCATATTTCCTTATAACCAAAGCTCAGAAAAATGCCCGTCATTTTGAAAACATAACTCTTTTCACCTCAGCAGCTCAAACAAGCAGGTTTTGCTGCTTAAAAACAGTGAGCAAAATTCAATTTTGCTGCGAGCGAGAGGCAAAGTAGCTTTTTAATTATTTTTTTTAAATGCCGTGAGCAGTGCTGGGGCTACTCACAACATTCGAAAAAATTGAACTTCACTTTGTTCTGTCACTTTCACTTCGATAGGAAAAAAGCGAGAGATAGAAACAACTTGATTCGAAGTTCGATTTTCAAATTCCACACATAGTAGGCCCAAAAAGAAACGCACGTTCGGATGCACACATAACCGTAAAATTGCAAATAAAACTATCTGTTAAACTTTGAAATGTGTTTATTATAACTATTTTATACAGTAGGTACAATCATTTTTTTTATTTAATGTTTTGAAGACAAAATTAATGAAAAATAAGAAGTTATGTAGGTATCTACATAATTTTGTTATCGTTTTAACAATCTTTAATTTCGTGACATAAACCGCGGGGGCAGTTTCAGAACGCATTTCAAAAATAGCGGGATTATTGTACTTAAAAAAAAAAGTAATGTAATGTAAATGACGATGTAATTTTTGTTAATTTGTCCGCCATAGCCAATAGCCATAGACAAGGCCTAGTTAGGTTTTTTTTAAAGCCACAGACTACATAAAGCTGTATAAAGTTGTGTTTGCACTACGGCATTATCAAGTTGAGTGACAGGTTTTATCTGTTTCATGTTTATTTTTTCCACTTTTTATTTTATTAGTATTTTGCAAAAATGCTTGTGATTGATGCATATGCGATCGTGTCGTTATTTAGTCGTGTATTCACCAAATGGTCACAACGGAAGACCTGCGTTGGCCCTACCAGCTTCACGCTGTGTTGTTCTCGCTGCTGAGGTGAAAAGTTGTATGTCTCACACGAGACCAAAGTTTTTTACGTCTCGTATCTTTGAATCCCTCGCTACGCTCAGGATTCTAACCTAGAATCACTCGCTACGCTCGTGATTCAATAATAGAATCCTTCGCTTACTCGGGATTCAAAATCATCACTCGCAGCAAAAACCAACTTTGCTCTCTTGTTGAACAAATAACTATTTCCGTACAGCAGAGACTTCCTTATGATGTTGTACCATATTATAATTTATATTCTTTATTTATTAACACGTTTACACAAAATATATAGTACATGTAGTTTAAACATTTATCGATAAATTACCAACTCTTATACCAAATATCATCACATCAAATAAAAATATAACCACTCATACTTGAATTCAATGACTTTTTCGACTCAATTCACGTCGTTATGAACTCGTAAGTGAAAAAGAAGAAAACATTTTTTTTATCCTTTTTGGTTGGCGAAAGTAATTTTATCCCATTATTATCTCAATGTCGTGCATTAATATAATTATCCCAACTACATAAAAATTATGATAAAACAAATCTATAAAATACTGATCTGCTGTACTGAACAGGGTTGTTTACAAAATGACTGGCGTTTTTCCGATCCTTGTACAGTCAACCAATTTGATTTCTAGGCCACTTTGGACTATGTTAAAGTGACGTTGTCAACCAAAACGTAAGAGACTCCCTATGATTTGGTTTACAACGTCACGTTTACAAAGTCCATAGTGGCCTAGGAATCAAATTGGTTAACTGTACATCACCCGATCTCGTGTCCAGTACCCTTACTAGCGAGTCGAATCCCTCGCACTCTATAAAAAAAACTGTGAGGGACAGAGCATTCGACTCGCTAGCGAGTACAGTAATTGTAACTCATGGTAAGGGTACAGCTGGTGCACGCACCACGTGAGGTTAGGATTAGGACAAGATCTCGACGGCTTCGAGATCAACGTCACCGTCCAGGTACAGGTAGGAAACTTCCTTCGGGGCCATTCGGTGGCCGAACTCGCAGAACGTGTCACCATTGATGTCCACCTGTACACAAACGGACACAATCCAATTTTGACTAGTATGTGTGGTGTGAAACTGATTGATAGAGTAAGGAATGGAAAAGTCAGTGAGACATGTGGAATAAAAGATGTAGTGACTAAGATTGAAAAGGGCATGCTTCTATGATTCGGTCATTTGGAAGGGATACTTTTTTGAGTCAAATCGGAGAAATACTGGAAAAGGGCCGAATCTTAAGTACCCGAAACCGACGTGCGTGCATGACTCGATGTATGAATGTGGAAGAAGCGAAAGAAATTTGTCAAGATCGTAGCAAATGGAAAGAACTGGTCTCTGCCTACCCCTCTGGGAAACAGGCGTGATTTAATGTATGAATGTATATCGATCCGTTCTTTTTATCAAATTTGTCATCGACCTCAGTTTAGTAATAAACAAAGTAGGAACATTTTAAGGTATATATTGTTGCTATATTAACAATAAATATAAACATAAAAAAATTAACAGACAGACGGACTCTGACTGACGGACGGACGGACAGCGGAGGCTTAGTAAATTCGCACCCCTGTAGTATAGCACCCTAGAAACAAGTCTCACCAAATAGGAGAGGTCATCACAGCGTACGTCGATGAAAAACTGGTCGCCGGCCCGTACCGGCAGCGCCCCCGCGTGCTCGCGGAACCCCCAGAGGTTGTGCTTTTGTTCGTAGTGGTTCCTCGCCAGGCAGCGCTCCTTGAACAGGAAGTCGAGTTGAAGCGCCACCGAGTCCTGTGGGTCCAGGTTCGGCCCGCATTGCAACTGAATGACGAAGCTAAAAGTCGAAAATTAAACTGTTTTCAATCATGAAGACGCGCTTTGAAATTATTTGAAATTATTTATTTGCAAGAACATACACAGGTGTTTTAAATATAATATACATGTCAGTAGGATTTCAGTACATCATTGTAACCACATTAACCCAATTCTAGGTACCTAGATTAGCAGTTGAAATGATGGCAACGATCCGAACGCATCACACAAGGAATCACTTTTCACTAAGAATATTTCAACTTGTACAAGTACTCATGCTTGATTGTAATTACAAAAATTGCATTGCATGGCTTGCTGCCGTAAAAGTTACCAGATTTAAAATTGTGCATGTTCACACCGCAATGAATAGTATACAATGAATAGTTTTCCATAGTACAGAGCTTCTCGACACAATTCGTATTCACTGTATTCGTACACACTGTACACAGCCATGTAAGAAAAAACCAAGCGTCCCTAATCATGTGGCCACCACTGAATATAAAGAGTAAAAATCACTCCACTTACCGGTGCGCGACGCCCGCCAACCTCAGCCAGCGCCCCGAGTACATGCCCCCCAGCAGCGGGTACAGAAACGGCAAGTCCTGGCGACCACCACACGGGTTAACCCCGTCCCAAACGAGCCTAGGCTTGTAGAGTAGAACACAATTTACGAGTCTATGGCGTGTTGTGAATCTTCGTTCGCGCGGCCACGAACAACGATTCCGATGATTTCCGAAAGCACGATTAAAACCCACGATCAGACTTGTACGTAATAGTTATAGAGTCCTATTTTTTCCATCTCACTCACGCACTTTTGAGAGCCGACTGAATGACACGCGGGCGCGCGTCAACATGGCGTCACTAATAACCAATAATAGCACAGAATACAACCACGCAACGCGAGAATCATGCTGATTGGTTCCCGCGCTTTGTAAAATGGTCATCTGCGCAGGTACATCGGTAAGCCATATCAGTTGTGTTTTACTGTACTATTGGTACATACTAGACAACGATAAACATACTTACATTGAGAAATAAATACTTACTTATGTAGGAAACATCTGAGACTCAAGATCGTTAGTAAGATATTTATTGCAAAAGTTAATTTAATTTAGTACGTTATCTTCATCCCTTTCTGTCAATTTAGTCACGAATAACCAGTGAAAAAAAACAGGGCATCCAAAGTTTTGAATTTTGTGCTTCATAGTAACCAAGGGAATGCAATTTAACCGGTTATTAGACGTTTTTGTTAGTAACCGGTCATAACCGGTTATTTGGGTAAAACTCAAAATAAATGTACATAAGGACGCTATTTAAATGTCACTTAAGTGATGTCTAACTTACAATTTCATTACAATTGACGTATGTTTGACGTTAACCAACAGTTTCGTGACGGTGACAAAACTTTCTTTAACTGGACATTTATTTTGATTTTTACCCATTTGCATTTCCTAACCATCCCATATAACTTTAACCTTCTCCATAAAATAAATGACTCACCGGTTGTTCAATAATTGAGGTCATTCTTGTTTCAGTTTATTTTTCTGATTCCGGTGGTAATTGAACCTAAAAAAGGAATGCAAGAATATATATTGCGAGTATATTTATTACAAACAGAGCTGCATGTTAGCATATTAATTACGAGAACAGTGGCATGTTAGCATAATATTTTTATTACGAACGCAAAACATGTGAACTTCTTTATTACGAACGTAGCGGCATATGAGCATATTCTTATTAGGCACACAACTGTTTAGTATATGAGAATATTTATTAGGAACATAGCGGAATGTAAGCATATTTTGATTACAAATACAACGGCATGTTAGCATATTTATCACGAAAATAGCGGCATGTTAGCATATTTATCACGAACATAGCGGCATGTTAGCATATTATCACGAACATAGCGGCATGTTAGCATATTTATCACGAACTTAGCGGCATGTTAGCATATTTAATTATCACAGGCGTCCAAATGTGGTCCGATCCGACATTACACATATTAAAAAACACCAGATGCTGCTTTTTTAGGTTCACTATCATTTATTTTTAGGATTTTCATTTAAACTAACCTAACTTAAACACAACAAGATGGGGTTCTCAAGAGGGTCTTGAAATAATCGCTGGTTATTATCGTAGCCTCTTTGTGCAAAATGTAGTTATAGAATTATCAACAAGTTTTTAAGAGTTGTTGGTAAGTAATTCTGTAGCTCTGCCTATCCCATTCTGGGGATGAAGACGTTAAGGTATGATGATGATATAATAAATCTATAAATTGCCTAATAATGTTTTTTATTAACATCATAAGGAATCTGCTGTACGGAACAGGGTATTATATTTTCAAAATGATTTTTTTCCGATCCTTGTAGATCATCCGATGTCGTGATAATGATAGGTGATAATTCGGTATACATTGCAAAGTTAACAAGCTTTCACACCATCATATCAGCTGGGCCATGTACACTGAAATGTCAGCTGTCATTGTCAGGATGATGATGCACGCACCACGTGAGGTTAGGCCAAGATCTCGATGGCTTCGAGATCAACGTCGCCGTCCAGGTACAGGTAGGAAACTTCCTTCGGGGCCATTCGGTGGCCGAACTCGCAGAACGTGTCGCCATTGATGTCCACCTGTACACAAACGGACACAATTTATTACATACATATGTATGTATGTATTAAATCACGCCTGTTGCCCAGAGGGGTAGGCAGAGACCACTTCTTTCCGCTTGCTACGATCTTGACCAATGTTTTCGCTTCTTCCACATTCGTACATCGAGTCAAGCACGCACGTCGGTTTCGGGTACTTAAGATTCGGCCCTTTTCCAGTATTTCTCCGATTTGACTCGAAAAAGTACGCGATTTATTGGCATTGTTTTAATTTATTTATTTTTAACCGTGTCTTCTTTGTAAGGTTGTGTGGAAGAGATCGCTATTTAGCGGGAAGACCGCCTGTTGACTCACTATTAAACTTTTTTTCCCCTGTTTATCCGTTGCAAGTGGTGTTTCAATGAAGTGTTTTGTATTGTATTGTTTTTCGAAAAGCTAGCGCAAGAACAATGGGGACACCTTAAAACTCTGAATATTCATTTATCCTAATTTTCATATTTTAGATAAAATGCATGATTTAATTCTCATACGCAGGTCAGGATATGTTTGATTTATAAGCGATACCAAAAAGTTAAATCTTCTATCAAAAAATGCGTTCGGAATTATGAAAAATCGGAATTTTGATTAAGGTAACGGCGCCTATTACCGTGGTACTTAAGGAAGTTTTCAAAAGAGTCCAAAAAATTAAGGTTATCAAAGCTCCTAAGCGACCAAAAAAAATTTTTTTATTTAAGAGTGTTTATTGAACTTTTAGCGTCGTAACTTTTTGGACTCATTTTACTTTATTATATATTGTAAAATAATTATTGAAACCAAAATACCCAAGTATTCTATTACCGTGGTAATACACAGGTTGTTATTCTATTACCGCGAATTCAGCTTCCATTACCGAGGGTATAAAAAGCAGCAATTTTTTACTATCGGTAATAGGCGCCAGACTCACGATTTGGAACTTAATACCGTGGGTTAAAAAATAAATAATGGCTTGGTTCCGTATATTATTTTGTACATCACATTTTTAAGGAAGACTAAATAAAACGGTAAAAATATGATTGTACTTAGGATTTGTATTTCGTTTTTAAAAGTTGTTACAATCAATTACAAATAATTAAAATACCAGCTAATACTTGGCTCAATTCTACGTTATAGAGAGTTTATCGTTATAAAGAATAACGTTATAAAAAGTTTACACTGTATATAGATACTTGGACCTTTTATTTTTTAGGGATTTAAAATCTTAGTGCAGACGCGTCCATACAAAATTTTACGACTTTGTATGAACGGCAAAACATTTTTTTCTCAAATCCTTATAAAATGAAAGATTCATTTTTAACATTGATAAATTGTACATACATTTTAAACCTTTGTTTATTAGTCAACGATAGTTTTAATATTCAGATCTTTTTGATTGGTTGTCAAAATTGAAAAGTTATATTTATAGGCCACGACTATAAAGGTAATAAACGAATATATACTAGTATAATTTATAATTAAATACATAAATAAATATAATATACCTAAGTATGAAAAGGAAATGATTTATGATCACTACATATGCAGTAAACACGGAAATTTCTTACTGATGAGTAAAATTCTCAACTTTATCAAAGAAATCTGTACTTACGGTACCCTAAATGTGATAAATTTAATAGAAGACTAAAATGTCACTCGGTAATAGACACTTCTTTAGGAACCTATTACCGACCCAAACAAATATTGAATGGGTCGGTAATAGACTCCCATACATTCTATTACCGAGGGTTATCTGATCATACCATCGGTAATAGACTCAATATGGAGTGTTTGAAAAATCTAATTCCGACCCATAAAAACAAACGGATACAGTTTTATTTTCATTACAAATCAAAAGTATATAATACAACCTTGGTATTAAACCAAAATTACATAACTGGTATGTAAATACACGATTTTATCTCAATATTTAAACCACTTGACAATTTAAGGTTCCCATACAAACTACAAATTCAGTACTGAAGTTTTCGTTAAAAAATAAGGGTTTGTTGAATACTTTCCATACCACGGAAATAGTTCTTTGAAAGCGTGAATAGATCAAGATTGCAATAACCGTAAGAGAGTATGTATAACCGATCGCATTTACCAAAAATAAAGTATAAATAACCCAAATCAAAAAAATCTATTACCGGGGTATACCACGGTATTAGTATCCACAGCAAAAAATGGCGTCTATTACCGCTGTATTTTATTTTCCATTTTAAACATATTTCCAGGCCAAAAAATGTATAAAAAACACTCGTAAGTCGTGCAGAAAACAATAAACAACCATTTAAATACCATAACATTAGTTCAATTGTCATAAATATTACGTAAAACACTAAATAAGATTCGAGTTCACTTACGTGTGGCGTCACGCGTTAGTATGGCACGACCTCTTTCTGCGCTGCCGTCGCGGAAACTGACGAATTGCAAGCACTTTGTTTCATTCACACACACTAGCGCTAACAGGTCCGTAAGTCAACTAAATAAGCTTCGTTCGTGTAAAATTTGTTTTTTAGAAAATCGATCTGTTTGTTTATAAAAAGCGTATTTAAAAATACCGCGGTGATGGTCGCCGATTTTGAAACCCCCGGTAATAGGCGCCGTTACCTTATTTTGGAATTATGACTCTTCGGAATTAAGTAGTGCACCCAAACAACAATATACTGTTCTGTTGTATTGTTCTAAACAAGCCCAATACTTTATGTTGATTAGATTGGATTCAAGTTCCAGTTTAGGTACTCATCTAGTATGGAAAAACAAACTGTGCTTACACAAAAAGTTGACATGAAACAAAACTGGCAAGTAGCTTTCAAAACATTCTTAGTTCATAATATATCCATGTAAGAAACCACTGAAAAAAGATTGAAATAATACATTAAAATGATGAGTTTTTGAAACATAAGGAAAAATTCCAAAAAATCCGAATAAAATGATCAATATCTCCGAAAGTACCTACTAAAATTCGCTGAACATACATGGGGGGGCGTATTTGGTAACCACTAGTGATCCGACACCTTGTATAATCTACATTGTAAATCGCTCTATTACTTTCATTTACTTCGTGGATGGATGTATCGATCGGGTTTTTTTAGCAAATTTGTCATCTACCTTGACTTAGAAACAAACAAAGTAGCATAGTTATTAGTTAACCATGGAGGAGCAAAGTAGGAAAATTTTAAGGTATAAGTATAAAGTAGTTTTAAGGTAGGTTGTTGCTATAGTGGTAATAAAAATAAACGTAGTGAACACCCCTCTGACAGATGGACGGACGGACAGCGGAGGCTTAGTGAATTGGCACCCCTGTAGTATAGCACCCTAGAAACAAGTCTCACCAAATATGAGAAGTCATCAGAGCGTACGTCGATGAAAAACTGGTCGCCGGCCCGCACCGGGAGCGCCCCCGCGTGCTCGCGGAAGCCCCAGAGGTTGTGCTGTCGTTCGTAGTGGTTCCTCGCCAGGCAGCGCTCCTTGAAAAGGAAGTCGAGGTGGAGTGCCACCGAGTCTTGTGGGTCCAAGTTCGGCCCGCATTGGAACTGAATGACGAAGCTAAAAGTCAAAAATTAAACTGTTTTCAATCACGAAGAGGCGCTTTACTACATATACCCACATGAAACCAATGCTTCAAAATTGAGCATGATTAGGTACGGTCACGAGCGTTAATAGGGGACCCATTTCAAGAAAAATATGCTTGAAGTCATCAATGTCATTAGAGATGTCAAGCAATTTATAACTTTTAGGAAACTCAACTTTATTCTTGTAGAATGTCAGATTGACTTTGGACCTAAGGTGGGTATCAAATTTAATCTCGTGACTGTACCTAGATTAGTAATTGAAATTATGGCAGCGATTCGAACGCACTGCACAAGGAATCACACAAAAAATATTTCAACTTGTACAGTCAAGGACTTTAATTGTTAAGCCACTATGGAACCCTGTCGCATAACGTTGATCATTAATTTTAGCGTAATTTCTTTCATATGGTTTGACGCTGTCATTATGACCGGGTTCCATAGTGGCTTAACAATTAAAGTCCTTGACTGTACAAGTACTAATGCTTGATTGTAATTACAAAAATTGCATTGCATGGCTTGCTGCCGTACAAGTTACCAGATTTAAAATTGTGCATGTTCACACCGCAATGAATAGTATACAATGAATAGTTTTCCATAGTACAGTGTTTCTCGACACAACTCGTATTCACTGTATTCGTACACACTGTACACAGCCATTTAAGAAAAAAGCAAGTGTCCCAAATCATGTGGCCACCACTGTATATACACATAAGTACATACAGGGTTGGGCAGATTAAGTGTCCTATTTTGAAAGGGCTATAAAAGTTGGAAACCAATAATAAAATTAAAACGGATTAAATGTTTTGGTTAATTACAATTTATAGATAATAAATTAATTGTGAAGTTCGAATCGCTCTCCTTTTGCCTGTATAACTTTACGCATTCTTCCGAAAAATGATGTGCACGCGGCACGCACTACTTCTTCAGGTATTTCATTCCATGTCTTAAGCAACCGATGCTTGAACGCGTCTAAATTTTGTTTTGAAATTTTGTTGATATAATTTCACAACGAGTTCGCGTTTTGCTTCCATTGTTGTCAAATACATAAAACAAAAGATACGAAGCTGTCGCCTTACATGCATAGACACTTAAAACAAACTCATCTTAAACATATAGGGGTGAATTTTTGAGATGGACGTTTTTTCGTAATTTCGGTGGCGCATTTTTTTTTCATCGTTTTGTGATAATTTATATAATGACTAGAAAGAGATTAAATTTCTAATCGAAATGCCGTATGAGGCACCATTCTGAAGTTATTATTTTAGTTAAAAACTATTTTTATTTTTTTTGCGCCACCGAAAATTACAACGGTGCCACCGAAATTACATCGTAAATTTACTTTGAAATTAATGATGAATATATATGTCGTGTCGTATCAGGAGGTGAAAAAGCTAGCACAGAGTAGAGAAAAGTGGCAATTACTTCACCGACAAGAGCCTAGCTCTTAAATTTAATGATGATGATACGTGCTTCGTACTTTAGAGGATCATTTTTAATTTTAGCTTTTCGTAACCTTTCGGCTAGCTTCTTTTTTTCCAGTCGCTCTTCTTTACTCTGTTTTGTTTTTGTCATTATTTCTCCTAAAAAAATATCAAAAAATGATTGATTAGTCCACTCAAGAATAGGGCAACTGGCAACGAGGCTCTCTGTCCTTAATTCATTCATTAGTAATAGTCTTCGCATTAACTTGGTTTTTATTTTAGTCAATTTAAATAGTTCTGATTATAGACATCATTAAATTTTTAAATATCATTAATAAATAAATATTAGCATCGTTATATAAAATGTAATTTTTGCTGCGCATTTATGCTAAGTCTTTGACTGTTTTTAACAAAATCCTATACAAAATTGACTTGACTTGTAATATCGGTGGGAATTTGTAATTTCGGTGGACAAAAACGCCACCGAAATTACGCCACAGAAATTACGGCATAACAGTTTTTCAAAGATATCGGTTGCACTATATACTTTATTAAAAGATGCATTACGGGTTTAATTTAATCTATAAAGGTATATTATAAATATCAAAAAAATAACTAAAATATACTTATTTAACGTACAGAAATTACGCGCCACTGAAATTACTTCACAGGGTACCAAAATACATCGCGAAAAAGACTAACCTCGCTAGCTCTAACGGCGCACAGATACATGTCCACTCCATTCGGTCGCGAAAGCACAACTAATGGTCTCTTTAAATAAAAACGTAAACATGGCGGTAAGTCGCTAGACGAACCAGTTATCAGCAGGTATTTGCGAGTCGTTTCGTGAGTGGTCGGCGCGGGACAAAGACAAAGCGGTCTGCCTACTTTTAGGTATTAATATTTTTGCATAATTGGATAATTATTAAGAAGCGTCATCTAATATTCTTTCTAATGATGTATAATACCTAATTAAGATATTGCGTACACACAAAGTTACGCGAGCTTGTTTGGACAAAACTGAAAGTGTGACATGCCTCAGAGTGGTCATATTCGCGCTATTTTTAAAGTTCAATATTTTTTTTCAGAGATTTGGCTTACATTTGCGTGATGATTATGTATGGCCTCTTAATATGACAGTGTATAAGATGAAAAACATTTTTTTTTATATTATTTTATTAATTATTTTCCGTATTACAGCCGTGTGACACCCAAAAATACCTGTTTGAAAATTCACCCATAGTATCAACTAAAAAGTCGGCATATTATAAATGAAAAGTCACGAGATAAAACTAGGACACTTAATCTGCCCAACCCTGTACCTATACATACAGTAAATCAAGCCTGTTTCCCAGAGGGGTCGGCAGAGACCACTTCTTTCTACTTGCTACGATCTTGACAAATTTTTTTCGCTTCTTCCACATTCAGTCACGAGATTTAATTTGGTACCCACCTTAGGTCCTAAGTCAATCTGACATTCTACAACAGTAAGGTTGACTTTCCTAAAAGTTACAAATGACTTGACATCTCTAATGACATTGACGACTTCAAGCATATTTTTCTTGAAATGGGTCCCAAATTAACGCTCGTGACCGTACATCGAGTCATTCACGCACGTCGGTTTCGGGAACTTAAGATACGGCCCTTTTCCAGTATTTCTCCGATTTCCCTCGAAAAAGTACGCCTAGTGCGGCCCCTTCCGACCCATCCACTCACTTTCGATCTGTTTATCTCTTTCGTCAATCTTCTACATCTTCTTCTGTATTTAAAGAGTAAAAATCACTCCACTTACTGTCTTGCCCTCCGGTGCGCGACGCCCACGAATCTCAACCAGCGCCCAGAGTACATGCCCCCCGGCAGCGGGAACAGAAACGGCACGTCCTGGCGACAACCACACGGGTTATCTTATCTTATCTTACAGATGGGCCTTTCGGATACACTTCGACTCTTTAAGATCTTTTGTGAAACTACCCTCTCACACTTATTTGTCCAAATGTGTAGGTTTCCCCATAATGTTTTTCCTTCACCATAAGAGCATCGGGCACTTAAGTTAGAAAAACTCATTGGTACATGGTGACCGCGGGGGTTTGAGCTCGGTACCTTACGATCACGAGTCAACCCCCTTAGCCAGGCCACCGACGCTCTATCACCACACGGGTTACCCGGTCCCAAATTACCCTAGTCTTGTACTATTGGTACATACTATACAACGATAAACGTACTTACATTGAGAAATAAATACTTATGTACAAAACATCTGAGACTAGTTAAGTAAGATATTTATTACAAAAGTATATTTAATCGTCTAAAACCGGGTTGATGTTGTTATTTGCATAATGCATTCCCTATCCATCCCATGTAACTTTAAACTTCTCCATAAAGTAAATAACTCACCGGTTGTTCAATTATTGAGGTCATTCTTGTTTCAGTAAATTTTTCTGACTATTGTAGAAATGAACCTAAAAAATAAATGTAAGAAAATATATTGTGAGCATATTTATTACAAACAGAGCTGCATGTTAGCATAATTATTACGAGCACAGTGGCATGTTAGCATAATATTTTTATTACGAACGCAAAACGTGTGAGCTTATTTATTATGAACGTAGCGGCATATGAGCATATTCTTATTGCGCACGCGTACAGCTAAGTAAGCATATTATTAATACAAACTAGCTGTACCCTGCGCGCGTTGCTACGTCGTACCAGCTCAGAAACCTTCGTAGACTCATGCACAACACTTTGCTGAAGATCACCACATGATTAAATGCATAGTTTACGATTCTATAAAGGTGTATGTCCTTTCACATTCATTTTTATATATTACAAATATAACGGCATGTGGGTAAGGACCAAAAAGTTGTCCACGCTAACTCAATCAATTAAGTTTTTGAAACTTTTCCGTTGTGACACGAAAGTTAGCCATACAATTGTAGGGATATTTTTCGTTGCACAACGGAACTTTTTTCGTCTTCGCCATTTGTATGGTTAACTGCGCTTAACTGTGGTCCAACTTTTTGGTCCTCACCCATGTTTGCATATTTTTATTACGCGCACAGCGCAGCGGCATGTGAGCATAATTATTACGAACATAGCGGTATTTTAGCATATTTATCACGAAACACGCAATATTTCTAAATACCTAAAGCAACTTATAGTTTTTTTAAATATCTACACAGCAAAAATGAAAACTTTTAGTATCGTCATAAGTTTTTTTTCTCTGGCTACGTGACTAAGAATAAGCTCGACTAATGGCTCGACCGAGAAGTCCGTTTTAGAAGCGGCGGTGACGTACACTTTCTATAACGACGAGTCATAATGTTGGTCGTATCTTGTAACCTACCACTATCTTATCCTTTAACCTATCACCAAGCAGTCTTGAAGCCATGCTAGCAGAGGCCCTTGCCAACATGCAAAACGCGTTTTTAAACCAATCGCGTCACTGGTAAATGACGTGATACGAAAAGCCACGCGATCTCAGTGACGCGATTGGTTTAAAAACGAAACGAATGGAAACGGTAAGTAGTTAGCGTAGTGCATCTAGGCAAGCGCCTCTGGATTTTATAAGGTCAGACTCTATGGATAAGGGGCACGCACCACGTGAGCCTATTCCGAGATCTCGATGGCGTCGAGCTCGACGTCTCCCTCCAGGTACAAGTGGGTAGCGGCCCTGGGGGCCATTCGGTGGCTGAATTCGCAGAAAGACTCGCCATTGATGTCTACCTACAAACAAATGAACATGTATATACCATATATTTGCGGGTGGTAGGACCTTGTGCAGGGTCCGTCCGGATCGCTACCACCATCTTATCCATTAACCTACCGCCAAACAGCAGTGTTCGCATTGTTGTGTTCCGGTTTGGGGATAAGACAGCCGGTGAAATGACTAGCATAGAGGCATTCCATCTTAGTCCTCAGGGTTGGCAACGCATTTGCAGTCTTAGGATTGCATTGCAGTCTTCCCAACAAACAAAAATTGGTCTTGTAGTGGCTTAAACGGCTAAAAATAATATTCTTATAAGAGCCGCATTACCGCTAATAAGGGTGCGTTTGGGCACAAATTATAAGAACAATAACTTTATACCCCGCTTATAGCTTCCTTATTGTCTGCTTTTTTTTCTTAAACGTCTCATATTATGACAAGTAACAAGGATAACTTCCATATAATGGCAAGAAAAAATCTCGTAAAAGTCAATACATCTTATAAGAGCCATTTATAAAACGTTAATAAGGGCGATCACCCTTATACATGTTTTATTATGTTCCGATACAAGGGAGTTCAACTTATTGCGGCAAATCAAAGTCTCTTAAAAATCCGTTGGCCCTTATAGCCGTCTGTTTATGATTCTGCAATAAGTCTTTTTTTAAAGTGATTTACATTTTCGTAACAGTTTGAAGAAGAAAGACAAACGTCAACCATTTTATTGGAAAGTGAACGGTAAGTTATTATTTTATGTAGTTTATTTACCTGACTTATGTGCTTGTGTATAGTGAAAAGTGCATGGGAATTCAAATGCATGATAAAAGGTGGTACGCTGTGTGTTATAATATCAACCCGCCCTCGAGTTTAAGCTGTTTTTGTGCTCCAAACGTTATTAATTATTTAGTCAGGTTATATACACTGCTATTATGAGGGCAAAACGATTCGCACATCCTCTACAAGGAGTCTATGAGACTGAAGACTTTATAATGGCAACGTTATATTACTTATGCTTTCGCCATTTTATACATCGTTAGGGTTCCTTAACTCACGAACAAAATCATTTACCTAGCTAGTCTTGTACCTTAGTCTTGTTTTTATAATATAAATTTATTTTTCACTTTTCTCTATAGTTCAGTTGGATGGAAGAGATCTATATAGGGATAAGCTCGGTTTGTGCACTAAATTTTCAGATTGACATACAATTTTAATTGTAAGTAGGTACACCATAAACGATGTAATAATAATGTTTATTAATGTTTGTCCGCAGACATTACAATGGTTGTGTACATATTGGCAGATATTGACAAATTTTTGAAAAGAGAAGATCTTAAATTGCATAATATTATGCGCTGGCCATGGAAGTGGACACATTTTATTCTAAGAAAGGAATGTTTTAATTGTGCACATCCGACCCATTCTACTTTACCTTTACAATTACAATTATATTCTTCCTCACTGGATTCCTTGTCATTTTCATTTTCTGTGAAATAATATTCTACGGAACCACAGGCTGATTCGTTGGTATCGGCTTGGTCATTTTGTAGTACCATAGGCACTGAGATCATAGAAGTACAAGTGGTGGGTGTAGTGCTCACAACCATGTTTTCATAGACCTTTTTCACTTTTCTTCTGTAACTACCGCTCCTTTTCAATTTCTTCCAGTCTTTTGAATCCATTTTGAAATGTAAATTCCGCTGCGTAATAAATTCACACAATCTGCTGTTTTTCTCAAAATGGCAAATCTAGTCATATAAAACATTGTAATATGACCGAATAGAGAATAATATCTTTATAATCTCTGTATAAGGGAATATGGATTGCTTTCATCCTTGTAAAGATCATATAAAATGTTAGAATTTGTTTGTTGGATAGACGTCGTATCAAATGCTTCTATAAGTTTAAAAGCTCAATAGTTACCTTATGCATTACTTTTATAAGAATCATTGGCCATATTAAAAGCCTTTATATAACTTCGAGTTTTATACGGCTAAAAAGCAATGTAACTAGCCTCTATAAGAAGAACAGATTTCGAACCCTTATTGTACCCTTATAAGTTGGCTATATTAACGTTTACCCAGCAAAATTATAAGAATATAGGTAATATTAGCCAAATCTTCTTATAATGTGCCATTATAAGGAACATTGACATAATGAATGCTCTTTTATAACAAGTATAAGAATTCAGACCTTATAGACTTAATTTTATAAGGTTAGTTTGTTTGTTGGGTTGTGAATGCGAATGTCTATGGGTCACAGTTTCCACTTACCATCAGGTGGCCTGGGTGCTCGTTTGTCTACTCTATGCCATAAAAAAAAAAAAAACAATCGTCGAAGACGCGTTCCACTCCGCTAAATAATTTATCTTATTACTACTATTCGTACGCGGAGAATTCCCCGCTACGCCCCCTATTTCTTCCTGTTGGGGGTCAACCTCAAAGGATTTATTTCCTTGTGGTAGGCGTGAAAAGCCCTACGTAAAGTCTCGGCTGAAAGTGCAATCGATGGACTCATAAGTATGTATGTATGTATGTAAACACTTTATTGTACAAAAGAAAAACCATAACAATACAATTAATATAGAAATATGTACAAAGGCGAACTTATCCCTTTAAGGGATCTCTTCCAGCTAACCCTTGAGAGATTGAGATGAGTGAACGGTTGTGCAACGAGTAAACAAGTGTACAAGAAGAAGACCAATAAAACTTATATAATTAAATTTAAAATAAAACTACATTCAAATACCTACATAAATAGATATAGAAATATACATATTAATAGTTAAATATACATACATAAACTACATTTTACGTATCTAGAGGATAATTGATATTTAGGAGATAGAGTCAAGCCAGAACTTCTTTAATTTGCCTTTTAGGGAGTCTACCGTTTGTGATTGCCTAATGCCAGTCGGTAGCCGATTCCATAATCTGACCGAATGTACCGAGAAGGATTTAGAATAAGATTTGGATTTGTGGGATGGGAATGCGAGGGTTAGATTGGCCTTTGAGCGCAACCGGTTTTGGGAGCCGGTGGCCATGAACTTAAATCGCTCAGAAAGGTAAAAGGGAGCACGAGGATTAAAAATTGTATTAAAAAGCAGCGACAGGATGCGAACGTTCCGGCGAAAACGAATAGGTAACCAGTTTAGCTGTGCACGGAAGTGAGAGACATGGTCGTATTTACGTAGGCCGAAAATGTATCGAATGCACACGTTTTGGAGTCGCTCAAGTTTATCAAGTAGCTGTTCTGAGAGGTCCATATAAGCAACGTCAGCGTAATCTAAAAGAGGAAGAAGAAGTGATTGGGCTAAAGTTATCTTGGTTTGTTGAGGAAGAAAATTCTGCAGACGCCTGAGATAATGGAGTGAAGCGAAGAGCTTGCGACTGACATCGGTAACCTGAGTTGACCAGGAAAGTGTCTGATCTATTGTGACACCCAAGTTTTTAACTGTAGAGGAAAAGGGAATTATGGTACCGTCAAACATCAAATTGGGTATCGCAACGTCAGACAGTTTCGAGATGTAGTGGGGACTTCCAACAACAATGGCCTGCGATTTCTTTGCATTGACCTTTAGTCCAAAATTAGTCGCCCATTTCTGGATCGTGGCAAGATCGTCATTGATAAGGTCAATCAGGGAAAAGAAGTCATCAAAACCAGCCCCCGCATAAATCTGCAAATCGTCAGCGTACAAGTGATAAGAAGAAAGAAGGGACGTCGTTATACCATTAATGAAAATTGAAAAAAGAAGAGGAGAGAGCACAGCCCCTTGAGGGACACCAGCAGAGAGAGTATTCCAATCGGAATGATTTTCATCCATCTTAACACGCTGGCGCCTTCCAAGGAGGTATGACTCAAACCATGTAAGGGCTGAAAAAGAGAAATTTAGGGTCTTGAGGATGCCGAGAAGAATATTGAAATCAACTGTATTGAAAGCACTACTGAAATCTAACAAAACCAGGACAGTCAGATGTTTATTTTCTATATTTAAACGAATGTCGTCGGTGACCTTGACCAAAGCAGTGACAGTGCTATGCCCGGGGCGGAAACCAGATTGAAAGGGATTAAAAAGATTGTGCATATTTAGGAAACGAGACAGTCTTTGATTAACAAAGTGCTCTATTATTTTGGAAAGTACAGGGAGAATAGAAATAGGACGATAATCGGACAAGGACGCAGGTTTTGACACTTTTGGAAGAGGAAGGACATGAGCAAGTTTCCACAATGTAGGAAAACAGCCCGAAGAGAAGGAGAAGTTGATAATGTCGGAAAGGATAGGAGCAATGGAATCCGCCACCAGCATGAGCATGTCTAAGCTTAGGCCATCTTCACCGACGGCCTTGGTTTTTATAGACTTCAGAAGGTCTATGGTCTCCTTCGGAGTAATAAATCCTAAATCAAAAGGGGGAAAGTCGGGGTTCGGGGCATTAGCAAGAAGACACAGTGTATTATTCTTTACCGAAGGGTCTAAAGTGACCGGAGAAGAGCTAAAATGTTTATTCAGGTCGTTGAGATTCATTTTATGACTAGAAGAGTGAGTTTGAGATTTGCCTACCCCTAGTGACTTTAAAAATTTCCATAATTTATGGGGGGGACAATTCTGAATAGAGTCATGGATATAACGGCGTCTTGCTTCCCGGCACTTCTTGTTGCAGCGATTACGCAGGATGACATAGTTATGATGACTTCTCTCAGACGGATCATGGCGCAACCTAACGCGGGCGCGGTTCCTCTTTGCCATGAGGGCTTTGATATCCTCGGTCAGCCACGGCGCAGGGTAATGCTTGACGCGCATCGGCTTCAGAGGGGCGTGTCGGTCGTAAATCGCAAGCAATGTGCTGTTGAAAATCTCAAGTTTAAGGTCGATGTCAGTGCAAGTTTCGATAGACTGCCAATCGGCGTTGTGAAGATCGGAGAGCAGGGCCTGCAGATTGATGTCGCCAAGATTACGACGAAGGACGAATTTGTGTCTACGTTTCGGGGGGCGAATTTTGAAAGAGGCGTAAATAAGGTCGTGGTTGGAAAAGGCAGCAGCATTAAACTGGCCGTGAAATGAGACAAAATCAGGGGATGAGGTAATAATAATATCTAAAAGAGAAGGGGGGCCATTATGAGGGAAATGAGTGGGACCGAGAGGGAGAATACTGAGATTTAGTGAATTTACTAGAGATTGAAGTTTAGAAGAGCGAAGGTCGTTTTTAATGAGGCATGTATTAAAATCGCCCATGATTACGCTATGTTCGAATTGTGGACAGAGGTCAGATAACGTATTCTCAAATGCATCAAAATAACTAATGTTGGACGATGGACTGTAATAAACCCCGAGAAGTAATTTAGTGTGGTTTAAGGAAATGCTGAGAAATAAGTATTCCGGTGACTTTGAGTACACGGATGGAGACTCAGCCACAATTTCGCAAACGATGTCATTTTTTAAATAAATGGCAACACCACCCCCGCGAACAGTACTCAAACCGCCATCTTTGAACCCAGTCCTGTCGTTGCGAATTAATTGGTAACCGGGTAAAGGATAGAGGGTAGATGAGAGGGATGGCTTTAGCCATTTCTCGGAAATGAGTATGGCGTGAATGTTCCTATCAGAAAAGGTTGAAAGTAGGTCAGGAAAGTGAGCTGGTACACTCTGTGCATTGATGTGGACAACGTTAAAGTGTTTTAAAGAAGTGGGAAAAGTGGCGTGCAATCGGTCACCGAGATCTGGCATATCAGATAAATCACTTAGCGAGTCGTAGAGGCTTGACGAAGACAAGGAAAAAAATTCGCTATCATGACTAGCGCCGAAAACGTCAGACATGTAAGCATAAATAAATATATAACAGTTTAAATAAATAATATAAATATATTATAATATGTATAATACTAGCTAGTAAAGTTTTAAAATTTTAAGACTAAAAACAAAACAAAAAAAAACAGCAACAGACAATCAAACTTTCAACTCAATCACTCGCCGTCAGCTGTTATAGATACAAAACAAGTTTGGCTGTTAGTCGGTAAGTCAGATCAAGATATAAGTACACATCAATATTTAAATTACACGATAAGATCTGAAGAAAAAAAGAAAAAAAAAAAAAAGGAAAATGGTATTTATAAGTATATGAATATGAAACTATCATTCAATAAAATGTAACTTCCTGTGATGATCCACAAACATCGACGTCGTCATCAGCATAAACAAAACGCAAAACCGCAAAACAAGTGTCAACCAACTGTCAACGTCAAACGTCATGATGTGCGAATAAAAGTAATGAAAATAATAGAAGTTAAGTAAAAAAGTAAATCAAAGTGAAGGTAGAAATACAGAATGGCGAATGGGAAGTTACGTAAACACAGCACAAATAACTACCGACATGTAACAAGAATAGATATAACATATAACAAGAAAGGCAAAGATAAAAATGAGAAGGTGAAAGAGGTTAATAACAAAGTATCACTTAGGCTTGGCTACGGTCACTGTCCGTTTGGGCTGCTTGACACGCTGCGCGGGCGGCTTGGCGGGCTCCTGCACTGGAGTTGACGATGATGGCGGAGCTCCGCCTCCCGTCGAAGACACCGGAGCCGGCAGCACTCTAAGCTCAGCCAGGGTCGTGACTCGCCGACGAGAGCCGTCGCCGCATAGTACGACAATCCGCCCATCGCTCGTCCAGCTGTTCTTCACCCCGTGTATCTGCCGCGCCTCCATAAACACTGAGTGCCTAGTACTGGTCAGGAACTCCGACATTGTTATACCGGAGCCCTTAAGCTTGGTCTTTGCGGACCATACAAGGTTCCGCTGCTCAAGGGAAGCAAATCGCAGAAGGAGGGGTCGTGGCTTTGCATGATCCTTGAGCCTTCCGAGGCGATGACACACCTGAAATGACTGCGCTGAGACACTGTGAACCTGCAGACTTTGGTTGCATGTAGTGACTGCAGTCTCTTTTGCATTTTCATTTGCTACTTCTGGAATGCCATGCAGTAGCAGTACCTTGACCCGAGACCTCATCTCTAAATCCTCCAAAGAATGAGCCACCATTTCCATTTGTGCCTGCAGGCTCGATACTGCCTTCCAGATGAGTGATTTAAATATTTTAAAATCATCAAGTGGGCCTTGGTCAGTGTTGGTGTGCGAGGCAGTGCTCTCGAATGAGGTCATCCTGGCGGTGAAGAACTCCTTCATTTCTTCCATGCTCTTCTTGAGTTGACTCAGGGTGTCCATAGTGCCAAGGAAGTTCAGGCAAACAAAGGTGAAGTGAAGTGAAGTGCAGGTGGTTATTAATCACTTAGTTGATAGTTATGAGAAAAGGAAATTAGCTGAAGGCGGCAATTAGAGCTAAATTAAGTCATTAAGTCAGTAAAAGCTGTTGTTTTTCGGTTGTGTATAATTAATTTAGAAATATAAATATGAGAGCAAAATTTTAGGTGTACTTTATTTGCCTACCCGTTTTTTTTCTATAAGTCTCTCGTCCGTCTATTGCTTACTTTCCAGCCTCTACAACAATGTGCTAATGTTGATCGATAAAAGACCGGACCTTGTGCAGGGTCCGTCCGGATCGCTACCACCATCTTATCCATTAACCTACCGCCAAACAGCAGTGTTCGCATTGTTGTGTTCCGGTTTGGGGGTAAGACAGCCGGTGAAATAACTAGCATAGAGGCATTCTATCTTAGCCCTCAGGGTTGGCAACGCATTTGCAGTCTTAGGATTGCATTGCAGTCTTGTGAGTGCGAATGTCTATGGATCACAGTTTCCACTTACCATCAGGTGGCCTGTGTTCGTTTGCCTTCTCTATGCCATAAAAAAAAAAAAAAAAAAACAATTTGGCACTGTTTTTATTTAACTCAAGCAATAAAATTATTTGAATGGAACTAACTGTCCAATTAGTTCCACTATATATAATCCTCTAGTATAATGGAACTACTGGGAAAAAAGTCCAAGTAGTCCCATCAATGGAACTGTCAATGGAATTGTCAGTGGAATTGTCAATGGAACTATCAATGGAACTGTCAGTGGAACTGTCAGTGGAACGGTCAGTGGAACTGTCAATGGAACTGTCAATTGAACTGTCAATTGAACTGTCAATGGAACTGTCAATGGAACTGTCAATGGAACTGTCAATGGATCTGTCAATGGAACTGTCAGTGAACTGTCAATGGAACTGTCAATGGAACTGTCAATGGATCTGTCAATGGAACTGTCAATGGAACTGTCGATGGAACTCTCAATGGAATTGTCAATGGAACTGTCAATGGAACTGCCAATTGAACTGTCAATGGAACTGTCACTGGAACTGTCAATGGAACTGTCAATAGATCTGTCAATGGAACTGTCAGTGAACTGTCAATGGAACTGTCAATGGAACTGTCAATGGAACTGTCAATGGAACTGTCAGTGAACTGTCAATGGAACTGTCAATGGAACTGTCAATGTAGCTGTCAATGGAACTGTCAGTGGAACTGTCAATGGAACTAGTGGAAATAAACCGGGGCACCGTAGAAAACGAGTCTCACCAGGTAGGAGAGCTTATCACAGCGCACGTCGATGGAGAACTTGTCCCCGGCCCGCAGCGGGAGCTCCCCCGCGTGCTCGCTGAAGCCCCAGACCTTCTGCTTCTTGCTGTAGTGGTTCCTCGTCAGGCAGTGCTCGTTAAAAATGAAGTCCAGATGGAGCGCCATCGAGTCTTGTGGGTTCACGCTCGGCCCGCATTGCAATTGAATGAAGAAACTAAAAAAAAGTGTTTTCCACTTAGATGAAAACGAATCGTTACTACTTTAGAAAAACTCGTGTCTAAAAACAACCCAATTGTGTGTGAACAACAGGGGTTCTGGATCTCGGAGCCTTTATTCGAGCACTTCCTATTTACAGTTGGACATGTAAAAATCGCCACATCGCCAGTTTTCTTTAGCCTCTTTCTGGCGACAGAACTCCCTGAATCACTTTTATGAAAACCGCCCATATTTTTGTACAAATAATCCCTCCAATTTATAATTCTTTAGGTCCCGGTTGCCGCTGCGCGTTGATCGATCAGCCACTCAGTATTTTCTGTTATACAAAGATACAGAGTAAAAATCAGTCAACTTACTGATTTGCCTTCCGGTGCGCGACGCCCACGAATCTGAGTTTGCGCCCCACGAACATGCCCCCCGGCAGCTCGTACAGAAACGGCACGGTCTGGCGACAACCACACTGGTTAACCCGCCATCGCAATTGTTTTCATTTTGAAAATCGAAGGCTTGCCTGCGTACAAAATGAAAACAATTGTTCCGCTTTGAAGCAATAGCGACGCTTCGCTTCGTTCCAAACTACTATAGATTTGCACCTGCTGTGGGTACTAGACCACAAGAATATACTAAAGGTAACTCATTACAGCATCCAGCAGTCCCGACACCCGACCTGAGCCTTTATTCTATGCCGGTAAAAACGATATCGCATTTGGGCGTTTTTCAAAACTTTAAATTTAACTTTTCCGTTGCGTCACGAAAATTACCTATACTTTATGTATGACTAATTTTCGTGACGCAACGGAAAAGTTTAATTTTCTTAATTTTTGTCCTAAACAATGAAAATTTTTTTTGGAAAACGCCCATTTTACCTTTAAAGGAATTGTTGCGGCCATTACTGTCAAGTTAATAGGAGTCATCAAAACGTTGACACGATAACAAGTTAAAAACGATATCGTTCATTGAATACAAAACTGACACAATCCGAAATGAGTCAGTGTTGCATTTTAAAATTAGAAGCGGTTGGAATACGATTTTTAATGGAAGAGCAAATTATTTTGGAATGTGTCCGTTTTGTATTCAATGAGCGATATGGTTTTTACCACTTTCCGTGTAAGCTTTGTGACGCTCGACTCAACGTCCACACCACGAATATTCACGCAAATGCTCTCAGTGGGGACACTCCTTTAAGTAATTAACAACTTTTCAAAGTAATTATCACCCCTCGTTCTCGCTTATTCTCGAAATCTCCCGAATGTAATTTCGGATTCAGTCAGCACGGCTAGCACATGTTGTCCTACTTGTTTGTCGCTTGGATCTCCCTTTCTAAGGCTCGTATTAATAAACTAATCTCAACTCTAATGTTCGTCTCGAGATGTGTCAAAAATTACAGTGTTCTATGGTTTGACGTTTACTTTGACGTATCTTGTGCAGTGTTGCCAACGTGGGCGATTTTTCGCCATTTAGGCTACTCGGAATGGAAATCAGCGACAAAAAAATGTAAAAGACGACTGGTCGCCTTTTAGGCTACAAAGGTCCTTTCTTTCAGTTGGTTGAAATGATCACAAAACGAATGAGCATATGCCTAAGAAATAAAAAATTATACGCACGCAAAATACCAAGTGCAGATATATCAAGAGAAAAAGATGGCCACACCCTCGTTAGTTTCGGGGAATACCCCGTATTTGTCGTAGTTATAACGTAACCAAATTTAAGATGCAATCAAGATGAAAGTATTCGCTTCGCTGTTCATAACCATTGTAATTTATATTGTATTATACTAACTGAAAACTTATCTTGCCTGTGTGCATGTTCACTTCATTGTTCAATGTTCGTTCGTCGTCTGATTTTAAAGGCATCTTAATACTTGTGATTGTAGCAAATAATGGGAAAGCACGGAAAATATGCGAAGCATTATCGAGATGAATGGGAAAAACTTCCAGCATTTAAAAGTAAGTACTTAATTAGTAATTAACTATGAATGAGCTGTTTTTACTTGACGTCCGTCCAACTAATAGGTAATATTTAATTTTATTTGCGAAAATTTGTCAGGATGGTAAATGTTTGTTGCTCCATTATAGAATAACACATTATTAGGCTTTAAGGTTTCAAATATTTTCCTGTGGGAATTTTAAACGCCTCAAATTGTAAAAATAACTAACACTTTAAGCGTAAAAAAATACCGCAATAAAATTTTATTTCGTGGGTGAGCGAATCGAACCACCTTAATTATCGGAATTATCGCCCACTAACCCACACTTTTATTTTACAGATTGGCTAACTCGAGCACCCGTGGAACTGACGGATAGTGGAAAAGGTGAGGCATATTGTAAATTGTGTGCTTCACCACTCCGTGCACACAAAACTGATTTAGAAAAGCATCTGAAAACTAAAACACATAAAGACAAGGAAATAAGATTTTCAAAAAAACAACCCAAGCTAGCTACATTTGGCTACTCTACAAATAAAGACACATCATCAAAAGAAAAAATTATGGACATAAAAATGACTACTTATATTGCTGCTCATAGCTCCATCCGTAGCATCGACCATTTGTCAGAGGTTTTGAAAACCTGTGGTATAGGAAGTCCTCTTGAAAATATTCAATTACACAGATCAAAGTGCTCTGCCATTATAAAGAATGTCTTGGAACCAGCAATGCTTAAAGAACTGTTAGAAGAAGTTGGTAACCAAAGTTATTCTATAATATTGGACGAATCCACTGATGTCACAACAGAAAAGTACATGGCATATTGCATCCGATACTACAATACAAGACTAGAAAAAATTGTTGTTGATTTTTTAGGCTTTCAAGAAGTGTTCGAAGCAACAGCTAATGCTCTGTATACATCCTTTAAGAGCTTTTTATCTGAAATGGGCTTAAATCTAAAGAATCTTATCGCAATAGGAACTGATGGAGCTAGTAATCTTTGTGGCAAAAATCACTCTCTTTTCACTCTTTTACAAGCAGACATACCCCATTTGCAGTTGTTGAAGTGCGT
The DNA here is from genome assembly GCA_963966035.1 of Acleris laterana. Lineage (NCBI taxonomy): Eukaryota > Metazoa > Arthropoda > Insecta > Lepidoptera > Tortricidae > Acleris > Acleris laterana. Next base: position 8,700,736 of record OZ014464.1, read on the forward strand.
ATGCCACTCCCTTAGTTTATGCGCATCAAAAGCAAGCACTGAATTACCATCTTCTCTGGAATATTTACTTAGAGAAACCAGAAATTGGTTTGCTCACAGTCCATTGCGAATGAAAGTCTACCAGAACTTGTTTGAAACTATTAATGATGGAAAAAGGCCCTTGAAATTAACTCAATTGTCCGCAACTAGATGGTTGGCATTTTATGCAGCTGTTTTAACAAACATCAATCAGTGGCTTGAGCTAAAATCCCATTTTAATATGGTTAAATCATCACAAGAGAGATGTTACACAGCAAGAGAGCTTGCTGCTATGTATAACGATGACACAAATTTATTATATTTATTGTTTCTATGTCCCATACTAAAAGAAGTGACAAACGTGAATGTTATATTTCAAGCAAGTGATGCAAATATAACAAAAATATACAACGACCTCCGGATTCTTCTTGTTTCTATTGCAAGACGTCTGTTTAAGCCAGTATTTTTGAGAGGTCAAAGTCTGTCCGATAACGCCTCAATGACAATGCTTCATGAAGCGGATATAGCAGCTGTCAGGCGAGCTTTAGAAAAAGCTGAAGCATCATTTGAAAATTCTTTACTTCCACTGGAATCGATCGATTTTGGAAAAAAGTTCAACGACTTACTTGCAAAAAATACTGTTTCTGTCAACAAAGCCAAAGAAGTCAAACAGCGATGCACACATTTTCTCGTGCGCTTAGTGAAGGAATTAGTTGACAGGCTACCACTCAATGTGTCAGTGGTGGAAAAAATTGAAGTTTTGTCTCCCAACCGCTGCCTCTCAATCAGCAACAGACCAAACATTGATGATTTTCCCTGGCAGTTAGGTGAACCTAATATTGACAAAGAATCGGTAATAAACCAATATCGAACTTTAAGTACGATGCGCATCGAGGAAATAATTGGGACTGCTTCTCCCAATGATATTGTAAACTTCTGGGTACAGGTATTGAAAATGCAGAATGCTGGAGGGAATCCCATGTTCAAAGATTTAGCGGAATTTTCCTTACGTTGTCTCTCATTACCTGTAAGTAATGCAGTCGTGGAAAGAATTTTCAGCGTGATGGGTACGATAAAGACAAAATTAAGAAACAGAATGCAATTACCAATGCTGATCGCCATTCTTAGGATTCGAACACATATGAATGTTAGAGGCATTTGCTGCAACAACTTTCAGCCAAGCAATCATATGATAACTTTACATGCTGGAAGAAAAATGTACGATTCCAGTGGAGCCAGTACTAGCACGGCAACCACAGTCAATGTTGACGGCGGTGTTGCGGAAGCTTTATTATTGCTGGCAGCAGATGACGAAATGTCAGAAAACTTATTTCTCTTTTTCGGCCCTTACATGGTTTGAGTCATACCTCCTTGGAAGGCGCCAGCGTGTTAAGATGGATGAAAATCATTCCGATTGGAATACTCTCTCTGCTGGTGTCCCTCAAGGGGCTGTGCTCTCTCCTCTTCTTTTTTCAATTTTTATTAATGGTATAACGACGTCCCTTCTTTCTTCTTATCACTTGTACGCTGACGATTTGCAGATTTATGCGGGGGCTGGTTTTGATGACTTCTTTTCCCTGATTGACCTTATCAATGACGATCTTGCCACGATCCAGAAATGGGCCACTAATTTTGGACTAAAGGTCAATGCAAAGAAGTCGCAGGCCATTGTTGTTGGAAGTCCCCACTACATCTCGAAGCTGTCTGACGTTGCGATACCCAATTTGGTGTTTGACGGTACCATAATTCCCTTTTCCTCGACAGTTAAAAACTTGGGTGTCACAATAGATCAGACACTTTCCTGGTCAACTCAGGTTACCGATGTCAGTCGCAAGCTCTTCGCTTCACTCCATTCTCTCAGGCGTCTGCAGAATTTTCTTCCACAACAAACCAAGATAACTTTAGCCCAATCACTTCTTCTTCCTCTTTTAGACTACGCTGACGTTGCTTATATGGACCTCTCAGAACAGCTTCTTGATAAACTTGAGCGACTCCAAAACGTGTGCATTCGATACATTTTCGGCCTACGTAAATACGACCATGTCTCTCACTTCCGTGCACAGCTAAACTGGTTACCTATTCGTTTTCGCCGAAACGTTCACATCCTGTCGCTGCTTTTTAATACTATTTTTAATCCTCGTGCTCCCTTCTACCTTTCTGAGCGATTTAAGTTCATGGCCACCAGCTCCCAAAACCGGTTGCGCTCAAAGGCCAATCTAACCCTCGCATTCCCATCCCACAAATCCAAATCCTATTCTAAATCTTTCTCGGTACATTCGGTCAGATTATGGAATCGGCTACCGATTGGCATTAGGCAATCACAAACGGTAGACTCCCTAAAAGGCAAATTAAAGAAGTTCTGGCTTGACTCTATCTCCTAAATATCAATTATCCTCTAGATATGTAAAATGTAGTTTATGTATGTATATTTAACTATTAATATGTATATTTCTATATCTATTTATGTAGGTATTTGCATGTAGTTTTATTTTAAATTTAATTATATACCTACGTTTTATTGGTCTTCTTCTTGTACACTTGTTTACTCGTTGCACAACCGTTCACTCATCTCAATCTCTCAAGGGTTAGCTGGAAGAGATCCCTTAAAGGGATAAGTTCGCCTTTGTACATATTTTTATATTAATTGTATTGTTATGGTTTTTCTTTTGTACAATAAAGTGTTTACATACATACATACATACTTATAAATTAATTAATTTAGTGATTTACTTTCTGTTCTTTCTTTGTACTTTCTCAATAAATACATTTTTTCTTAAAAAACTATGTTTTTAACTTTAGTTTTTCCATTTTGGCTACTTTTGGCTACTTCAGCTCAAATTCGGCTACTTTAGGCTACATAAGCTCTAAAAAATGGCGACACCAGGTCCTGAGTTGTTGGCAACACTGATCTTGTGACGGCCATCTTAGCTGAGACGAGTTTATTAATACGGGCCTAAGTATCTAGTCTGTAACGATAGAGACGCACTGAGCGACAAGCGAGAGAATACAACTTGTGCTACCCGTGCCGACACTAATTATAATTACAAAAGTAAAAATCGTCAGGTAAATATAAACAAAAAAAACATTAAAAACAGAAGAACTTAGTGGGGGTGTGAACCCTGGTGATCCCCCCTGGCTACGGTCTTGAGGCTACCTGAAGGTACAGTCACAACCCGTGAAAGTTAAGCCGTTTGCCACTCTTCCTAATTTATCTGTGCAAGACATGATTTCCCAACCAGCACTTTGTAAATTATAGTTAAGTTTTCTGTATCTTTCTTTTGTTTTTTGTTAATTCGTGCCAAATTGTTGATGCTGTATACTGGCTAATGTTGATGTAAGGTATTGGCATGTAGTTTTTGTATTTATTTTGCCACTAAATATTAGCACATATTTATTTAATAGTATATATACAGTATGTAAACTTACTAAAACCATCTCTTTCAACCAGTTGCTAGGCTAGTTGAGTTAAGTGTTTTACCACATTTTTTGCTAGTGTGTGTCGAATATTTTTAATTTTATCATTGCATAAAAATTATAACATCTCACCTTTTTCAAAGTCCCTAAAAGTATCATCCCATGTGTAATGTTTACTTCGTTGTTCAGTGCCCATTATAAGACCCGTATGTAATGTTTTCATCGTAACAGATTATTGAACTTGCGTTCAGTGCATTCTTTATTTAAATTTGAAAAAGTGTTAAGATTTCAATAATTTATATACCCCAACCTTATCTATCGCCTAGACATGCTCGGGTTCAAATAAATGGTTTTAGTAAGTTTACATACTGTATATTATATTTAATTATATTTTTTCTTATTACACTATTTATTCGTTTACCGTACTGTCCGTCTGTCACTCTCGGAGCTGGCTGAAAGTCCCTGCAGGTGTTTAACACCTCAGCATTATGCTGAGCCAGTGGCCGATTCACTGCCGCGAAGACACACTAACTACTTTTTTTATTGTTGTTTTCTGTTTTAATTTTTTTTCTGTGTGTCTGTAGTGAATAAATATATTTTTCTTTTTTTCCATATTTTTCTAATGCATTTTGGGTTGACAGCAGACTTGACATAATTATTACCCGAGTGTAGTACACGGCTAAATTAAGAAGAGTGGCAAGTGGAGTAACGTTTGCGCGTTGTGACTGTACAAAAGTGTGCGAACACCTTCTCAAAACAATAAAAAAGTAAGTCACTTACCGGCTGTTCGATTACTGCACTCATTTTTGTTTCGTTTTATTTTTCTGATGAAGTTACACTACGGTAGAAGTTGAACCTAAAAAAGTAATGTCAGAATAATTATACGAACACAGCAGCAATATTCCGAGCGTTTTTTAGTGTGCGTCTAAACAAAAAACACATTTTTAAAATGTGATATGATATAATTCCTTAATAACTCAAAGCTTCTTTTATCGACGACATTTTCCGTGTGAGCAACGTGTGTCACTGACGCGAGCCGAGCAAGTTCGCGAACTTTTAGATCGCGATTTTAAAGCTCGACCGTCTATCACCCCTTTAACATGATCCAATATGGCGGCTTTCGCGCAGTTAACAATTCGGTCGCTATGGTAACGCGCGCTCCCCTCACACCGAGCCGCTTACCGCCTACTTGTGACACCTATAGCTGTCAAAAAATTCATTTTTGCGACAAGATTTTGATGCCTACTATAGGTACTTTTTTTTGCACAGTCGTCATCTACGTGTCAAGACAATTCTAACAACACCTAACACGATATTTATCATGTGTAATTTAGGAGTTTCTATCGCCACCCTGAGTCTCCATCATCAGACCAGCTCGATGGTACTAGATTATTGTGTGTATGTATGTATGTAAACTCTTTATTGCACAATAAAAAAAAACAATTACAAGTAAATTCGTACATAAAATTAAGATTAACATGTATTTTATTGTCTAAAGGCATATGCAAATTTTCAGCTTCATCAAAATCCGGGAAGTGGAACAAATTTAACTTGTAAGATTTGACCTTTACATACATACATACATTGCAAGTTAAATAAAAGCTTGTAAACATCGACTCACGCGCAGATTCACATCACGTTGTGCGCGTTATACGAGTACCTACTGTAGTTTTACTGTACCCACGTTTAAAGATCTCCTGACGCTACTTCAAGACCTCAATGACTTCTACCTCGACGTCGCCCTGAAGGAACATGTGGGTAATGGCATCAAAAGTGAGCCGATGGCTGAACTCGCAGAACGTTTTGCCGTTAATCTGGACCTACAGACAAACATTTATTTATTTAGTTTCCGTGATATATACATACATACATACATAAACTCACGCGGCTCACGCCTTTATTCCCAGAGTGGGGTAGGCAGAGCTACAGAATTAACAACAACTCTAAAAAAAAAATAATAATTCTGTAACCACATTTTGCACTTTTAGGCTAAGATGTTTACCAGTGTATTAGTGACAGGTTGCAAGCCCATCGCTTAACAGTACTACACGCCTTCATTCCCTTAGTCGTCTCTTACGACATCCACGGGAAGACATGGAGTGGCACTATTTAATTATTTTTATTATTTGTTATATTTAGTTTGTGTTTGTGATATATATTTTTTCAATTTAATTTTAATTGATGTCTTTCACTCCTGTTAAGGTGTATTTCGCCAATGTCAAGTTATTAATAGACACTCCCATGGACTTATTAGAGCAATAAGTCCGTGGATGCCACACGCGAAGACAATTGTTCGGTAAAAGAGAATTTTCTCCAATGGACTAAACAGAAGCACATGCATGGGGTTAGCCCGACGCGCTTCTGTCAAGTCGTGATATTTAATTATCGCTAAGGTTGACACTTGTCACTGCCATAATATTATTGCAAGGGAAAATCGAACTCGTATTATGACGAGCAAATGAACTTCAACCGTAGGGTGGTAGACCACATTTTTGGCCGACTGTAATGGCTGCTCAATTGTGTGGGCGTTAATCGAACGTGTCGGATAAATCACGAGTGTGGAACTGGAACGATCTGTTCGAACAAAAAAAACTTGTATTTTCTGATAGTCTATATAATTTTTTTTTATTATAAAGCCCCCGACTCTAAACAGTCGGTAAAAAAAAGTCTAAAAAGTAAACAATAATAAGTATTGGCCCTATAAGTTTAATTATGAAATAATATAAAATACCCCAGCTACTTAGCGGTCCCCCGACGTTTCGACGCTTGAATCAAAATATTAATAACTACTATAATTAAACTTATAGGGCCAATACTTATTATTTTTAAACACGCTTTTTAAACTTAAACGCTCAATATCTCAAAAACGGCTGAACCGATTTTGATAAAACATGTCTAAAAACACTCCCGACTAATTCACTAAATCGGATCATTCGTTCGGGAACTACGATGCCAATGCCACAGACAGACACAGACACGTCATACTTATAACACCCCGTCGCTTTTGCGTCGGGGTACTTGTACTATTTACTTATTCTGTGGTCGGGGGTTAAAAAAGAAGTAGGCGGTAGCGTAATGCTATTCTTCTCCGGTGTGGCTTACTGCCCCTCATTCCAACGAGAACAAATTAATAAAAAAAAAGAATTTGTTACATAAAAATTCTTGAATTCCATTACCGTCTAGATTAGAGGGTTAGATGGCTCACCAAAAAGCCAGGCTCCTCGCAGCTGATATCGATGGTGAATTTATCGCCAGGCTTGAGGGGCATCGCGCCCGAATGCTCTCGGAAGCCCCAGGCCTTCTCCTCCGCGATGTAGTGGTTGCGCTCCAGGCAGCGCTTGATGAAGAGGAAGGCCAGTTGGAACGCCACGGTGTCGGACGGCTCCACGCCGGGGCCGCATTGGAAGTCGACGAAGAAGCTAAAGATAAATTATACTATTATATCCCTCAATTCCTGACGGATTCCCTCATCAGATTTAAATTTGGTGACAATTGGACTTGAAATTGAATTGAAATTTAAAAAGATTTATAACTTAACTTAAAATATAAGTATAGCATTCCGAATTTAAATGCAACACAACACACATTTTGATTTCTGGCCCTTTGTATTTAAGCAAGGATATTTAGAACTTAGATTTTGAAAATTTGGCTCGTATTGTTGAAGATAACGATTTCAGAGTAACGTAACTGAAGTGGAGATGAGAGGGACCCTTGGCTAGGTAAGAGGCATTGGTCTGATGAAATTTCGTTTAACTTTGTCAACGTCGTATCTGAGCGAGTAGTTAGATAGGAAAAAGCACTCATATTCTCTAAAGAATGAAGTTCCTATCTAACTATTGGATCAGATACGAGATTGAGGAATTGAAGGCAGGATTTGGCAGATAGTTGGAAGGATGAACGGCGTAAGAGACCGGGCAAAGAGGCTTTTATCCTGCAGTTGAAGGATGTGAACTGAAATGATGTTGCGGGTGGTAGGACCTTGTGCAGGGTCCGTCCGGACTGCTACCACCATCTTATCCATTAACCTACCGCCAAACAGCAGTGTTCGCATTGTTGTGTTCCGGTTTGGGGATAAGACAGCCGGTGAAATGACTAGCATAGAGGCATTCCATCTTAGTCCTCAGGGTTGGCAACGCGTTTGCAGTCTTAGGATTTCATTGCAGTCTTGTGAATGCGAATGTCTATGGGTCACAGTTTCCACTTACCATCAGGTGGCCTGTGTGCTCGTTCGTCTTCTCTACGCCATAAAAAAAAATGATTGTTGAAGATTTGTAAGGTCTATGACATCCCGAGTCTGTTGGCGTCCACCTCAAAGATACGTCTGCTCACCTCTTTGCATGGCGGTTAACGGATCCAGTCAGCCGAATGCTGCGACCCACAAACATGCCCCCCGGAAGAGGGAAGATGTACGGCGTTCCCTGACAACCAGACAATATTTATAGATAATGATTTTAAAGAAATAACAACGGGTTATGAGAAACGTTATTGTGTTATGTGGTGTTTTACCTAGACAAGCTCGCGTATACCCTGTGAGATAACAGTTCATACATACATTAGATCACGCCTGTTTCCCAGAGGGGTAGGCAGTGGGGAATGCAAATAACCGGTTATAACCGGTTTAAACCGGTTATTTTCATATAAAAACAGCTAATAACCGGTTAAATTGCATTCCCTAGTAGGCAGTGACCACTTCTTTCCACCTGTTACGATCCTGACAAATCTCTTTCGCTTCTTCCACATTCATACATCGAGTCATTCAAACGCTTTTAACCCTTTAACGCCTACTGTACTCGCACGGGTACAGCTAATAAAACTGAGATTTCAGTGGTTTTTCTGAAGTCTCAATTGATATCATTGCTCAATATGGTCATACATGTCTTTTAATTTATGACAAATTGATTATTAAGAAAATCGAATTAGATGTTAATAAAGCTAGTTATAGCAAAAAAAAGGAATTATTTAATTTTGGATTTTCTTAATAAATGTTATTTTATTAGTTCGTAGGTTACTGGTTACTATTGTTGCAATAAAAACAAAAAAAAATAGACAGTTTACTTTTGGGCGATAATGGGTTAAACGAGAACACACTGTCATATTTGGGACGCTAGCGGAGGCAGGGGTGGGTAGCTTCTCCAGTATTGTCAGAGGGCGCATTGCCTCTCTTCTCCATCGAGTGCGGGGCAGCCCCAATTGCCTCATGCAGACGGTTGAGGGGAGACTGGACGTGGACAGTGCTATTATGCAGCACTGGACGCGCGTCCAACTCTCAAAAGATACGCAACTGTCTAATGTACATTTAATTAAATTTTAATTTTAACTAACTAATATAATTATAAGACCAATGTTACTAGCACTATATGGGCAGCGCCTGAAATAAATGATTTTTATTTTATTTTTATTTATTTATTTCTATTTCTCGCCGGACAGCTTCACAAAATATTTCTTTTATTTTGTCCGGCAGCATGAGCATGTCACGCTCGCTCGAAGATCTTTTTGCGGCGGCGTCGTTGATCGGGTCGCCACCTTCCTGAACACGTGGTTGAGGGAGGCGATGGCTGAGATACGCGTCATACTCGTGAACGGGTGCTGTTTGTGGGGTCCGGTCTGTTCACGTTTGGAAGGACTTGTTGTTCAATTAATTATTCTAGTTATGGCTTTTGACGTAGAGACCTCGTCGTGTTGTTCTCATAGTTATTATTTTTAGTTTAAGGTTTATTGACCATACATTTGTAATAATTTAAATTTTTGGTGGCTTTAAGAATTCATTATTTATTACTTTTTTCCTTATTATTACTTAATGTAACTTACTTTTAAGTTACCTAGTTATTATGTTTTTATGATTGAAAAAATGACCTTCTGCTGGGGTTTCTTGCGGCGCTTCTTCTCCGCAATGACGGTCTTGTCCAAAGCGCTGGTAGATTCACTCCATATACCGACTTGTCAAAGAGCCCTCATGTGGCCGAATTACGGAATAAATTACGGAACAATTTCGCTCTGTATATTTCTTTCGTCAATCTTCTCTCATCCATCCTATCCAAATGACCCACACGGTTTTTTTCATGTAACTATGTTCCCCGATTACGCAAAGACCTATGGACCAATTTGAAAAATACTTTATTTGAAAGGGTATACTTCCTACTTTGTCACATTGTCAACACGTCAGGATCTGATATGGGATCTTGGATAAATCGAGGGAACTCCTCAAATATGACCGGCACACCTATAGTGATTTAGGTTAATTTCATAGTAACTCTTTACTCTTGAAAAACAATACATGGTGAAGTGGAACTGGTGATGAAGCACAGTGGCCATAAGACATCTAATTTAAGATAATATAGCGACTATAACGAACACATTTAAGTTTAAATGTGACTATGACTCCCGCAGCGTTGCTTGCCGCGAGCTTGAAATCCATAGTAATCCATAGTAATCCATAGTAATCCATAGTAATCCATAGTAATCCATAGTAATCCATAGTAATCCAAAGTTATCCATAGTAATCCATAGTAATCCATAGTAATCCATAGTAATCCATAGTAATATTATAAATGCGAAAGTGTGTGTGTCTGTCTGTCTGTTACCTCTTCACGCTTAAACCACTGAACCGATTTAGGTGAAATTTGGTGCAAAGATAGTTTGAATCCTGGGGAAGGACATAGGATAGTTCTTTTTACTAATATAAATGCGAAAGTGTGTCTGTCTGTCTGTTACCTCTTCACGCTTAAACCACTGAACCGATTTAGGTGAAATTTGGTGCAAAGATAGTTTGAATCCTGGGGAAGGACATAGGATAGTTCTTTTTACTAATATAAATGCGAAGTGAGTCTGTCTGTCTGTTACCTCTTCACACTTAAACTGCTGAACCGATTTAGGTGAAATTTGGTGCAAAGATAGTTTGAATCCTGGGGAAGGACATAGATACATAGGGGGTGAAATGGGGGGTTAAAAATTGTATAGAGCTACGATATAAACGAGTTCCACGCAGACGGAGTCGCGGGCAGAAGCTAGTGATGTATAGTTTCTTATAAATTTAGAAAAGTAGGCACTTTAGCGGGTGGTAGGACCTTATGCAGGGTCCGTCCGGATCGCTACCACCATCTTATCCATTAACCTACCGCCAAACAGCAGTGTTCGCATTGTTGTGTTCCGGTTTGGGGATAAGACAGCCGGTGAAATGACTAGCATAGAGGCATTCCATCTTAGTCCTCAGGGTTGGCAACGCATTTGCAGTCTTAGGATTGCATGGCAGTCTTGTGAATGCAAATGTCTCTGGGTCACAGTTTCCACTTACCATCAGGTGGCCTGTGTGCCCGTTTGTCTTCTCTATGCCATAAAAAAAAAAAAATATAAAATTGAGAAGTGGGACAACAATATCATTATATTATTATTAACAAATAATTAATTATTGTTTGCGACGAATGCGGGTTTATAACATTTATATTTTATTCGGGATCTATACGTATTTTTTGTCAGTTTCTTGAGCTAGAAAATAATCGATAGCCGATTACCGATTACCGACAACAGTGAGATAAGTGTCCTATGTTAATAATTCTATATTACAATGTTAGAGACAGACATACAAACACACAGACAGACGCGTTAAACTGGGTGTATCAATCTGTTCCCCAAACCCACCCAATTATTCCGCTTGGCTATTTTTCCCATTCGTGACTTTACCCAATCATTCTTAAGTCGCAAATTTCCCCATGGTAATTAGGCCGAAATAGGTGGAAGGTAAATTGAGTTAATGTTAGTTTTGCAGCAGGCGCGAAGGGCCGAAGCACCCAAAAATAGGAGCTCCGCAGGTGCGGAAGTGATATAGGTAACTATTCAAATAAATACAAATTAGGAAGTTATTATAGTGGAATTATTCCACCTGGCTACTGAAAAAAAGTAAAGACTGATAAATTTTGCGAATGGAATAGTAACTACCAGTAAAAAAAGATTTTGGGGACATTATTGTAATATTATACTCGTTAAATTTATCTTAGCCTAAGTGTGCAAATAAATACGCGAAATACGGAGATCCGGAGACGAACAAGGCTCATCGATATAGCCAAAGTTATCACCCAAAGGAAGTGGAAGTGGGCTGGACACATATGCCGCAGGGGTGACGGAAGATGGGGTAAGGCTGTTGTCGAGTGGAGACCCAGAACCGGGCGGAGGAACGTTGGCAGACAAGGAATGAGGTGGACCGACGACCTGGTCAAGGTGGCGGGAAGGTGCTGGATGAGAAGAGCACTGGACCGAGATGAGTGGCGAGCAATGCAGGATGCCTACACTCAGCATTGGGTGGCTATAGGCTGAACAAGAAGAAGAAGGAGAAGTGTGCAAAATGCGGTTACAGAATTATTAATACGTTTTTAGAGTTGTTAGTAATTCTGTAGCTCTGCCTACCCCACTCTGGGAATAACGGCGTGAGCTTATGTAATCTATGTATGTATGTTAACTCATCCCTCCCCTCCCTCCCCCTGTGTTGTGTTGGGGGTTAAATGAACTTACCGGGTATTTAATGTATGTAGCCATCGTTGATTTGGGTGATTAGCTGATGTTGGCTGGTTGCATGGGACCTAAAAGGAAAGCTTTACATTATTTTCACGTCTCACTCTCTGAAAGCAGGCCATTGTTTATCTTAGAAGCGTTGAAAGTGATACATGTCACACTCTACGGAAGAAAAGTAATTGCATGTTTAAATAAAGTACCAGGAGCGCAGCGGTTATTAGGAGGTGCGTAGCGCAACTTAGGCCCGTATTAATAAACTCATCTTGGCTGAGATGAGCGTCACAAGATCGTCAAAGTAAACGTCAAACCATAGAAAGCTGTCATTTTTGACACATCTCAAGACGAGCATTAGAGTTGAGATTACTTTATTAATACGGGCCTTAGATCGCAGGCGGTGCGGCGCACACGACACAGCGCGGATGTCTCCCTCACGTCACAGCAATGTACTTATAATGTTTATGCACTCCTAGTATATGGCGGTCTGCACGGCACTGTCGGTTACTTTTAATGTCTATGCCACCCTCCAACTCTATCATCAGATCAGCTCTTAGATACCATAATATAGTAGATTGTACAACAAGGGCATAAAACAAACCATTTTTCCGAGACTTAGCCTGCCGGCTCGGTTGGATAATTAAGTCTAGGATAAAATGGGTTTTAAGACCGAGTTATACACTCTGCTTTTCACTTCGATTACGAGGAAATAAAACAGTGATAATGTAAAAAAACTTTAATAAGTTCTTTTGCATTTTTTTCCATGTGATAATGTAAAAAAACTTTAATAAGTTCTTTTGCATTTTTTTCCATGCGTGTGTTAGGTGTGAGCATTATTTTCCTCTTCACTAGACGACATTTTAATTAAATTCCATAACACAACAAGTTTTGCAAAGAAAATAACTAATTAATAGTCCAAAACCTCTTTCCCGCCACTGTATTTCTGTCAATTTTTTTTTTTTTTCTGTTTGCGATTTTTGACTTAGGTCGAACGCAATACTGCCAAGTTTATACCTACGTTGATTTTTTAATGTTCTTGTTAATAATGCTTGTTTTTAATAGTTTTAAATTTCTTCTTTGTTAGATGCAACTACGATGCAAATATAAATAAAATTAAAGTAAATTTATTCAAATAACAAGTTTATTTAATGTAGTCACCTCGTCTGTCTGGCTGTAGGGCTTAATTGTCTTAGTCTAGATGACGACAACCATTTATGCACTAGTGCATAAAATGCGATTTTATGCAGCCTATACCCAGCATAAAGAAGGACTTTACGAGCATGAGAAGTGAAAAATAATATTGCTGTTATCGGGTTTACATACGTATTCCAAATTTCAGCCACTGGGGACTGGTTCAAAATTAACACGTACAGTCATACCTTCACGCCTTCCCAGAGTGGGGTAGGCAGAGCTACAGAATTACCAACAACTCTAAAAACTCACCACACCACCACACACCACCACCACACAGACAATATTCAACAGAACCACATTGTGCTCAAACAGGCTAAGATTTACCAGTGTATATTAGTGACAGGTTGCAAGCCCATCGCTAACAATACTGAAATGAAATGAAATGAAAATCTTTATTGCATAAATGAAACAATACAAGAAGTAGAAGCAATTCAATGGGTCCTGTGCTAGGGATCCCTGTGCTACAGGACCCAGTTCCGTGTCAAGAACAGTTTTAATTTGTACAGGGTTATACAGGGTTACATAATTTTCTACTTACTTTAAATATTTCTATGAATGAATCTTATTCTAAATTATAAATGTGTGTGTGTGTGTACGTGGACGCGTGTGTAATTAAATACTTGAACAATAATAATTATTGGATAAATATAATATATGTATAGACACCTGTAGACACTTATTTTATCACGGACAGTAGAAGTTCAGTCTCGTGATAATCCTGGTGCATATTTGTCGCCATTTTGTTAGTAGGAGTGTGCTGGGGGCCCTGCTTACTTGATTACGTTTGGTAAAGCATTTCATGACTAGTGGTAAAATAAATGCGTGGAATCTTTGAGCAAATTTCGTACAATACTACAAGCCTTTATTCCCTTAGTCGCCGTACGACTTCCACGGGAAGACATGGAGTGGCACTATTCTAACCCGGCAACCACACGGACGAAAGTTAAATACAAGCTTGTAAAAATACAACCTTACCCATTATCCACAGAGGTACGACATGATGGCCGCCAGCATAGCGTCCAGGCTGGTAGGGGGAAACGGGAGGTTCTAAGTAGTCGGAATTAAAATGCAGTTTCAAAATTGCAGGGTTTTGTATGCCCCGCGAGCCTGTGGCCCCGCGGACCCTTTAGTCCCCGGTGGACCCCTGTCCACATGCTTTAGTGCCCAGGCAGTTTCTGTCAATGTTGAGTTTAAACTTTAACGATCGTCAAGGAAAAAGTTATTGCAAAAAGGTTGGAACACTTAAGGTCGACGGCCACCACACATTGTGTTAAAGGGGTGATACACAGTCGAATAAGTTCGTTCGTGGAATAAAAGAAGATGTAGTGACTAAGATTGAAAAGAGCACGCTTCGATGGTTCGGTCATTTGGAAAGGATGGATTAAAGAAGATTGACGAAAGAGATATACAGATCGAAAGTGAGTGGACGGGTCGGAAGGGGCCGCCCTAGGCGTGCTTTTTCGAGTCAAATCGGAGAAATACTGGAAAAGGGCCGAATCTTAAGTACCCGAAACCGACGTGCGTGTATGACTCGATGTATGAATGTGGAAGAAGCGAAAGAAATTTGTCAAGATCGTAGCAAGTGGAAAGAAGTGGTCTCTGCCTACCCCTCTGGGAAACAGGCGTGATTTAATGTATGTATGTATGTATGTATGTACCTATGTTCCTCGGCGATCCAACATATTTGAATTTTGCTCGTTTTTACGATGCCCTGTGTGAATATGGCACAAAACCTTTATACATAACAAAAAATAAACTGACCATAACGCAAAAATCTAGCAACAATACTACCATAAAGAAATGAAAAAGAAGAACTAGTGACTTTGTCAAACGGCAGGCAAACAATGGATTTCCCAGGGCCAGGGCCCCACGATGATTTGTGATAAATTCTTAAAGTGACGTTGAAAAAATGTTGAAAGCCATGTTCGAACTTGCACCATATGGCTCTATCAGCCACCCTGGTAGGATGCAGACTTAACGGAAGCATGACAAGAGCGGCTCCTCAATACCAAAGCCATGCCTTTCTAAGGATTAAACATCAATTATAGGTATGTAGGCTTCTCTAGTATTCTGGGTATAAATCCGCGTCTCCACCAACCGCCCGCGCTAGCGCGGCAGCCTCGGATGCCTGGCCCGCGAGCCAGCTTCGTGATCAGCCTGGAGACACTGAGGCGAGCCTCGCGAGGTAGATTACCACCACCGTTCACCAGGGCTCGGAAACCTGGTTAATTTTACTAAGCAGCTCGTCAGAAGCGCCATACATTTCAAAAAGAGCATTTTTATTTCGATTTTGCTCACTCAGCAATATGAAACTGTTCCTGCTCAAAAAATTTCGCTCGCTAATTTGTTCGCACCGCCCACCAGTCCCACCACCCCTTTCTCGTCTTTCCTAAAAGGTTAGTAGCTAGCTCTTCAGTTAGTTGCATTTTTACTTGCTCGCGTGACTTATGATTGTATGATCCCAAGCAGCGTCGGCCAAACGATGCTCCATCCATTTGTCATTTGAAATTAACCAGGTTCATCCCAACGTTTATAACGCTCGTGAATCGATTCTGCTCCCAGCGAGCGTTTACGAAAAACTGGTAGTGCGTTCCCAAGCCCTGCCGTTCACACCGAACGAACAGTACACACTGAGGCACGTTTAAGCATTTCGCTTTTTTTGATGGCCGACGGCTCGACTCCGAGGCACGCTCAGCCGAGCCAACGTGCGTCCGAACGGCCCCGAGGCACGTCCGTGTGGACGGAGCATTTGACTCGCGAGGCTGCCGCGCGATCGCGTGCGCTTGGTGGGTACGCGGCTTATTTCGTCGAGAACTATCCAATCTTCCATGGTAAAAAGTATGCTATGTTTTGGACTACCCATGTCACAACAGCTGCTCACAACAGGTTGAGATTGGTGATGATGATGATGATGATGATGATGATGATGATGATGATGACGATGACGACGACGACGACGACGACGACGACGACGACGACGACGACGACGATGATGATGATAATTTTTTTAATGTGTGGGACCCTTCAACAGTCCCTGCTTTTCCGCTGGTGCTAAGGCTGCGTTTCCACCAGACCTGTGCGAGGCAGCGAAGCGGTGTTGTGAGGAAAAATCCACCAATAGGATTCATTTGTTTTACTAGTCTCACTATCCTATTGGTGGATTTTTCCTCGCAACACCGCTTCGCTGCCTCGCACAGGGGTGTCATTAAGAGGATTTTGAAGCTGAAAATTTCCAGACAAAATGCGATTTTAACCTTCTCTCCCGTTAAACCTATTCCGATATTTTCGGTTTTTACATAATAATATGTAGTTTTTACACAAGTTTCTTCGACGGACTTCCTTCATGTACATTTCAATTGGGTGAATTTTCAAACAGGTATTTTTGGGTGTCACACGGCTGTAATACGCAAAATAATTAATAAAATAATGTAAAAAAAAATGTTTTTCATCATATACACTGTCATATTAAGAGGCCATACATAATCATCACGCAAATGTAAGCCAAATCTCTGAAAAAAAATTTTGAACTTTAAAAATAGCGCGAATATGACCACTCTGAGGCATGTCACACTTCCAGTTTTGTCCAAACAAGCTCGCGTAACTTTGTGTGTACGCAATATCTTAATTACGTATTATACATCATTAGAAAGAATATTAGATGACGCTTCTTAATAATTATCCAATTATGCAAAAATATTAATACCTAAAAGTAGGCAGACCGCTTTGTCTTTGTCCCGCGCCGACCACTCACGAAACGACTCGCAAATACCTGCTGATAACTGGTTCGTCTAGCGACTTACCGCCATGTTTACGTTTTTATTTAAAGAGACCATTAGTTGTGCTTTCGCGACCGAATGGAGTGGACATGTATCTGTGCGCCGTTAGAGCTAGCGAGGTTAGTCTTTTTCGCGATGTATTTTGGTACCCTGTGAAGTAATTTCAGTGGCGCGTAATTTCTGTACGTTAAATAAGTATATTTTAGTTATTTTTTTGATATTTATAATATACCTTTATAGACTAAATTAAACCCGTAATGCATCTTTTAATAAAGTATATAGTGCAACCGATATCTTTGAAAAACTGTTATGCCGTAATTTCTGTGGCGTAATTTCGGTGGCGTTTTTGTCCACCGAAATTACAAATTCCCACCGATATTACAAGTCAAGTCAATTTTGTATAGGATTTTGTTAAAAACAGTCATAGATTTAGCATAAATGCGTAGCTAAAATTACATTTTATATAACGATGCTAATATTTATTTATTAATGATATTTAAAAATTTAATGATGTCTATAATCAGAACTATTTAAATTGACTAAAATAAAAACCAAGTTAATGCGATGAGTTAATGCGATTACTAATGAATGAATTAAGGACAGAGAGCCTCGTTGCCAGTTGCCCTATTCTTGAGTGGACTAATCAATCATTTTTTGATATTTTTTTAGGAGAAATAATGACAAAAACAAAACGGGGTAAAGAAGAGCGACTAGAAAAAAAGAAGCTAGCCGAAAGGTTACGAAAAGCTAAAATTAAAAATGATCCTCTAAAGTACGAAGCACGTATATTCATCATTAATTTCAAAGTAAATTTACGATGTAATTTCGGTGGCACCGTTGTAATTTTCGGTGGCGCAAAAAAAATAAAAATAGTTATTAACTAAAATAATAACTTCAGAATGGTGCCTCATACAGCATTTCGATTAGAAATTTAATCTCTTTCTAGTCATTGTATAAATTATCACCAAACGATGAAAAAAAAATGCGCCACCGAAATTACGAAAAAACGTCCATCTCAAAAATTCACCCAATTATGGTTATTCCAGCGAGAACTTTTAAATTTACTGGGATAAAAAGTAGCCTTTGTTTTATTCCAGTGTATAAGACATATTCATTCCAAATTTCATCAAATTCTGTCCAGCCGTTGCAGCGTGAAAGAGTAGCAAACATCCATACATACCTACTAACGTTTCTAATATTAGTAACGATTATGATAACATAGGACTGTACATTTTTCTTTCCAAGAACATATTTCTTGGGAGGAAACAAATTAAAACGAAAGACAACGAAAACGTACCGTGCAACCATTTCCTTAATAGAGATCGGCATTCTTCGTGTTTCTATGACACACGAGTGACAAATATACTGTCAGTTGCGAGAACGCTAAAAAGCTAGGAATACTATACAAACCTAGATTTTTTTAGCGTAATTTTCAAAAATCGTGCGAGATCGGACTTGATTTCGCTCATTGAATACAATACAAACACATTCCAAAATAATTTGCTCTTCCATTAAAAATCGTATTCCAACCGCTTCTAAATTTTAAAATGCAACACTGACTCATTTCGGATTGTGTCCGTTTTGTATTCAATGAACGATTTAGGGATGAGAAACGTTATTGCTCGGCGCTGAATTTCTATAGTTTTTTTTGACAGCTACATGATTTGACTATCGCTTTACAATCCTCATAATGGGATTAGTGTCTGTCTTCTTCTAATATATATTTTTGTTTTAGTCAATAGAAAAACATTATCCTCCATAGAACAAAACGCACAACCAAAATCAACACACTTCACAACCCTTGGTATACTTTTTCTGTCCACTACAGGTAAGATAATTTGTTTTATTATCTCATAAAGGTATTCAGATTGCACCGAGCAAACGTCGAGCGTCCAGTGGCGCCCTCATTACTATTATTGTGTTTACTAATTAACTAAAGATTTTCCTTGCAATCAAACAATACGTTTTTGTAACGCAAGTAAAAACACAATTTATGGGATACGTAACAAACTTTAATAACAATTACCCTTTGAGTAGTCAGCTTAACGGGAAAAGGTGGCCACTTTTTTTCGTTAAGTTAATAACTCGAAGGTGAATTGTTATTAAACTATATGATATACCCTATAAGTTGTGTTTTCATTTGTAGTACAAAAAACTACCGACCAATTTCAAGAAAATACTTTAGTTTATTAGAAAACACTATAATAGTAATGAGGGCGCCATTGTACATCCGGCGTACGCTCGGCGCACGGCAGTCTTAAGGTTATATGACGTTCGAAGTCCTCTTCTTTTTTTTAATTCATGGAGTTCTATGTTCCATATATTCTCCCATGAAAGTAGATTTATTTAGAAACGTGAATATGGTTTAAACACTCATTTTTATAAACTCGTTGAGACGACTAACTAACTAACTGCTTAATTTTTATGTCCAGAGGAATAAATAATTGACGACAGAGGAGTACAAAATAGGTTTAAAAATCAATTAAAAAGTTTGTAAAAAGATATCTCTCGTAGGCTTTACTATGGGTACGGTCGGCCAAGAAAGTGGTCTACCAGTTTTGACATAAGTTTCTGTAAGATCTAATTATCACTAAGGTTGGCACTTTTCACTGTCATTACATTATTGCAAGGCAAAATCGAACTGGTTGTATAATGACGTGCAAATGAACTACAACCGTAGGGTGGTAGACCACATTTCTGTCCACTGCGACTGTATCTACTGGACAACACGATAAACATACTTATATAGATAAATTAATACTTAAATACATAGAAAACATCCAAGACTCAGGAACTTCTCCTTTTTTAAATTATTTGCTCTTCACCCAAATATTGAACCCAGGACCACTAGCTTCGTAGGCAATATCACCACCAACGTGAAACACGTCTTCATATAACCTAATTTTATTTAATGAATTGTTTTCAGCCGTAAGAACCACATTCCGAAATGCCTCTCATGAACTTCTTCAAAAGACTCTGCGGCCAGAAGGGAGACGAGACCACACGAAAAAAAAGAACCGCACGAAGCAAAAAGTCCGCAAAAGACAAGGAAAAAGAAAAGACATCCAAGCTGTTAGTCGATTCAGATACGACTTCCAGTGACGAGGTCATCTTCGCGGAGACGGAAAGTGATAGTAGCAGCAACTCTGGCGGGAAAGGGAAAGGTTTCCAAGGTGTATTACTAGATTCGTCCTCAGACAACGACAGTGATAAAACAAAGAAAAAACGTAAAAAACGTAAAAGTGGGAAAGGTAAGACGAGTAAAAAGGAAGCAGAGGATGACAACAAAAATAATACGAAGAGCAATAAGAATGTGAATGATTTCAATCCTATAATCGATTCGGAATCAACAGTTAGTAGTACAGAGAAAAATAACAAGGGGTCTTGGTTAGGTTCGAAAGGCAGCAATGTGAAGATTGATAGCTTGAAAAAGCCAGAGCCATTAGGAAGCGGGCCGGATAAGAAGAAAAACAAGAGTAGAAACGCTGAATATACGAACTTTAAAAACATGATAATAGATTCAAATTCGTCAGTAAGTACTGCAAACCAGAAAAACAAGAAAGGTGATATCGATATCGTGAATTTTACCAGTCTTCTTAAAGATTCAGATTCGTCAGCAAGTGCTACGAAACAGAAAAACAAGAAAAATAATATAGATATCGTGAATTTTACCACTCTAGTAAAAGATTCAGATTCCTCAGCAAGTGCTACAAACCCGAAATCCAAGAAAAGTATTACAGATTGTGTGAATTTTAGCAGCATTCTAAAAGATTCAGATTCATCAGCAAGTGCTACAAATAAAAAATCCAAGAAAAGTTGTAAAGACAATATGGATTTTACCACTCTGCTAAAAGATTCAGATTCATCAGCAAGTGCTACAAACCAAAAATCCAAGAAAAGTAGTAAAGATAATATGAATTTTACCAGTCTTCTAAAAGATTCAGATTCGTCAGCAAGTGCTACGAAACAAAAAACCAAGAAAAATAATATAGATATCGTGAATTTTACCACTATTCTAAAAGATTCAGATTCCTCAGCTAGTGCTACAAACCAGAAGTTAAAGAGAAGTAGTAAAGACAACATGAATTTTACCAATCTTCTAAAAGATTCAGATTCGTCAGCAAGTGCTACAAACCAAAAATCCAAGAAAAGTAGTAAAGACAACTTGAATTTTACCAATCTTCTGAAAGATTCAGATTCGTCAGCAAGTGCTACCAACCAGAAATCAAAGAAAAGTACTAAAGACAACATGGATTTTACCAATCTTCTAAAAGATTCAGATTCGTCAGCAAGTGCTACAAACCAGAAATCAAAGAAAAGTAATAAAAACAACATGAATTTTACCAATTTTCTAAAAGATTCAGATTCGTCAGCAAGTGCTACAAACCAGAAATCAAAGAAAAGTAATAAAGATAGTGTGAATCTTACCAATCAACTAAGAGATTCAAATTCATCAGCAAGTGCTACAAATCAGAAGACCAAGAAAAGTAATAATATAAACGCAAACTTCTTTGGAAATCTACTTAAAGATTCAGATTCATCGAATAGTGCAGACCGGGATAAAGGAACACGCGAAACGACAGGTAATGATCTAAATGCCTGTGACATCCATACACTAACATACATCGAATCATCAATTTGTGGAAATAACAACATTAAAACCGCGAGCAAAGACAAGAAAGGTAATAGTGCAAACTCAAACATTGACATTACGTTGAAAGATTCAGATTCATCAGCCAACAAAACATACAGTCCTATTGCTGATAGCAACGATACATTTCAAGTTGACAAACCACTGAGTGGTACAAGAAGGGATGAAGAGAGCAAATTTAGAAATAATATTAGTGTAAGCTCTGACTTTGGCGGTAATAATATGCTTATCGATTTGGATTTCTCAAACTACAATGAAACCGGTGAAAAGACACAGCAAAACATTAAAACTATCGATGATTTTAAAGGAAATAACGATATTATTAATGTACAAGACTTTCCATTTTCATTTTATCCATTAAGAGATTTAGAATCCTGTGACGGTGGTAAAGAAATCAGACCACTGGAGAAAGAACCCAGAAAGGCTGATGGTGTAGTTGAAGATAACATTGATGTCAATGGCTCCTCCATGATTCCTTGCCCGTTAGATTACGTAAATTATACTGACAACCATAGGAATGACAAGGGCTGTATAATTAGTGAACCTAACAGTAATAAAGATGAGCGTCCTGTAGCTCCTAATCTAATAGAGAATTCAAAATCTTCGGAGAGTCTTGAAGCAGGGAAAGAAACTGAGCGACCACTAAATAAGTCCTATGATATGAGCAAAAATAATAATGATTTTGTCCGTTTGTCTCCGCCTCCTCACCTATTAGGGGATTCAGAACCTTTACACAACAAAGATGATGATAGCAAGAATATAGATAACGATGAAATATATACCGCAGTTCACAAAAAAATATACCTCGGTATGGATGACGGATCGCCATTATTTAAAGACTTAAATTTATCAACTCCTGACAATCATGAAGAAAAAGCGACAAATGATGATTTGGAAATTAATATTGATTTAATAAGTGATAAACAATTGAAGAATTTTGGATTATCAGCCATTTATTTTGATAGAACTAGTGAGAGTCGTAAAATAGACTATATATCCATAATATCACGACAAATTCATGATTTAGAACCTAAATTAGAAAATAAAAATGATAGCACTTATGATAACTCTGGTAACCTATTGGAGGTGCCGGAAACTGCAGAAAGAGATGAAGCAGTTACACAAACTGAGATCGAAGATGTACATAAAATTGAAGATAATGTTGATAATTCTTTAAAACCACCTGACTTAAAAGATGATTCAAAACCTTCGGATTACAATATAGATAAAAACGTTATTTCCATTCAGGAAGAGGATGAAAGACCTGAAAGTAATAGTCCATTAGTTGACAGTTTGGAAACTTTACAAGTCCATGAAACACCTAAACCTGCAGTTGAAGAGTCAAGCTATGTCAATAAACCAAATAACTTTGTTAATGAATTTGATTCACTTGAAATTTTTGATGTTTCGGAAAGTTCAGAAAGTGATAGTAGTTCCATTTTTGATCAAACAGTACTTTTAATCGATAAAAAACATAGAAGTGGTAAAACTCGTAAACTACTAAGAGGGTCTGAACCTCAAAACAGTGATCAAACGACCATAGAAACGATTAAGGAATCAAAAATAAACAATGCTATGAGGCAAAATATATTTGCTGTCAATAATTTATTATCCGGTTTTGAATTTTCGGACAGTAACAAGAATGATAATGGCGATACAAGAGTTATGTCCATCAATAAGATGCATGAAGTGGCTGGAGGCCTTAACCTACTGAAAGAATCTCATTTCTTGGATAGTAATACAGTTGATAGAGAGACGGACAAAGAGTACGGCATAGCCGAGTTGAGCAATATGTTTAAAAGTCTTAACTTAAATGAATATATTAACAATGACACACAAAATAGTTTTACTGCAATAAATGATAATCATGATAAAAACAATCAGTTAAATTCTGTAAAAGACCCAGATTTACTGCCGAAAGATATAGACCATTTAAAACCGAAAAGCAGTAGCGTAGAAGATGAAGCTTCCATGGATAAGCCTAGCATTAAAGACGATAATCTGAAAGAAGTACTCAACCAAAGCAACAGTACAGCTGATGAACAGGAACACAGTCATGTAGCCAAAACACTAAAGGATTTACAACTAGTAAGTAATGACCAGGAAAGCCAAATTCAGGAACTTAGTGATACTGAACTTAATCTTGATGATATTTGCATACGAAAGTATTTAAAACTTACGCACAGTATAGTAGGTAATCACACAGAGAGAAAATCTGAAAAGCTTGACGACAACAGCAAAAATAATAATGTTATCATTATTGAGAACTTTATCTCACCTTCAGCGATAAGTAATGATCAGGAAAGCGATATAGCTATTGAAAATGTTGATATGAAGACTGCTAATCCGATGAAAAACACAGAATCATTAATCAACGAAAGCAACAATACTGCTGATGAAAACGAAAATTGGAAAATCTCTAAACCTATTGAAGAGGAATCTCCGGAACAGTTGGAATCTTGTGAGGAAGAAAGTGATGAAAAAGTTGTCCTTGCCGCTAATTATCTACGAGAGGGTTCATCTCCAGATAACGCAGGCAAACAACCAGATACCAAATATGGAAATGTCAACGATGAAAGCAAAAGTAATGAAATTATTGATATGCTATTATCTCTATCAACCCTAAATAATAATGAAAAAGATGATAATTATATTTTAAAAAACAATGATATGACAGATGTTGAACCACTGGAGAACACAGAATTACTACTTAACCAAAGCAATACTAATGGTAATTCTAATATTATCGAACCACTTGAAGATTCTTCACTTTTAAGTGGCGATACAAAGAACAAACTAAAAATCGATTTTAGGGAAACTTTTATCCTTGTTTGTAAAAGTCTACCAATAACATTTAAATCTTCGCAATATGATGGAGTAGACAAATCAATGGAAGCTAAATCCGAAAAGGTCGAAACAATTAACAATGGGAATGACAACGACATAAACTGGGACTGTGTTGACGAAAAAACTAGCACTAATGAAAATAGCAATGCTCAATTTTCCATGACACTAGCAGACCCTGAATCTAAATGCACTAATGACAAAGACGGAAAAATTAAGGACATGGATGAAATGTGTGAATTCTGTGGTAATTATAATGCAAAGGATTTGAAATCTTCAAATCATAATGAAGAAAACATAAGAATAGAAAGTCCATCCGAAAGGGTTGACAATGTATGTAAAAAACCAGATAACATTATTGAAAAATTTGTTATTGCTCTTACAAATAACAATGAAACGGAGGCGGGAGTAACTTTTGCAAATAGTGCAATCGACAATAAACCACTAGAAGACTCATTTTTCAGAAAAAGTGACAGTTTCGTACAAGCAATAGACTCGAAATCCTCAAGTTGTAGCAAGAAGGGAAGATTGAAGAAAGATGATGGTAAAAATGGTAATCTTGGTGATAAGTATTCCCTTATAGATTTAAAGGCTTTACTTACTAATGAAATAAAAAAAGAATTGGTCAAGAAAACCAAAGACAATATCCTAATGGTTAATAAACTTAATATGCCACTTGAGTTGTTTAACAATTCAGAATATTTAGAGATAGATGCGGACGGTATTGAATTAAAGAAAGATGATTCCCCTGGTAAGGAATATGACGTCCGTATCGCTGATAAAGAAGATGGACTGAATATTAAAACAGACCGTGAAGCTGAAAACGCTGAAGGGAAGAAGGAAGAAACTAATTTTGAGAAAGACTGCAGTCATTCAGATGAAAATGCTGATGACGATGAAACCCGACATGAGAATGATGTTCCACGTGATTCCAAAAACTAGTCTCATCATATTATTGAGTGCTTGGTGGCCAGTTTTCGAAATTGTCATGGATATTTTACTAGATACGATAACACATGTTAAAATTAACAAAATTCTTAATGTTACAACAACAAAGTCCGGTAAAATTACAAAAAGAGAAGCAATAAAGAAAGGGATCGATTGAGAGGTAATCAGACCAAGTCCGTCTATAGAGGGCGCTGCGATCACCGAGGTTGACTGCAGTGGATAACTGGACGTCCTCTGCAGACGAGGTGACGATTCTGAAGAACTGTCTGTTCCCGAAGGAACACTGTTTCAAAACTTCAAAACCTCCTCATGTTACCTTTTTTGTCTTGCTGTAAATAAATAAATTCTTATCTCGGATTTGACACGAATTCATTTAATCTCGTATCATTCCCCTGCACGGTCACGAGCGTTAATTTGGGACCCATTTCAAGAAAAATATGCTTCAAGTCGTCAATGTCATTAGGGATGTCAAGTCATTTGTAACTTTTAGGAAACTGTACCTTATTCTTGTAGAATGTCAGATTGACTTTAGACCTAAGGTGGGTCCCAAATTAAGTCTCGTGACTGTATAGTAAAACACAACTGATATGGCTTATCGATGTACCTGCGCAGAAGACGATTTTTCGAAGCGCTGGAACCAATCAGCGTGATCCACGCGGTGCGCGGTTGTATTCTGTGCTATTATTGGTTATTAGTGACGCCATGTTGACGCCCGCGTGTCATTCAGTCAGCTGTGAGTGAGTTGGAAAGAATAGATGCAACTTAATGACTATTACATACAAGACTACTATGACGTACGAGTCTGACCGTGGGTTTTAATCGTGCTTTCGGAAATCATCGGAATCGTTGTTCGTGTCTGCGCGAACGAAGATTCACGACACGCCATATCAATTGTGTTCTACTGTAAACACGGACAAGTTCATCGTTCATTCAGCGTACTTACTTGCCCGTCTATCCGGGACTTAAGGACCGTATTAATAAACTAATCTCAACTCTAATGCTCGTCTCGAGATGCGTCAAAAATGACAGTGTTCTATGGTTTGACGTTTACTTTGACGTATCTTGTGACGGGCCTCTCAGCCAAGATGAGTTTATTAATACGGGTCTAAGAGGCCCAATCTGACAATTCAACGCTGTAGATTTAACTTCAAATGCTTCAAATTTGTGTACTGATAGTGAAAATCGGAGTAATGTATGAATTTTTTTAATCGCATATCTCAACAAAAGATAACCCTAAAAAAAGATCACCAAAGGTGAAATTGAAGTGCACTATGAACTCCATGTAAAATTCTGTTTTGCTAGAAAGAGATAGGAACTCTTTGTTGGCTTATACCTTGGTTATTTTATTAACTATTAAAAAAAAACTGATCTGGTAGTTACGTGTTTTTTGAAGCTGTGCAAAAAAATCATTCATATGCCTTGTTCCACTTTCAAGTCAATTGCGATGGCGAGTGCGTTAGGCAATAGATCAGCTGCGTCGCTATCGCCTAACGCACTCGCAATCTCAATTGGCTTCAAAGCGGAACAATTGTTTTCATTTCGTATGCAGACAAGCCTTTGATTTTCATAATGAAAATTGCGATTGCGAGTGCGTTAAGCAATAGCCCCTCAGGTCAAAGACTGTTTTTTAACGATTAGAATAGACGCCTTGGGTGAGCTACAACCGCGATATATTGATATTATGAAACCGCGATTAGTTTGGGATTGGAATAGCTGTCAATTCATATGCACTTTGACGTAAGTATATGGTAGAACCACAGTCTATAAACCAATACAGTCGTTCGACGAAGTCGTCTAGACAGGGCAATCGTGCGGGGTGTGAGGGGCGAGGGGCGGGTAGGGCGAGCCCGAGCTGCATACGTCGCCATTGTTAGTAGCTCGGGACATATCTTTCAGGGCTACTGCGTGTCGTGTGTTGTATTTTGATGTGTTTAGAATAAAAAATGGTGCATACGACATGTGCTGTGCGAGAATGCAATTCATCATCTCGCACAAATAAAGATCTGCGATGTTATCAATTTCCACACTCAGAAGAAAGGTAAATATATTATTTTATAGTGCTTAATTTACAACATTTTTGTCATGTCATGCCAACGTAAACAAAATGGCGGATGTAAAAGCGTGACGCCTGCCAGCAAAAATTTAAACTTTTCTCAAACAAAACAATTACATCCATTTTCAAATTTAAAATGGCGGACATGACTTTTATAAATAAAAATAATAATAATAATTTATTTTTATTTCGAATGTCATGGATTCATATTTGGGGGTGCTGATTACGAAAAAGATATCCATGTTGAAATCAAAGATGGCGGACGTTATTTTTTCTTAAAAATCGATATGGGTGTCATCTTCGAGGTTCCTCGGGGTGCCGATTACGAAAATGACATTATTTTTGGAATCCAAGATGGCGGACGTACCTTTTTTTTTTAAATATAATGATATGGGTGTCACTTTCGAGGTTTCTCGGAGTGCCGATTACGAAAATGACATTATTTTTGGAATCCAAGATGGCGGACGTTTTTTTTTAAATATAATGATATGGGTGTCATTTTCGAAGTTCCTCGGGGTGCTGATTACGAAAATGACATTATTTTTGGAATCCAAGATGGCGGGCGTTTTTAGACGTTTTTATGGCGGAACAAAGAAACGTACATACATACTTTAAACCTAAAACCATTACCCTCTTTTTTTGGGCAGTTGTGTAGTTTGTGACAACCCTAGGTAATTACTGTGGCCTTGTGCGGCGTCGGCATTTACGCAAACATCAAAGGCGTCGGCCCACTGTTAGTTACTCTTTACACTGTGGTAGAACCGTCACCTCTAATCCCTTTCTAATCGCGGCTAGATAATACTAGGGGTCGCGATTTCAACTGGAAAGAACCTTATAGCTTAAACTGAAAGGTAGCATTTTGAGCGGATTGTCTTTCTACATATTTCATTTCGTTTTAAACTGCTAAAGATAACCTCTTTATGATTATACTTAATACTTTGAAATCTCCAGGTAAAACAATCAATAAAAATCGTGGCGATAAAGCTGTCAGTTCCGGTGGCAACCAATTTTCACTTTCTACTTTATTCCATTCAATCTTATCCAAATTTTCATGTGCGGGCACATCAGCTAAAAGTCCCGCCAATAAGGGTAAATGGTGGGGGAAAAGCTCGGGAAAAAGCTCGGGAAAAAGCTCGGGAAAAAGCTCGGGAAAAAGCTCGAGAAAAAGCTCGGGAAAAAGCTCGGGAAAAAGCTCAGGCAAAAGCTCAGGCAAAAGCTCAGGCAAAAGCTCGGAAAAAACCTCAAGAAAAGACAGTATCACTAAACTAGACGATAACAATCAAGATCATACCACAGCCAGTCTAGTAGGAAGTGGTCAACGAGAGGACAACCAATATACAGACGGCAAAAGTAGTAAAGATGGCTATAAAAGTGGTGAAAATAATGGCTATAACGTTATAGATAGCAGAAAACCTACTACTAGTTGGTTTTCATGGCTTAACTCTGAATCATCAACGAGTGACGCAGGCAGTAGACATGATCATAAGAGTGTGGGTTCACTTGCAGATTCGGAATCCTCATACATACGTGAGAACGATGTCAATAGCGACAGGTTTAACAGTAAAGTAGAATGCGCCAAGGATACGTGTGAACCAAACTTAAAACCGCGTAAATCAGAAGAGAAAAGGAGTGTTAAAATCGGTGATGCTACAGATATTAATGATATGCCCTCGACATCACAAGGTGTGGCAGATGTAGATGCATGCCAGAAATCAATAGAAGATGCGATTAGACAGTGTGGTGAAGAAAGGGATGGAAAAGTAAAAGATGCCACACCGAGTGATGATGAAAAGAAAGATGATAGTTCTAAAGGGTGATCATGGGATGATGATTCTATCTATGATTCCAAGATGTGACACACCAGGCTTAACAATTGGTCTGAAATAAAAACCCGGTGTTCCGGGATCCCTTTTTTTCCAGCCTCGCATGTTGCGGGATTATAGACGCGGTATTCGCGAGATTTGCGGGATTGAAAATACATGTATAATATAAATAAAATATGCTGTAGCAGACGATACTTTGGATAACTTAAGTTTTCTTCTAAAACATGTTGAACTGAGGGGTTATTATGACATAGCTATGCAGTTCAGTTTACGCTGAGAGAAAAGGGCAGAGCTATATAACTGCTATAGCTCTGTCCTTCACACTCGCCGTAAAGTGAACTGCATAGTTACTCGTATGTCATAATACAACAAAGAACAAAGTCTAAATCAGTTTTGTCAACATTTCATTAAATAGTATTTTTCGTAATCGTGTTATAATAGAGAGCTTTTTAGTCGAGTACCGTGTTTAGGCCACGAAGCTTGCTGAGTGGCCTAAGTAAGGTACGAGATTAAAAAGTTTAATTATGACACTATTGTGAACAATACTTTTTGTACGAGTTCATTAAAATTAATAATGTAAGTCATTAATACGAGTATATAAGAAAACTAAA
The DNA here is from genome assembly GCA_963966035.1 of Acleris laterana. NCBI lineage: Eukaryota > Metazoa > Arthropoda > Insecta > Lepidoptera > Tortricidae > Acleris > Acleris laterana. Next base: position 8,730,564 of record OZ014464.1, read on the forward strand.
AGTAGATTTTTGACAGATGATGCGACGCTGCTACGTTCCGAAACGACACAGATTGGCAATTTTGTATCGGATCGAGGCTCCTTTTTTTCGGTTGTCTAGAGCGTATCGAAATAGTTATTTCGGTTGTCTAGAGCGTATCGAAATAGTTATTTCGGTTGTCTAGAGCGTATCGAAATAGTTATTTCGGTTGTTTCGGAAGTAACATCTAGACTATTCAACGATGAAAAGAGTGACGTTACAGTATTCTCTATGAAATCGTAATACACACATTTTAATCGACGAGAGAATCGAAAAAATGGTTTTTGTGTCAGTTGCATGTTTTTTCTGTAGGTTGATTTTCTACTCCAAAGAGGTTTGGTCAACCTTTCCTCACCTCAAATTGTTCTGTCAAGTGCACCAGCTCACTTTTGCCGTTCGGAAACTTAATGTTTCCTCTCAGTTCATACACCGATGGCGGACTGCGTCAATCTGGGGCGAAAACTTAAATTTGTGTGTCACATCTTAATACTGATATCATATCAGTAATCGCATATTGACTCTTTAGACATATCCTATAATCTGTGGTATTGACAGGACAAGATATTTCTCCGGAGTTGTTTACAAAACTCAAAATATGTCAGGTAAGGATAGATAATATCTGTCTATAATTATATATAAAAGGCAAACCTGACTCACTGACTTATATATCAACGCACAGCCGACACTACTGTACCTAGAAACTTGATATTCGGTACAGGGGTTCCTTTCATGATGTAAGTGAGCACTAAGAAAGGATTTTTAGAAATTCAACCCCCATTGGGATGAAATAAGGCGTTTGTTAGTCGTATACCTCGAAATCAAAAATTCCTTGTAGCTTTTCACCTATTCGCGTTTCGCCGCGATCTCAAAATTTCTGAACAGATTTTTTTTCTTGTAGTATGATTTCTGGTCGCAAATTACAATGGTATATAAAATCCATAGTATATTTACTTTCCTGCCTTTCTTCACTGTAGTCGCTTTTCACCTCGATAGATATTTGTTTGTAATGCGTTATTAGTTATTACATATCGCGATATTTCCTTGAAGCACTATAGCTAGTTTGCAAACCACAAATTCTTCAAATCAGTCAATAAGCGACCGTATTTTTATTACATCTCAGTGATATAGCCAATTTTTTTACGATTAATACAATACACTACAACAATATGTGACCCAGGTAATAGGCGACTAAATTTTTTTGCGGCTAACTAAATAGGCTATTGATAATAAATACATGCTACATCAAAATTTGCTACTGTTGTAAAAATCTATTAAAAATATATGCGAGTACAAAATATACCACCGATATTACACGCTACAACAAAATACGCTATCGCGGCGAAACGCGAATAGGTGAAAAGCTACAAGGAATTTTTGATTTCGAGGTATACGACTAACAAACGAAATAAGGGGAGTAGCGGGGAACTTAAGTATTTTACGCGTACGAAGTCACGGGCGTCTTCAAGTTATATAATATGTAAACCAAAATCAAGATAGCTAGAGATAAACCAATAAAACCACCACTTGTAGAACTTAATTCGTATATATTTCAGTTAAATAACACTTCCCAACAAACAAAAACGTCGCATAAGTCTTGACTTGTACGACATAAAGTTGGATAGCAGTCTTATAATGGTAATGAGATGACTACTAGGTCCTATAGACGTCTTTAATTTAACCTATTAGTCGTGCGACGAATATGTCATAATACACTGGTCTTAGCAACGTCGGTAAGACTAAACTATACGACGTTTTATTACAGTCTTAGCTGAAACGTTTGTACGACAACGCAATTGTCATACTAACGTTATAGTCCATTAAACGATTTGAACTGACCAAATTAGGTGTTTGAAAAACCTTTATATGACATTTATACAACGTAGCATTGTATAGACGTTTTTACAGTGACGTTTATAAAACAACCACTATCTTGTTTTTCTGCGGTTAATAAGCGACTCTTAAATGACTTAGTTGTTTATTTAAAACTTAAATATAACGTTTATTTGCATGATGGCAGTTTAATGTCATTTCCTGACTTTAATCTAACCTGTAGTCGCATTTTAGTCAGGTTTTGACTTTAAAACGTCTAGGCCGCCATTATTTTACGGAACGCTGTATAGAAACTACGAAAAATGGAAGCAAAAAATACGTAGAGAAAACTAAAACGTAGTGGAACTTTCAAAAGGAAAGTTAATAGGGATTTCCTGTTATCAAAAAACCCTACCGACCCTAATAGCTAGCTGTCATGGCGTATTGCATGGTTTTAAAATAACCTTAATATGACTTTATGTTTTTACAACGTCGTAAAGAGATAAGTGTACGACAAAAGCAACAATTTCCTACATTTTTAGATACAAACATATTTTTATTGATAAAAATATAATGATTTAAACACAAAATTACGAGGGGGCATGAAAATCTGAATAGTATTTACATAGGTATATTATCATAAAACTTCAATTCCCAGTCGAACTAAACGGCATAAGAGACAGATAAAGTTAGTAAATTAAAAATACTAGACCGTAATTCGAAGCTTATAATGAGATAGGCATATCCGTTTCCCGTAGTCTTTACCATTTTAGAACTCTTTGATGACGTGTTTCCGCTGTCTCAGCCGATAGTGGCGCCATCTGTGAACTTATATAACTGGTGCAGCGCCATTTTTTACTCATTGGCGTTTTGATTCCCGTAGCATAAAGTTTGCTAACGCATAATATTCTATCGTCATATTATTATAAAGTGATATAAGTGTATCATATCAGTGAATGAACATAAAAGTGAAAAAGGAAGTGAGTACCAAATTTAAATTTTAAAAGTGAATCTTACTAAGAATTATAAATGTTTTTCGCTCGATAGATACCTAATGCATTACCAGACGCAACGCTGGATACCATACAGAATAACTGCTAACGCACCTTTATTGAATTTAAATTATTATTGATCAGCATTTATTAAACTACCCCCCTCGGAGAATATAGTCCTAAGTATTTGCTTAAATGCTTAATCTATTGTAAGTATTATTTACCTTTATGTGTATAAGTTACTACAATAAATGTGGTTATGTGCCTATGAATTTAGCAGTCCAACGAGCTAAATTTTAGCTTACATTTATAATTATAGCTTCTGTAAAACTGCCAGCTCGGCTACTAAGCTGTTGTTACATTTACACATTGGCATGTTTAAGTTAAAATACTGTCATTAACCTTTCATTCTTCTCAATCTCTCAAGGGTTAGCTGGAAGAAATCCCTTAAAGGGATAAGTTCGCCTTTGTAGATATTTTTATATTAATTTAATTTTATTATTCTGTTTTTTCCTTTGTACAATAAAGTGTTTACATACATACATACATTAATTTAAAAAATTAGTTAACGGTTTTTCCGTTCGATATAAAGTTATTTTATTACTTTTAATTTCTTCAGAGTACTCTAAACATATTAAGATATTTTTAGTAAATACATATCTAATTTCAGAAATGAGTGAAGTGAACCCTCCTCCTACTGAGGATGAACCGATAGCTGGACCAAGCAGAGCGCGCCGCAAGCGCTTCAGTAGTACCAGCAGCAGTAACAGCTCCTCAAGTAGCTCCAGTTCGAGCTCATCCTCGCCGAGTTCAAAGCGCAAGCGATCACGTCGCCACCGCCACAAGAGGAGTAAAAGAAGCAAACATTCAGTACGACAGCTGAGCAAGGAAATCAGTGAGTTACGAAATATTATTACTCAGCCCCATGCCTATCCTAATAGCATGGGTGCGGACCAGGTGTCCATTTGTTCAAGAGTCAGTGGTGATCTTTATGAGGATGAAGTTAATGATAAAATTTTCGATATACCTAACACATCCGACATGAGCTTTACCTTTGATATTGAAACAAAATTGAAGGAACCTTCTGTCCCCAAAGCTCCGGATAATTTTGTTAGAATGTTATCTGATGTCCAACATTTTGGAAATACTGATTGGTCTGACGTGAGGTATGCGGATACACAGAAACAATATAATCACACTCCGGGGTTTGTAGATCTTGAAATAAACGGGGAGGTACGACAGTATGATACCTTGACTCATTTGGCCAAAGCGGACAAGGCATATGCTGCGCTTACTTTTTGTATTCTGAAGCAAAAGGAAGCTTTACAAGAAAACATACGTAACTTGTTAACATGGGCCAAATCAGAAACTAATTTAGAAAATTTAAATACCAAGGTAGAGGAGTTATTTTTAAAAGGTGATTTTCATAAGATTTCTACTGACCTTTTGCAAATGGTGTGTGGCCATAGGTCAGAAATTATACAGGTAAAGAGGGATGCAATTCTAAAAAATGTAAAGGATCCTGTAGTGAAAGTTTCTCTTAATAAAATTCCTCCCTCAACAACGCACGTTTTTGAGGCAGACGCTTTTTCATCTGCGTTAGAAAAAGCGGGCGGCTTTCGCAAAACCTTCTGGCCACCTAAGTCTGATAGCTCGCAAAAAAGATCTAGTAAAGCCTATTACCAGCATTCGCGAGGAACTTACAACAAAAAGTTTATGGGTCCATCGAGTGGAGCCCAAATACCACACAACGCAGCAGGTCCATCTAGACCTACGCATAATAATAAATTACCACTCTCGAGGGGTGGATATCATAATAACATGACCCACAATAATTACCAAAGTAATACTTTTGGTTATAACGGGGGTTCCTTTCAATACCGAGGCTCGAGGTCTCGTGGTACACGAGGGGGAAGGGGACGAGCACCCTCTGGTCATGCCCCTAGAGGTCAGTCTAAATACAATGAACAATGACTCGAGGTCATTCCAAGCCGGACAGTTAGCTCATTATTACGACAAGTGGAAAGAAATGGGGGCCCCGGAAATAGTATTAAAACTCATACAAGGTTATCGCATACCATTTGTCCAGAAACCTCCTTTGTCCATTCCAAACGTAAAAAATATATTTCAAACACGTGTATCAAAGGAAATGACGGCATCAATTTCCAAAATGAAAGCTCAAGGCGTTCTAAAACCAGCACATTGGTCCCCCAGTTTCATTTCACCACTTTTTCTAGTTCCAAAGACCGACGGATCTCTCCGTCCGATCTTCAATCTAAAGGCTCTGAACGGGTTTGTGAAGACCGAGTCGTTTCACCTCTTAAACATGTATCGAGTTCCCGAGTTTCTTCAACCGCGAGATTGGATGTGCAAAATAGATTTGAGTCAAGCTTATTTTCACCTCAAAATTTCAAAAGTACACAGACGATTTCTCCGGTTGATTTACAACAAAGAACTACTAGAAATAACTTGTCTTCCATTCGGGTTGAGCACGGCTCCCAAAACATTCTCAATTCTGACCAATTGGATAGCTCACTTCATGCGACAAAGAAATGTACGAATTCTAGTATACCTAGACGATTTTTTAATTGCACATCAGAACCCTGTCACTCTTCACAAAAACGTACAAAAGACTTTGGAAGTTCTCCAAGCTCTAGGATGGTGGGTCAATCTAGAAAAGTCAATAATGATTCCACAAAAAAGCCTAACGTATCTAGGGATCCTATGGAAAACATGGGACAATCAAAAATCATTACCGAAGGGAAAAATTCATGGTCTAGTAAAAAAGGTTCATCAAATTTTAAAACAAACCCATGTCTCACTAAACGAAGTTCAAAGTCTCGTAGGTCTGTTGAACTTCGCCAGTTTTGTTGTCCCACGAGGCCGATTACACCATCGCCACCTGTTGCGGTTCATGAATACTCTACTAGACAAGCCAACAAAAATATTCGTACTGCCCGAAGCGGTTCAAATAGAGTTAGAGTGGTGGATTCAGAACTGCCATCTCTCCACAATGCTTCATTTTCCTCCCCCCGCACATTTCCTCGCGACGGACGCATCAGACCTTGCTTGGGGTGCTCAGTTAGACAACGTTCCTTTGAGAGGGTCTTGGTCTCTAGAGGAACAAAATCTACACAGCAATCAAAAAGAGATGCTAGCCATTTTACACGTCATTCAAAATCATGCACAAATACTGAGTCACGGTTCTTTGTTAATACAGTGCGACAACAAGACCGTCGTAGCTCATCTACGAAAAGAGGGGGGGACCAAGTCGATAGCACTGATGGAGATAACTCATCAACTATTGACATTACTAGATCAGTATCAGATTTCCTTCACGATTCACTACATCCCAGGTCGGTACAACAATCATGCCGATCACCTATCGAGATATCGACTTCCACCGGAATGGCATCTGTCACCAAAATGCTTGGAGATAATATTCTCGAAATGGGGGACTCCGGTGATAGACCTTTTCGCCTCGGAGAGGGCACACGTGGTCTACAATTATGTCTCCCTAGACCTGAAAGACCAGAAAGCGATTTTTCACGATGCGTTCAGCGTAAAGTGGAATTACTCTCTGGCGTGGCTATTTCCACCTCCGTTCCTAGTACCCAAAGTTCTATCCCACCTCAACCAGTCGTTGGGGGTATTCCTGATCGTAGTGCCTCGGTGGGAGAGGGTGTTCTGGCGGGCGGACCTCAAAGCGAGAGCCCTCGAAGCTCCGTTCGTCCTGAGGAATCTGAAAGCGAATCTGATAGACACCTCGACAGATCTTCCACCCCCCAACCTAGAGAATCTAACTCTGGAAGTTTGGAGATGTGGGGGTGGACTGAGGAGATAAGCAGCTGGAATACCAGTCAAAAATCCTTGTTGGAAAATTCTTGGCGGCCATCTACCCGAAAAACATATAGAATAGCATGGAATCGTTGGGTATCATGGGCAAGGGTTAACAAAGTTGATATTATAAAGCCAACTGGGTCTCAACTTGCGCGATTTTTAGCCGATTTGCATTTAATTTATGGCCTATCGTACAATACTATTCTTTTACATAAATCAGTTGTTTCCACGCTTTGTAACGCAGATACGTCGAGTCTACTAAGCTCTCATGTTTTAGTCAAGCATATTTTAAAATCTATCTCTTTAAAGGACATAAAGAAAATTAAGCCACCCATTTGGGATATTGATAATCTCGTTCAATACTTATCCTCTTATACAATAGATACAAATAATATTTATCAAATTTCCCGCCATACAGCTATTCTATTGCTGTTATGTTCAGGCCGCCGTATCCATGACCTAACTTTGCTCAGTACAGACCCTGGACATTGTATCAAGTCCCAAGACGCTATAATATTTTGGCCAAGGTTTGGATCGAAGACGGATAATAGTAACTATAGGCAATCGGGTTGGAAGTTAATGGTTAACGACAACAATACTCAACTGAATCCTGTCTATTGGATCGAAGCTATGTTATCGTTGTTAAACAGTCGACGAGAAACTGCCAAGTCATGCAGTTTATTTATGACTATTAGAGGCACTCCTAAACCAGCCTCACGAACTGTCATAGCAGGCTGGATTAAACATTTATTTAAAGATGCGAATATCCAATCTAGTCCAGGTAGCGTGCGCTCAGCAGTGGCTTCGAAAAATTGGTTGAATTACCCTTTGGACGAAATTCTTGCTCGCGGAAATTGGCGCTCCGACAATACCTTCCAGAGGTTTTATAGGCGTGAAATAATGCCAAAAACTAACTCTACAAATGTTACTCAATTATTTTGTCCCATTGATTGATTGATGATGTCCTTCTAGCTTATACTAAAACTAATGCGACTGCTTTGGTTTAGGTTTAATTAATATTATTAATAATTTTAATATTCAGTCATTTGTAAAATAATAATTATGCATAATTGAATATATGCCTGTGATTCAATCTAAATATTCCACCAGATGGTTAACCAAATCGTTAAAATAATATTATGTAATGTGTACTATCTATTTAATACAATAAATGATTTGTGTCACATTGGCGTTTTCCTTATTTAATAAGGTTTCCGTGTCTCACCAGGCGAAAACAAACACTTCTCATTATAAGCTTCGAATTACGGTCTAGTATTTTTAATAGCAGCGTTTTCCCTGAAAGAAAACGTATATTAAAATACTTACCTAATTCGAAGCTTACTTTATAGCTCTGCCTGGTGAAAGTCGTGAATAAAAGCCAATGAGTAAAAAATGGCGCTGCACCAGTTATATAAGTTCACAGATGGCGCCACTATCGGCTGAGACAGCGGAAACACGTCATCAAAGAGTTCTAAAATGGTAAAGACTACGGGAAACGGATATGCCTATCTCATTATAAGCTTCGAATTAGGTAAGTATTTTAATATACGTTTTCTTTCAGGGAAAACGCTGCTAATATGAAAGTTAAATAACATTCCCCTTTTATTTCCTTGTAACTATTTATTTTGCACTCAAATCTCGAAACACAATCACAAAGTGCCACTGACAAGAAAAATGAATAAGAAGTCTTACAGGTGTTGTGTTCCTTGACTCAAATAAAACGTTTTAGTCATTCAAAAACACCTGTACGACCACAATACAACAAAAGTGGTAATGCCATAACGTTTATATGACTTTTGAATGACGTTAACTAAGACGGCTTATGACTTCTGTGTGACCATTATACGACAAAGTAGGTCGTATAACTGGGGCCATTTTCGCGTTTAGTAAACGTTATTAAAACATTAGTATGACTTAGCTATTACGATCAAAGGTATTAAGATAACGTTTGCTAAACTTTTGAACGACGTTAAATTGTTAGTTGGGTTATTACTTTTAGTTTAACATTACGACCGAACACTTTAGAGGCAGGAACTGTGGGGTTATTATGACGTATCTGTGCAATTCATTTTACGCTGAGAGAAAAGGACAGAGTTATGTAACTGCTATAGCTCCGTCCTATACGCTCACCGTAAAATGAACTGCATAGCCATGTCATAATAACCCCCCTGGAATGAATGTCTGGACTCGGTATCGGTTACAAGAAAGTTCAGATACCTCCGTCTTACCACTTATACATTGGCGCCATTTTTGCCGGAAGTAACCGATTCCAAGTCGAGCACAATTCTTATATTCTAATAGTTATTGTTACACTATGTTATCATTATTAATTAATTAGAACGACTTTTTAACAATACTATTATTAGTGGATAACATGATACATAACGTATTTACGATTTACATGTGAAATGTTAGTTCTAGATTCTGACACCAGGGGTTTAATTATGAAAAATATAATCAAATATTCCTAAAATTATGATACAGCTTACAAATATTAGCGCGAATATTTGTTCCTGAGCACATTTGTACATTGATATATTGTTCTTCTTCATATTGACATTGTGGTTGTATTATAAATACACATACCTACATACATAAGCTCACGCCTTTATTCCCGGAGTGGGGTAGGCAGAGCTACAGAATTACTAACAACTCTAAAAACTTAATAGTTCTGTAAACACATTTTGCACAATTAGGCTATGATGTTTACCAGTGTATTAGTGACAGGTTGCAAGCCCATCGCCTAACAGTACTACACAGCCTTTATTCCCTTAGTCGTCTCTTACGACATCCACGGGAGGACATGGAGTGGCACTATTCTTACCCGGCAACCACGCAGGGTGGGGGTGGTTGTATGATTATACCTAGTGAATAATCTATTTATTTATAACTAGCGACCCGCCCTCGCTTTGATTAGGTTTATGTGAGTTTTCTGCAACACCCGTCCATAAAACAGAATTTATATCACATAAAAACCTTCCTCCTTAATTACTCTATCTATTAAATAAGACCGCATCAAAATCCGTTGCGTAGTTTTAAAGCTCTAAGCATACATACGGACAGACAGACAGCGGGAAGCGACTTTGTTTTATACTATGTAGTGATGCTAGCTTAAACTATACGATGTCATTACGACTGTTGAGTTTCTTGCGGAGATTCTTCTAAAAAGGAAGTTCGATTTTCTTAAAACGCATGTTGAATCAGACTTGAAAGTTTTCATTTTCATTTTTAGGACAGGGCTACGGCCCACCTCAACAACAAAACTACGGCCCGCCTCAACAACAGGGCTCTGGCCCGCCTCAACAACAGGGCACGGGGCCGCCTCAACAACAGAACTACGGCCCGCCTCAACAACAGGGCACGGGCCCGCCTCAACAACAGGGCACGGGCCCGCCTGACCAGGGCTACGGTTCGCCTCAGCAGGGCTACGGTTCGCCTCAACAGGGCTACGGTTCGCCTCAACAGGGCTACGGTTCGCCTCAACAGGGCTACGGTTCGCCTCAACAAGGCTACGGTCCGCCGCAACAGGGCTACTACGGTCCGCCTCCACAGGGCTACCACGGGCCGCCTCCACAGGGCTACCACGGTCCGCCTCAACAAGGCTATGGCCCGCCTCAACAAGGCTATGGCCCGCCTCAACAGGGCTACTACGGTCCACCTCAACAAGGCTACGGCCAGCCTCAACAAGGCTACGGCCAGCCTCAACAAGGCTACGGCCAGCCTCAACAAGGCTACGGCCAGCCGCCTCAACAGCAGTCTCCTCAACGTAATCCTAACTCCACAGCACTTCCATTATGCCTCATTAGGCTGCGTTTCCACCAGAGATGTGCGAGGATGTGTTTGTCATGGACCAATAGAAACACTTCATTTACCTATCCTCGCTTTGCTTAGCTCTGGTGGAAACAGCTCAGCGGAGCGAGGTTTTCGTACATACAAAACAAAAGAAGGGAGTGTGCGAGGAATGTGTTGCGAGGGATGTGTTGCGAGGCGGCGTCTGGCTCCGCTCCCGCCTCACCGCACCCCGCCCGCTTATTTAAAAAGAGCCCGTTACCCTCGCACCGCTCAGCTACCTCGCACATCTTTGGTGGAAACATTCACACCGTTACACAGCCTCGGGCCGCTTAGCTACCTCGCACATCTCTGGTGGAAATGCAGCCTTAAGATGATACGAGTAATTAAGTAAATAACAATGCTCATCTCCAACCCTTATACTTGGTATCTCGGGTCGTAGTAATGAGAGTAATACTGTACAGTCGGCCAAAAATATGGTCTACTACCCTACGGTTGAAGTTCATTTGCAAGTCATGACACTACCAGAGGGGCTATCGCCTAACGAACTTGCAATCGCAATTGTTTTCATTTTGAAAATCGAAAACTTGTCTGCATACTCCGTGGATGAATATATGGAACTGGAAACGTAAATTTATTTTATTATTGTGTTGACTTTATTGATTCTTGTACATTATATTGATATCGGACGAGTGACCATTTATTAGATGTGTAATCGTTGTTGTTATAATTATTATTTATTTTACGTAACACCTGGCCATAATGTGAGTTTTATCGCACGCTGCGCACACGGTAAAACTCGCATTGTGGCCAGGTGAAGACGTAAAATTGTGTACTCATCACGGGCAGTAAAAAAGAAAGCCCTCTATCGCATATTTACAACCCTCGCCTACGGCTCGGGTCTCAAATACCTGCGATTTCGGGCTTTCTTTCTTTTACAGCCCTTGTTAAGTAATGTACTATTGAATTCTTTGATTAGTTGATGTTTGATGATCTCAATGTAATTTCGTATTTTAGACATGCAATGCAATTTATATTGTAATGTAATATTAAATTAATGAATAAATAAACTAAACTAAACTAATGAAAACAATTGGTCCACTTTGAAGCCAATTCCGATTGCGAGTGCGTTAAGCAATAGCCCCTCAGTTCGATTTTCTCTTGCAATAATATTATGACAGTGACAAGTGTCAACCTTAGTTCTAGTTAGATCTCACAGAAACTTTTGTCAAAACTGTAGACCATCTCCATGGCCGACCGTACGGGAAAGGTCGATCGTTGCGGGTAATTCCGGGACGCCATATGGCGATGAAAGCGGTCTTGAAGAAGATAGGTAATCATGATACTCGACAAAATTTCAAACAGTTTAAATTGGTTTGGGTAAAAGTGTTGTCATTTGTAAAAATCATACATTTTCAAGGTGAGCGAAATAATTCAAAATAAATATGTTTTGTTATGTAATGTCTAATGTAATACTCTTAAGTGCATCGGAGCCGAGATATTTAATATTCTTACCTAGGCGTACTTTTATAGATACGAGGTGTGGGACAAGTGAAACTACTGCTCGCTGTTAGCGTACTGACGTGTATTCGTAAGTTAACACGGTGGGTGTGTGCGTGGGCACACATACAAATGCAACATGTAGTATGCCTCTCCAAGCTTCAGGTTTACCCCTATGTTCTTGTTTTGCAGTGGGCTGCCTTGGATGTTGCGCCAGGATCTGCTGTTGCCTGGCCAGCTGCGCGTCTATCTCCCCATGCCTGATGATGGCGGCCTCCGGGGTGTCGGATATGGTCAGCGGAGACGGGGATGAGGACGACGAAGCCTTATAGTCTTACCATAAATAATCTAACAGTATCACGGAAATTGATCTATAGTGCCCGGACGCTAAGAAGTCAATCCTGACCGGTTACTCTACAGAATATGACATTCGCAAAAGATCATACTAGCAAAACATCATTATACGCATAACATCATACTCGCAAAACATCATACTAGTAAAACACGATATTCGCAAAACATTATATTTACAAATAGTCGGGTGTTGTTATAAAATCATTTGGTAGGTTTAGGTTATGTCAGATTTATATCAGGCCCGGAGGGCCAAACTACCCAGAAATAGGAGTTCCGCCGTAGCGGAGCTCCATTGACACTATCTAATTCATGTCTTAATAATAGTTAAGTTTTGTTAATGTGTTGTCTTGCTACTAACTAAGTATGATGATTTGCGAATGTCATGTTTTGCGAACATGATGTTTTGCTTTTATGATAATTTTCAGAATATCATGTTTAGCGAATATGGTATCCAACGACGGAAGGATCCTGACACCTGTCATTCCGGTACAAATCATAACCTCAAACACAAGAATAGGCTATAAATTGTACTGAGATGATAGCTGTCAGGATTGACTTCTTAACGGCCGCGCACTATACTGCCGTGATTCTTAAAAAGGCAGTCATCTGACAATTTACCAAATTTGAGTTATGTATATGGTCGTGATCAGGAAAAAAAGACGCATCAGCCTATTTAACCCGTTTTTCTCTATCACATTTAGTTCTCGAGATATTTTTTCCATGAAAGGCAGTCAAGTGGTTGAATACCATTACCAAATTCATTAAAACGCAGTCATCTCACATTAATTCATAAAAAAGCAGCTTAAGTACCTTGACTGCAAAATAATTTTAAAAATTTTAGGCGAAAACTTATTTAAAAGACAGTTTTGTACCAAACTGTCTGTTCATAATTATTTTTATATAAATTAGCTGTACAATAATTCATTAAAAAGCCGCATTTGCAGAAAAATTCTTTAAAAGGCAGTCATGTGACTTTGGCTGCCTTGTTAATAATTATTTACTAGATAATAGTTACTTCTATACTTCGAACAACGGAGTTTACGTTCCTTAAAAAATTATTAGTTAAAAAAAAATCGTGTTCATCGGATACTAAAACGCAGTCTTCTCGCAATAATTCATTTAAAGGCAGTCATGTTTGGTCGCGCCAATACAATTTTTAAGTGGATTTAAAGTCTGAGACGTCACAAATCATTGCGCCGCCAAGTGACCTTTTTTATGAAAATGACTATAATGGCCAAGAAATTTCAATGTGCTTTTTGAAAGTCAATTTTCTCAAAAATCCAACTGTCATGGTTTTGTCACCTCGTGAAAAACCAAAAGTCATTTCGGAAGAAAGAAAAGATAATATTATTTCTAAGCTTGGCCCCATAATGCCACCACATAAATTATTGTTTTGGAAGAATTTACCCATATCAGTAGATCTATGCTGATATTTAAAAACCTTTTAAGTATTTTTTATAATTTGGATTTTTCTTCGTATGGACGTATTGGACGTTATTTGCGTTATTTAATTTTTTTTTAACGATTATGATTGTAAGACTACAGTGATATTTATACACAAATATATGTAATGTTAACCTCTTACTTACTAATCTATATTTACATAAAAACTAATAGTTCATAATAATCATAATATACTATTAGCTGTACGGAAACTGATGATCGCAAGTTTCAGTGCCTTTTAATTTTAAATACATACATACATACATACATACCTTCACGCCTGTCTCCCAATGGGGTAGGCAGAGATTATGGAACGCCAGGTGCACCGGTCTAAACACACAATTTTCGCTTCCTTTACATTCATCAATCTCTTCATGCACGTACGTCGGTTTCGGGTGCTTTTGATTTGGCCCTTATTCAGTACATCACGAATCTGATCACTGTAGGTCCGTCTAGGACGTCCCCTACCGAAATCTCCGCTCATTCTCGCTCGCCATATCTCTTTCGTAACTCTTTTTTCATCCATCCTTTCTAAATGACCAAAGCATGTTAGCATACCCTTTTCGATTTTAGTCACTACATCTTCTTTCAATCCAGATCGTTCTCGGATCTCGCTATTTCTTACTCTATCTATCATTCTAACTCCACACACATACCTACTGTTCTTCTTCTGCCATACCCAAGATTCACTACCATACATCAATGTTTGTGTCAATACTCCCTGAACAATGGCCAGGCAAGCTTTGCTCGATATGACCTTGTTTGCCAAGATTGAGAGTAACGCCCCATTCATCATACTTCCCGCTTTTACTCTTCTTTCAATATCCGCGTCACATTTCCCACCTCTCGTAAACAAAGAACCTAAATACACAAATTCATTCACTTGATCCACTTTTTCATCTCCAATCATTATTTCACATTCTGTATCAGTTTCATCCCTCTCCACAACCATCACTTTCGTCTTTTTAACATTCACTTTCAAATCTTTTCTTTTAAACGCCTCAGTCATCAGAGTTACCATTTGTTGTCAGTGGTCCGCCGATGATGCAAGGAGAACTTGATCATCAGCATACAACAAAGTTTTAAAAACTGACTCATTCATCCTTATTCCACAATGATACTCTTTCAGATCTGACAAACAACTGTTCATGAATAGGTTGAACGGCCAAGGAGGCGCTACGCAGCCCTGTCGAACACCACGTTCGATGCTAAACCAGTCCGTATACCTACGTCCCATTTATCCTGACACAGGCACTCGAGTCATCATTATAATGATTTGAGAGCCCGTATCAGAATACTGTCCACCCCATACACGGAAAATAATAATAATAATTATTATTTTAATATAATTATATTAAACGTTATAACAATGATCACGTAATCTGAATCTGAATCTGATTCTTAGCTTAAAATTAAATGCAATGTTAATTTTAAAAATAATACATTTACAAATAGGTAAGTACATACATTTTGATTTATTGTTTGAAGTTTTTGTTGATATTTCCATTTTATTGCAGCTACACGGTTTTATTTTAAAAAGGCATTGTACCTACGTCGTACTACTTTTTAGTGACTCCGTTTACTTGATTAGAAATATTATACAGTTCTAGGTAAATTTGGGGTGTGGCTCTATAGACTTATAAGTATTAAAGTTTACTTTAAGTTTGAGATACAATCTCTGCCTATTGAATTTAATAAAAGTTTGATATTACTCGTATTGTATTCGTTTTTTATTTCATTTGAATTCACTTGACTGTTGTTATCCAAGTTTTAGAAAAAATAACACTTAAAAGAAAATTACTTAAAAAGCAGTGAATTGCATTTGAGCATTTTAGGCTGCCTTTTAATGAATTACTCAATAGATATAATTTAGACAATGTTCGCTTAAAAAAAGTAGTTTGGTGTAATAATGTACTTAAAGGCAGTTACTGGACTTTCACATCTTTGTTAATAATTACTCTAGAAAGATTTTTGGTTTCGAAACTTTTTTAAAAGGCAGCCTTACTAAAAAACTGCTTTATAAAAAATTATCAGCAAGTAATTGAGAGGCCGGATGATTTTCAAAAATAGATTGTTATTAATAATTCACTAAACGGCAGCCTGGGGACTTTGGCTGCCTTTAAGTGGATTATTATAAATAGTAAAAATAAACACTTAATTCATTTCACAATTAATAATTAATTTTATATAAATAAATAATAAAAAAAATAAAAAATAAAAATGTAAATATAAGGAACTGATACCCGTTTACCAAGAAAATCCACCATTACGTCACATTTTATTACACAACCTGATTAAAGAGAAAAAGTCAAAATGAAGGCTGCTTTCGCGTTTTTCTCAAAAGTAAGTGCGGTCAGAAGACTGCCTTTTTAAAAATGACGGCAGTATAGTCCCAAACTAAGCTCTAGGCTTGTAGGTACTATGGGTAGGTACTAGACAACGATTTTACTTATATACTTAGAGAAATACATTTATTTTATTATAGTTTAGTTCAGTAAACAGTCAGCTGTTTTACTCGTACCTATGTATAAGGCGTAACTTATATAAAGAGAAAGGGAAGGAATTCAATTATGTATTAAGAGTTTTATAAGTTAAATGATTGTTAAAAGAAATAATAGAATAGAATAAAGTTGCTGACGTTGCAGTGCCATTGTTTTTATTTAGGATTTTTTTTACAGCTTTAAAATTGTAAGTAAGTTATCATTTACCTACCCTATAAATTGTGTATTTGATTGTACAACAAAAAACATCCTTTGATTTTAGTTTATTAGAAAACACGATGGTAGCAATGGGGGCGCCACTGGACGCTCGTTGGCATACCCTTAAGGCTGCGCCCACACCGCTGCTTAACGGTGCGTCAAAAACGGCGGCCATGTTGTTACTATGGCCCCGTCTTTTGTTTACGCAACGACACCGTAATATACGCACCGTTAAGCTCCGGTGTGGGCGCACCTTAATAGTGAATGAGTTAAGAGGGAAGACCTTTGCCCAGGGTTGTAATCACTGTGTTGTAATTCTCGATCGAACGAGTAACCAACGAGTGCAAGCGGCGCAGCTTATATAAACCGGCGAGTTTAAGTAGACCTCAATGCATTCTCAATTCGGCAGCAGTGCTTCTGTCAAACGATTGAACGTGTAAGGCAAAGAAAAACCATATTAAATTGATAACGATTTATTAAATAGTTCGTGTATGTGTATTTGGTCCGAATGTGCTCAGTGCTTCCAACAAATACTATAAATTAGGTATACACTGTAGTAGATTTAGATAATAATATTATATAAGTAGTCTGTGGTAAATCTGTTCTGTTGTAGGATCTATGGTCAGTAATAAACCAGGCTAGTAATGGTTGTGTTTTATTTAAATATATTAACATAAAAATAAAACAATACATGGCGCAGTCATGGCTACAGGATATAATTTACCTGCAAAACTGTCCTTAGTGGGCAACATAAGTGAAAACTTCAAGAAATTCAAACAATCCTTTGAGATTTATCTGGAAGCGGCCAATCTTTCCAGTGCGTCCGAAGCAAGGAAGATCGCCATTTTTCTTAATATTATAGGGGAAGAAGCCCTAAATGTGTATAACACATTCGAAGTGGAAGAAGCCAAAACATTAAAAGATGTAACGAATCTGTTCGATACATACTGCAACCCGAAAAAAAATGTATTGCACTGTCGATATTTATTTTACACGCGAAGTCAAAAGGAGGGAGAAAAGTTCGACTCTTATTTGACAGATTTAAAACAGCTATGTAATGATTGTGATTTCAAAAAGAATAAAGAAGAAATCCTACGCGATAGACTAGTATTTGGGTCGTCTGATACGGAGTGTCAAAAAAAATTAATAAAAGTGGGAGACCCACCCCTGGATGAGGTTATTACAACTCTTAGGGTGGCCGAAATCACCATTTCACATGTAAAAGACATACAAGGGAAAGAAGTGGATGCCGTAGCATTTCAAAAGAATAAACAAAGGAACAATGATACTAAAACTAACAGAAGCTGCTCAAACTGTGGACTTGTTCACCAATATGCTCAGTGTCCGGCTTTTAACAAAACATGTGTTAAATGCAACCGAAAAAATCACTATGCAAAGATGTGCCGCAGCAGTGGTAAGTATTCAAATGAGGTGACTTTGAAAGAGGATCATGATATATACATTGAAACTGTCACTTCTAACATGACAGTTGACTCAGTGGCTTGGTTTCAAAAAGTGGTCTTACCGGGTAACAATACAGTCAGCTTCAAACTGGACCCCGGAGCAGATGTCAACATCCTCCCTGAGCATTTATTTGACAAAATAACAGCGGTCCAACCCATTACACTATCAGAAACATCAGCCACGTTGGAAAGTTGGAATGGATTCAAGACTCCAATTAGAGGTGTAGCAAAAATGAACATCAGTGTAAATGACAAGATATATACGGAAACTTTTTGTGTAGCTGGAAATGAAAAATCAATGCCTATTTTGTGTCGTGATGCTTGTGTTCGTTTAAATTTAGTTAAGAGAGTATCTTCAGTGGTAACAGAGTGTCTAGGCAAAGAAGACTTAATTAGTAACAATGCTGACTTATTTACTGGTATTGGTAAGTTTAGTCAAGCATATGACATTAAATTAAAAAAGGATACAGTTCCAACATCAAAACCCCCATACAGGGTTCCTTTGAAATTGAGACCAAAATTGCAAGAAGAATTGTTTAGATTGGAGGGTCTAGGCATCATTAGTAAAGTAATAGAACCTTCTGAATGGGTCAACAGACTAGTTATAATTGAAAAACCTGATAAGAGTATTAGAATATGCCTTGACCCAAAGGATCTAAACAATGCCATAGTCAAAGATTATTGCTATATTCCTACTGTGGAAGATTTATCAGCCAAAATAAAAAATGCTAAATTTTTTTCTGTGCTTGATCTCAAAGACTCATTTTGGCACATTGTCTTGAGTGAGAATAGCTCAAAGTACTGTACCTTTTCAACTATGTTTGGTACTTACAAATTTAATCGCTTACCCTTTGGAATATCCATTGCTTCAGAGGTATTTCAAAAAATGTTATCTGATATATTTGGTTCTATTGATGGTGTTGTGAACTACATTGATGATGTACTTTGTTATGCAGACACTGAGGAACAAATGAATAATATCATAGCTCAAGTATTTGAAAAAGCTAGAGAACATAATATAAGATTTAATGTTAAAAAGTTCCAATATATGACAACACAAGTGAAATATTTAGGACAAATTTTTGAAAATGGTAGGGTATGTCCAGATCCTGATTCAATTAAAGCAATAATTGACTATGACGTTCCAAAAGACAAGACAGAATTACAAAGACTCCTGGGTCTAATAAATTATTTGCGTTCTTACATTCCAAACCTTGCTTCTGTCACAAGCCCTATGAGAGACTTACTAAAGAAAAATACAATGTATGATTGGCAAGAAGTACATAGTAAAGCATTTGAGAAAATAAAAACAATTCTATCCACTCAACCTGTTCTAAACACGTTTGACCCCAGTAAAAGCATAACAATTCAAACAGATTCAAGCAAAAATGGAATAGGATGCGTTTTGTTACAAGATAAAAAGCCCATATATTATGCGTCAAAATCATTAACACCCACTGAGGTTAATTATGGTCAAATAGAAAAAGAATTTTTAGCCATACTATTCTCTTGCAAAAAATTTCATTCTTTCATCTATGGTAAAAATGTAACAATACTAACTGATCACCTTCCCCTGATATCCATAATGAAAAAGGACTTATGCGACATACCTTCAACTCGACTTCAAAGAATAAAATTAAAGCTAAGTAAATATGATATTACCTTACAGCATGTTCCAGGCACTCAAATGCACATTGCTGATGCTTTGAGTCGTGCATGCTCTACAGCTAGTCAAGAGTGTGATAATGACCTTAATGAAATAGTGCACAGTGTTAATGTGTCAAATAACATATTGTCTCAAATAAGACAAGAAACAAGCAAAGATTCAATATCAATAAAATTAATTAACTTTTTCACAAACGGTTGGCCATCAAAAAATAAGTTATCTACAGAACTGAGATATTTTTATAATTTAAAAGAGACAATTTGTTATGAAGACAACCTTATTTTTATCAACAATAGACTTTATATTCCCAAGTCTTTACAAGATTTCATGTTGGGCAAAATCCATGAAGGCCACTTTGGTATGACTAAAACCAAAGCAAGAGCCAAAACATTATTTTTCTGGCAAAATATGGGTTCTGATGTGGATAGATTTGTCTCAGAATGTGTTATATGTGCAAAATATTCCAAAAATAATGTAAAAGAACCTATGATTATTAGGGAACAACCTGAACTGCCATTTCAGTATGTTTCAATAGATATACTTCAGTATGGTAATTGTGATTATCTCAGTTTGGTCGATCACTATTCCAAGTGGATTGAACTACACAAATTAAGCAGTAAAACAGCTGAAGCCACGATTACAGTTTTAAAAACCATCTTTGCAACTCATGGTGTTCCCGAAATTTTATATTCAGACAATATGCCATTTAATTCATTGGCTTTCTTAGAATTCAGCAAACAATGGAATTTTAAAACTGTATTTTCTAGTCCACACTACCATCAGAGTAATGGTGCTGCTGAGAGGGCAGTAGCAATCTGCAAATCCTTTTTAAAAAAGTCCAATGAAACAAATACAGACTTACAAACATTTTTATTAGAATACAGGAACACTTCTGTAATAGGTATAGGTATATCACCAGCACAATTATTGTTCAGCAGACTATGCCGCACTAAACTTCCTGTAAATAAAGTCTTGTTAGAACCAAAAATACAGTTAGGAATAAAAAAAATGTTAATTGAGAATGCATTAAAAAACAAAACATATTATGACCAACATTCTAAATATAGAAATGATACATTTAAAGAGGGGCAATCTATCTTATATAAAGAAAATGAACACAGTAAGATCTGGAAACCAGCCACAGTGTTCAAAAGTACTGACAACCCCCGTTCAGTGATTATAAAAGACAGTTTTGGTAACTTAAAAACAAGAAACACATGGTTCATTAAATTGGATAAAAGCAGGGATAAAGCAACAGATTACAACATGAACACACAACCAGCATGGTCTCAAGTAGTGGCTCTACAGTCACCTGTTGCTGAATCTGAAACTCAATCTGTTGTTCAGCCAAACCTACCAAGAACATCTAATAGAGTTATTAGACTTCCTTCTCATCTTCATGATTATGTCAGAGACTGATTAATGTAAATTAGTCTGCATTATATGTATTATGGTTGTGCTCTATTATAAGTATTACCTGATATTATATACTTGTTTCTTATATAAGGGAGATGTAGTAGATTTAGATAATAATATTATATAAGTAGTCTGTGGTAAATCTGTTCTGTTGTAGGATCTATGGTCAGTAATAAACCAGGCTAGTAATGGTTGTGTTTTATTTAAATATATTAACATAAAAATAAAACAATATTTCACAAAGACGTCGTATGCACGTATTTCTAAAGCTCTGGCTTTCTAGGATAGCGGTGCCGTCTTGGGTGAGGACCAAAATGTTGGACCACAGATAAGCGCAGTTAACCATACAAACTACGATGACGAAAAAAGTTCCGTTTTGCGACGAAAAGTATCCCTAGTTGTATGGCTAATTTTCGTGTCACAACGGAAAAGTTTCATAGAAAATTTAATTGATTGAGTGGACAACTTTTTGGTGCTAACCTTTATAGCGGCCGTAATATGAAGGACGGATTTTATTTGACGGCGTCATTTTGTTTACAAAGACGTCCTTTTGACGTCATTCACCGCTGTATTACGGCCGCTATATGACGGCACCACTATCGTAGGAAACTAGAGCTTTAAAATTTAGAAAAATAGAAAGGCGCCCATGTCCATGTCACGGCCGTGTTTGCATGACAACTCCCACGTCCTCGTATGCAAAAAAGAAGTGTTGCTAGTGAAAATAATTGTAGTTCCCTTGCTACACTTTTGTTTAGTATGTAGTTGTTGAATAGCAGTCCAGTACTCGACTTGTGCTTAGTACTCATCGTGGAACGGGTAGTGCGGGTGGTCGGTACTGGAACAAACATAGAGAGTAGGTATTATAACGATGGATAAGCGATATGGGATCGATCTGGCTAGCGTGTCAACCGCTGTACAGTCAAGGAATACAATTCCTAGTCCAATTTGGACTATGTCAAAGTGACGTAATCAATCAAAACGTAAGAGACATCTTATGATTTTGTTTACGGTGTCAATTTCACATAATGCAAAATGGAATGTTGGTATTCAATATAATATAATAAAATGGGACATTGTTATATGTATTACTAGCGACCCGCCCTCGCTTCGCTTCGCTTTATGTGAGTTTTCGGTAACACCCGTACATAAAACAAAGTTTATTATACATGAAAACCTTCCTCTTGAATCACTCTATCTATTAAAAAAAACCGCATCAAAATCCGTTGCGTAGTTTTAAAGATCTAAGCATACATAGGGACAGACAGCGGGAAGCGACTTTGTTTTATAATATGTAGTGATAAGTAAAAAACTTAAAGCCGGCCATACACGTCAGGGTTACCGGAGAAGTCTACCTATGCAGGTGACCGGAGCAAAACCAAAAACCAATTTCGTGTAACACCGTACGGTGAACCTGGGGGGTTATTATGACATGGCTTTGCAGTTCATTTTACGGCGAGCGTACGTAAACGTCAAACCATAGAAAGCTGTCATTTTTGACGCATCTTGAGACGAGCATTAGGGTTGAGATTAGTTTATTAATACGGCTGTTAGACTGCGTCGATGTTATTGAGCATTCTGGATGTTTCCAACCTTTTGGTGATCTTGACTGCTACGTACTATATGACGCTGACTGTACTAGACAACAATAAATGTTTAAGAACATGGTTTCAGCAAATAGCGTTCAATGAAATAAAATTCGATGTGATGATACAATCGAAGTGAAATTAGATGAAATTATGGGTTACCAGGGTGTGTAGTATAAGTAAATAAATGGAAGAAGCGAAAGAAATTTGTCAAGATCGTAGCAAATGGAAAGAAGTGGTCTCTGCCTACCCCTCTGGGAAACAGGCGTGATTTAAAGTATGTATGTATGTATGTATTAAATGGGTGTAACACTTACTCTCCCATGGAGCACAGCCGGCCGTTGCACTCCAAGCTCGCGATGGCGGCGAGGTCTTCCGGCGTCAGGCGGAAGTCGAACACGGCGAAGTTCTGGGCGATGCGCGCCGGCGTCACCGACTTGGGGATCACGATCATGCCGCGGTCGATGGCGTACCTGCGGGCATCATCATCATCATCATCATCATCATCATCATCATCATCATCATCATCATCATCATCATCATCGTCATCATCATCATCATCATCATCATCGTCATCATCACCTTATGAGGATTATGAAGCTAATTCCCACTCTTGAGACTGGCGTTAATTTGGGACCCATTTCAAGAAAAATATGCTTGAAATCATCAATGTCATTAGAGATGTCAAGTCATGTGTAGGTAGGTAACTTTAGAAAACTCAACTATATTGTTGTAGAATGTCAGATTGACTTTGGACCTAAGGTGGGTACCAAATTTAATCTCGTGACTGTACTATTCTGCCAAAGAAAATGATGATTGCTATGCGAAACGAAATTATGACAATCAATTTTATGCAACACTGCGGAGAAGAAGCGCCGCAAGAAACTCCAGAAAGACGCGAGTTATGTGGCGGCATTGTCTGAGATCAGAACCAACCTTATAAGCACTTGCGCGACAGTCTTCTTGTGGCGGTCGGCGACGGCCTGCAGCCGAGGGTCCTGCAGGAGCTGGGGGTCGCCCGGCTTGGCCCAGGGTCTGTCGGGGGACCCCAGCGGCGAGTACGCCGTCACCGCGATGTCCTGGGCCTTGCACCAGTCGAACAGCTTCTGCTGGTTCAAGTATGGGTGCACCTCGATCTGGAACAGCACGCAGGTTGTATATTGTCTGCCGTAATTATCCACACTTAATATTATAAATTGTTTGTTTGTTTGAACGCGCTAATCTCAGGAACTACTGATCTGATTTGAAGAATTATTTCAGTGTTAGATAGCCAATTTATCGGGGCTATATATCATACTCACATAAACCGAAGTGAAGCGAGGGCAGGTCGCTAGTTTTACTTATAATATGTTAAGACTGCGCCGAGCAAACGCTGACCGTTCAGTGCCCTCTTTACCATTGTTTTTAGGCCCGTATTAATAAACTAATCTCAACTCTAATGCTCGTCTTGAGATGTGTCAAAATTGACAGTGTTCTATGGTTTGACGTTTACTTTGACGTATCCTGTGACGAGCATCTCAGCCAAGATGAGTTTAATACGGGCCTTAAACCTAGTGCTACGAAACTCGATCCGCCATCTTGACATTATGACCTTATGTCGTTTAATACGAAGTAAGTGTCATTAATAATGACACTTAATGACTTATTATTTATTATTAAAGTGTTAAGGATTTTAATGATGGTTGACCTTTGACTCGACTGTTGTTAATTTTTATTACGAGTTACGTTGTTTTTAATCGATTGGCGAAGAAGGAGGGTAAATGTGTTTATCAGCCTATATATGTATGTGTACTTGTTCCTTTGTGGCGCTCTAGAAACTAAACGTCTTATTCTTATGAGTGTCAGTAAAGATATAACAGTAATCAACAATCAATATGGCGGCAACCAGACGCCAATATTAAAAAAGAAACAAAGTCAACGAACTATCACAAGTGGGGTATCATTGAATAGGTATTTAAAAATCATTTCGAAGTCTCTTTAATCATTTTTCATTTTGAATTATCATTTAGGATTTATACATAAAAACCTTCCTCTTGAATTACTGCTTCAAAATCCGTTGCGTAGTTTTAAAGATCTAAGCATACATAGGTACAGACAGACAGCGGGAAGCGACTCTGTTTTATACTATGTAGTGATATTGGCTACAAGCTGTTGCGCTTACGCAAGAAAAATGTGGCACGCTTGACATTTCTCTACACGGGATCTACTTGTGTTTTCCAACATCTATTATTTGAACGGACGAACTATACGGTCACGATCGTTAATTTGGGACCCATTTCAAGAAAAATATGCTTGAAGTCGTCAATGTCATTAGAGATGTCACGTCATTCGTATCTTTTAGGAAACTCAACCTTGTTGTAGAATGTCAGATTGACTTTGGACCTAAGGTGGGTACCAAATTAACACGTTCACGGACACAGCACCTACCTCGAAATTGCGTGATACGGCACAAATAAATTCCATACAACATTTTCTACGGCCATGGACGAACTGTCACATTTAACGTTGTTTCAAACATTGTGCCACTTTATGACGGAATAAATATGTATATGTAATGTCGTACAAAAGAATCTTACCTATTGTGGCAGCTCGTCCACAGCCGTTACGTCCACAGCCGTGATGTGCCATAACACGTGTCGTTCCCCTTTTAGGGTAGTGCATGAGGTTGAGGTTGCCCGAGCCTTTTTGCTGTGACACTAGCGGCTTATGTTAAAACCTAAAACGGCACAGAGTCCGTGCTTCCTATAAATGCTATAGGAAAAGGCCGGCCGTGGACGGAGTTCCGTTTTTGGTGTAATTAAAAACACCGGCCACAGCCGCAGTGCCATTTCACGAGGGTCTCAGTTTCCGTCTCTCGACGTACTGTCCGTGAACGTGTAGATCGCGACTGTACCTGGTTGACGGCGGGCTTGACGGTAGCAACAGCGAGCACGCGCTCCGCCTGCTTCCGGCTGAAGTTGGAGAGGCCGATGCTGCGCACGAGTCCCTCCGCGACGAGCGGCTCCAGCGCGCGCCACGTGTCCACGTAGTCCACGTCCGAGTACTGCGTCTTGCCGTCCACAGTGGGGAAGAGCTCACCTTCCTCCTGCGAAACGTAGCACAGTAAAACACAACTCATATGGCTTACCGGTGTACCTGCGCAGATAACGATTTTCAAAGCGCGGGAACCAATCAGCATGATCCACGCGTTGCGCGGTTGTATTCTGTGCTATTATTGGTTATTAGTGACGCCATGTTGACGCACGCGTGTCATTCAGTCAGCCGTGAGTGAAATGGAAAAAATAGATGCAATTTTATTTTGCACCTTATATTTAGGTATTACGTACACACAGCAACACATCTAGCTATACACTTCAGAAATCTGAAATATTGCATGAAAGAGAGTCGCACTAGAATGCGTATGTTGTTGACATAATACACATATATACATCTCTTTCTTATTCTCTATGCTCTGTCTTTAATGGTTAGTTAGGTGTGATGTTGTGTGTACAAGTCTGATCGTGGGTTTTAATCGTACTTTCAGAAATCGTTATCTTGCTAATCCTTTCTTTCTTTCTTTCATCCAAATCCCAACAACTTTAAGCCCTTGGGGTGACGGAACCAGTAATGGACAAGAACCTTTTACAATAAAATAAGAATCAAGTGTCAGTGTCAGGGTTATTCATTTGTTTTGCAACAATCAATTTAGGACCGTTTGAAATTTTAATTAAGAGTGATGTATCCATTACCGGTGCTTGTCAGCTGAAAGTGTCCATCATTGGTCAGCCAAGCCAGCCAGCCAGTCAGCCACCCAGCAAGCCAGCCAGCCAGCTTTAGTCATCCAGCCAGTCAGTCAGTCCCAAGTATCCACGTTTGACGAGATTTCTCTATCTACCCGTACATTTTCAGTATTTTCCCTCAGTGTGATTACCCTGTACCCTTCATACCTTGTAGGCCTGGGGCCAGTGGATGAGGTAGAGGTCTAGGTAGTCCAGGCCCAGGTCTTTCAGGGAGGTGCGGAGCGCACCTGGCACCAGGTCCGGCCGGTGGAACGTGCACCATAGCTTGGATGTGATGAAGAGGTCCTCTCTGCACAGAAAAATAATGTTATCAGGGGTACGAGGTATCTTCTATTATATTTGTATGAAAGAAGAATATAAAGCTCTTAACTTAATTTACTAGACAAATAATATTGGATGAAGGTTTCATCGAACAAAAAAAACACAGTATGTAATAGTACATTGTGTATTAAGGGTGGTAAAGAAAGAATTACAAACGAGAGTCTGTTAGAAGCCCGAAGCCGTAGGCTGAGGGCTTTAATGACTCGAGCTTTGTATTTCCTTTACCACCCGTGTAACATACAATGTTTTTCATCACAATTGCGAGGAAATGAAATAAAATCAGACAAAAGATAATATTTTTAACTTATTAGCGGCAGACTACATCATTGTCTGTGACTTACCACAGATAATGTCAAACGTGTTCGGAGTCCGATTCTAGTGACATATGAGATCAATAGTTTATTATGCGAGATTGTTAGGAAATAGTATTCAACTGACATTTCATCTCGAATGAAACTTCATATCGAATGGCACAAGAATTGGGGTCCTGACGTATTGTGATAGTTTGAGTCCACGTATAATATTTAAAAAAAAAGCTATTACGCACTTAAGTAACGTAATGGTAAAAAAAAGGCCCGCGGGTATTATTTTGGATTTACGGTCGATTTTTCTAGCATGTTAGGACACTATTTACGAGCAAGTGTGATGAAAACTTACTAAAACCATCTCTTTCAACCAGTTGCTAGGCTAGTTGAGTTAAGTGTTTTACCACATTTTTTGATGATGTGTGTCGAATATTTTTAATTTTATCATTGCATAAAAATTATAACATCTCACATTTTTCAAAGTCGGTTAACCCTAAAAGTATCATCCCGTGTGTAATGTTTACATTCGTCGTTCAGTGCCCGTTATAACACCCGTATGTAATGTTTTCATCGTAACAGATTATTGAACTTGCGTTCAGTGCATTCTTTATTTAAAGTTGAAAAAGTGTTAAGATTTCAATCTTAATATACAGGGTTATTGGTAATTCGACGTATTCCCGTTAGGAGGTGATAGGGGTGACTATTTGCGGTAATTTTAACCCCCATATGCATTATGCAAAAGTGAACCATTTTTGAGTTATCATGTTTTTTAGCTTTTTTCAAAATAAGTCAAAAATGCAGCATCAAAAATTAATTAAAAAAAAAGTATACATTTAAATCTATTTTTTTCTTCTTATTTATAAAAACAATAAAACTCTGGTTATTTATCAATATTAAAACAACAATTATCGGTCCAAATTTAAAAATGCGAGACTAAAAACGATATTATTTCTAGATTTTTTAGATATCTTTTTCCACTAAAATGCCTTAAAAACAAAAAATTGTTATGAAACTTGGTTTGCAGATTAATTTAAAAACATAACCGTTTTCTTAGCTCTCCAAAAATGCATAACAACTAGGAACTTATTTCAAAGAAACTGAAAAAAAAATGATCACAAAAGAAGCAGGCGGAAATTTGGATTCGAACTAAACACAAGGTAGTTCTTTAAAAAATCCCATAAAATTAATTAAAAACAATACCCAATGTCAATAAAACAAAAAAACTATTTTAAAACAAAATTTAAAACCAGTAACAGTTTAATAGTAATAACAATTAACAATTAATAATAGTAACAATTAACACATTTTTTAATTTAAAGTTCTTGCTCGAAGTGACTTCCCCTATTGCGTACGCAAAGTCGCATTCTTTTTCTTAGTTGTGACTTAACTACCGAAGTAGGTAGTCTAATTATTACGCATTGCATTTGCTGCATTTATAATTCTCATCTTGAGTTCTTCCGCGGATGACACAGGCGAGAGGTCGTAAACTATGGATTTCATGTGACCCCAGACATAGAAATCAACCGGCGTTCAATCCGGACTTCTCGCGGGCCACGGAATGGGTCCTCCTCGCCCTATCCAATCCTGCATTATGCACTGTAGACCACGCTTTCCATTGTGTTACAGAGAGTCGTGTGGCGACGGTGTTTGTCGAAATTGTTGGTTCATCGATAAATTCTTGCAGAATATCCTCTTCGCAATTAACAACATGGACTGGGGGTCTTCCGGCATTAATTTGTCTTCTCTGAACACAACCAGTTTCTCGGATTCGCCTATACACTCCATTAAAAACGGATACATGGGGTAACCGGCGATTGGGAAACCGACGCGAATAATCATGACGAGCAGCTTCACTGTTACCGTTGCAAAAGCCTTTGGCTACAAGGCAAAACATGATATACCAGCAAGACGGATGTCCTGCACATTTTGGTGTCAATGTTAGGCGATGGCTCGATAGCCATTTTCCTAATCGTTGGATAGGGCGAGGAGGACCCATTCCGTGGCCCACGAGAAGTCCGGATTTAACGCCGGTTGCTTTCTATGTCTGGGGTCACATGAAATCCATAGTTTACGACCTCTCGCCTGTGTCATCCGCGGAAGAACTCAAGACGAGAATTATAAATGCAGCAAATGCAATGCGTAATAATTTGACTACCTACTTCGGTAGTTAAGTCACAACTAAGAAAAAGAATGCGACTTTGCGTACGCAATAGGGGAAGTCACTTCGAGCAAGAACTTTAAATTAAAAAATGTGTTAATTGTTACTATTATTAATTGTTAATTGTTATTACTATTAAACTGTTACTGGTTTTAAATTTTGTTTTAAAATAGTTTTTTTGTTTTATTGACATTGGGTATTGTTTTTAATTAATTTTATGGGATTTTTTAAAGAACTACCTTGTGTTTAGTTCGAATCCAAATTTCCGCCTGCTTCTTTTGTGATCATTTTTTTTTCAGTTTCTTTGAAATAAGTTCCTAGTTGTTATGCATTTTTGGAGACCTTGTGTTTAGTTCGAATCCAAATTTCCGCCTGCTTCTTTTGTGATCATTTTTTTTTCAGTTTCTTTGAAATAAGTTCCTAGTTGTTATGCATTTTTGGAGAGCTAAGAAAACGGTTATGTTTTTAAATTAATCTGCAAGCCAAGTTTCATAACAATTTTTTTGTTTTTAAGGCATTTTAGTGGAAAAAGATATCTAAAAAATCTAGAAATAATATCGTTTTTAGTCTCGCATTTTTAAATTTGGACCGATAATTGTTGTTTTAATATTGATAAATAACCAGAGTTTTATTGTTTTTATAAATAAGAAGAAAAAAATAGATTTAAATTGATACTTTTTTTTAAATTAATTTTTGATGCTGCATTTTTGACTTATTTTGAAAAAAGCTAAAAAACATGATAACTCAAAAATGGTTCACTTTTGCATAATGCATATGGGGGTTAAAATTACCGCAAATAGTCACCCCTATCACCTCCTAACGGGAATACGTCGAATTACCAATAACCCTGTATAAAAGGAGAAACTGACTGACTGACTGACTGACATATCAACGCACAGCCTAAACGGCTAAACGTAGGCACTTGAAATTTGGAAGGGACGTAGCTTAGGTACCGTAGAGGTGCACTAAGAAAGGAATTCCCGATATTCCCACGGGAACGGGAATTAGCGGGAAAATCCTTTTGTATGAAAAATCTAAACCGAAGCGAAGCGAGGGCGGGTCGCTAGTAATTTATATACCCCAACCAGTTTTTTTCAACGCTTTTTTCTTCGCACCGACTTTAGTTTTTTTTTTTCTGTTTTGCCTACTGGTTCACTGGTAGAGAATGCCACTGGGCATTAACTCCGCCATTTGTACTTTATTGTATTTTGTGCAAAGAAGTTTAAATAAATAAATAAATAAATAACCTTATCTATCACCTAGACATGCTCGGGTTCAAATAAATGGTTTTAGTAAGTTTACGTACTGTACATGGCAAAGGATCCCGAGAGTGTCATAAGCGCGCTTGAAGCTCGCGCTCTGACCTCGGCACTCGTACCTTAAGAAGCTTAATTATTTACGTTACATAAATTACTAGTAACCCACATAGATAAATAAGCTTTTGTTGCAGACTGTACTGTGTTTTGCCCAGTCGTCATCTACTCGTCAAGACGATTCTAACAAGCCCTAACACGACGGGTTTATCATGTGTAATTTAGGAGTTCCTATGGCCGCCCTGAGTCGCCATCATCAGACCAGTACGGTGGTACTATATTATTGTATTGTCATCAAAACTAAAGGCGTATGCAAATTTTCAGCTTCATCGGAAACAGGGAAGTGGGTCAAATTTAACTTGCAAGATTTGACCCTTACACACATTTTCAATTCAATTCAAAATCATTTATTTCGGACAAAGTCCATAACGTGTTTGCAAGTTAAATACAAACTTGTAAAAATACCATAATTCGCTCTCTGGAATTGTTTGACATTGGATATTTGTATTAACGGAAGAGTTTATAATGAATAGATAATAAAACATGTGTAAACCTCGTATGTTAGCATATCAGACATCGCTAGCAACGTCCACTCACAAATCAAACAAAAGGCGATAAAATCCGCACTGCTAGAGCAAAACAGTAGTAACTCAAAATAAAACTGTATTCTAAAATCAACGTTAATACAACTAGTATGGAGCTTGAACCAAAACTAACAAGGATTTTAAGTTGATACTGTATTGATCTCGCTTGAAAATTATCAAGGTCGCGCGTTATCTATTACAGAACGAGTTGCCTTTATAGCTTCTGGGATATTTTAATTTATCATATACTAGCTATTGCTCGCCACTCCCTCCGCGTCCGTGTTTATAGATAATATTTATTCTAGATATTAATAATTTTTTTTGACGACGCGCTGGCCTAGTTGGTAGTGTCCCTGCCTACGAAGCTAGCGGTCCTGGGTTCGAATCCCGGTAAGGGCAGATATTTGTGTGATAAGCGCGAATATTTGTTCCTGAGTCATGGATGTTTTCTAATATATTTAAGTATATATTTCTCTATATAAGTGTTTATATCGTTGTCTAGTACCCATAGTACAAGCCTAGAGCTTAGTTTGGGACTAGGTCAGTTGGTGTGACATTGTCCCCTTATATTTATTTATCCTTCCCCAGGATCCAAGTTATCTTAACCCTTTAACGCCTACTGTACTCGCACGGGTACAGCTAATAAAACTGAGATTTCAGTGGTTTTTCTGAAGTCTCAATTGATATCATTGCTCAATATGGTCATACATGTCTCTTAATTTATGACAAATTGATTATGTATTAAGAAAATCGAATTAGATGTTAATAAAGCTAGTTATAGCAAAAAAAAAGGCATTATTTAATTTTGGATTTTCTTCATAAATATTATTAGTTCGTAGGTTACTGGTTACTATTGTTGCAATAAAAACAAAAAAAAATAGACAGTTTACTTTTGGGCGATAATGGGTTAATACCATTTTCACCTTAATCGGTTCAGAGGAACATTCAGAAATACCGCAATTACTATATTAGAATGAATAGTATATATTTTTAATATATGTATAAAATTATCGTGTCACAGTGTTTGTAATGGAACTCCTCTGAAACGGCTAGCCCAATTCATATGAAATTTTGTGTGTATATTCAGTAGGTCTGAGAATAGGACGTAATAGTAGATTGTTCAACAAGGGACTAAAACAAGCCATAATTACACGAGATGTTTTTAGCCACCCAAGCGCAGCGCGGGTGGCTATAGTTCGAGTGTCATTATGGTTGTTTAGTCTCGCGTTAAACACTCTACTTTTCACTTTGAATGCGAGGAAAAAATCAACATTCTACATGTACAAAATTTCAATATTGATTATAAACAAAGTTTCTTACAAAATTGTTCCGCGGTTTTTTTTTGTTGTTAAGTGACGCTTTAAACTCTTGCATATTTAGCCAACAGATTGAAAATTGAAAATTATTTTATAACTAGTTTGGACCATGCATAATAAAATGAATTATTTTTAATGTAATTAAATAGATTCATATTCGTAATCATTAATCGTTTTTCACGAAATGAAATCGTTATTTTTTATATTTTTGCACAGTTGTCATTTTGAGGTTATTTCCATGCTCAAAAAATGGTCCATACACAATCACTGAAAATGGCGATAATCCTCCGTTCACAAACACCATGGTGATTGGCTGTTTTGGAGTTTCCAAAATAAATTTAAAAAATATTACTTTAATCCCTAGAGATTAATAAAGAGTTTTAGTCCCGATGTACAGAGACTAAAGTAACATTTTAAGAGCATGAGAAGTGAAAAGTATATTTCATTAGGTTTGTACAATAAAAATACACCCGGGCGGCTCATACTTTTTCAATAATAATACGTGGGTAATGTTCAAAAAGTTGGGCATGGTAAATTAGCCATAAAATTGTAAGAATACTTTCCCAACGCACAACGGATGTTTTTTTGCCATCGTTGTTTGTTTGGTACGCTTATCTATGCTTAGCTACGCTTATCTATGGTCCAAATTTTTGCTCGTCACCCATATGACGCCTTCGCATCGCCTTTACTATTCGAAAACGCGTTCTTTAAACTTTTCCGTAGCACGAACCTCAGACTCAATGTTTCATACAATGTTTTAGGTTTTCTTCCCCTTTACTTCTCGATGACGACGATCGACGACGTCGAAAGTCAACATCAATGCCAGCTTGCTTTAAAATTGTAGTACAAAACTAGCTCTCCTCCTGCACTGTACTGACCTCTTGACTACTGTGCAAGCACCGCTAGCACCTCGCTAACCTCCTCGTCGCTATAGCTGTGTCCGCGTCGACGTGGCTCTTCTCCTGCACTGTACTGACCTCTTGACTCCACCCAGTGCGAGCTCCGCTAGCACCTCGCCAACCTCTTCATCGCTATAGCTGTGTCCGCGTCGACATGGCTCTCCTCCTGCACTGTACTGACCTCTTGACTGAACCCTGCGTCAGCTCAACCTCGCCAACCTCATCGTCGCTATAGCTCTCCTCCTGCACTGTACTGACCTCTTGACTACGCCCTGTGCGAAGAGCTCCGCCAGCGCCTCGCCGACCTCCTTCTCGTTGCCGTAGATGTGTGCGCAGTCGATGTGGCGGTACCCGACCGTGACCGCCTCCTTCACCGCACGGGCCACTTCGCCTGGGGCAGACTGTAACAATGTGGTTTTTTTTTAATCTGTTTGACCGTAAGCCCAGCCAGATCGGAGTAGACCCCATACAGGTTCTGAACTCCTGGTAATAGGGTGACTAAACACCCTCATCTGAATGATTGTCAAATGCTTGCTTGACGACCTGGATTCCTTCAAGGAGACTTGACTTTAGTGTTTACTAGCGACCCGCCCTCGCTTCGCTTCGGTTTCTGTAAAACCCGTACATAAAACAGTATCTATAATACATAAAAACCTTCCTCTTGAATCACTTTATCTATTAAAAAAAACCGCATCAAAATCCGTTGCGTAGTTTTAAAGATCTAAGCATACATAGGGACAGACAGCGGAAAGCGACTTTGTTTTATACTATGTAGTGATGATGACTCGCTTACTTGGCTATTCGTGCGGACCTTGCTTTTATAAGTCTTGACGTAAGCGTTAGGCCCAAATTGAATCTGTCGTCACATCGCCAAGATCTACGAATAAATATATGACGACCATTTTCGATTTTAATCTCACACATTGACCTAGTCCCAAACTGAACTCTACGGGTACGAGGGCTGCCTTTTAAGTTGTGTCGTTTGGAAAAACTAAAGTCAATTTAAGTGTTAAATGGTATTTATTGTTTTTCAAAGTAATCACCGTGATATGTAATACACTTTTTCATTCGATCGAACCAGTTTTCGAAACACTTATTCCAGTCCGAAGTCGGGGTCTCCAAAATGGCCGTTTTGTATGCCTCAACGGCTTCTTCAGGCGTCTGGTACCGTTGACCACGAAGTCGTTGCTTGATTTTTGGAAAAGTAAAAAAATCGTTAGGGCTTAAGTCTGGACTGTGCGGCGGGTGTTCCAGAATTTCGACGTTTTGCTCTTTTAAAAACGCAATTGTTTGCCGGGCGGTGTGCGAGCTCGCATTATCGTGATGCAGTCTTATACGACGTCTTGGGTTATTTTTTCGAAACTCGCCGATGACTTCTGGTAAACAGACAGTGGTATACCAGTCAGCATTAACCGTTTTACGATCCTCGAGCACGATGTTGGCCACGTGGCCACTTTTCGCCACAAACGTGGCGACTATTTTTTTCGAAATGCTCCGTGAGCGTATTACTTTGGTCGGTTTTGGCTCATCTTGGAACACCCAAACAGTCGACTGCTGTTTAGAATCGGGTTCGTAGGCATATATCCAAGATTCGTCACCACTGATAATGTCGTAAACATGTTTCGAGTTTCCTCGGTTGAATTGCCGCAGAGTTTTGCGACACCATCGAACGCGAGCCGTTTTTTGGTCTTCACTGAGTAAATGTGGTATCCAGCGAGAGATCAACTTTTTTACGCCTAAGTGATCATGCAAAATACTGTGAACACTGGTCCCTGAAATACTTAAGGAAGCTTCTATCTCACGGTATGTCGCATGGCGATCTTCGACGATCAGTTGCCGTACAGCATCAATGTTCTCCTGGGTTACGGCTGTTTTTGGTCGACCTTCACGATGTCTATCACCAAGACTAGAGCAACAACGTTGAAATTCTAAATACCAGCGTTCCACAGTCCGGAGGCATGGTGCTTTATCATTGAAAACCGTAGTCAACTCTTCGAAGCACTGAAGTCGCGTTAAGCCCCTTTTGAAGTTGTAAAAAAATATCGCACGTAAATTTTCCTTCGAAATTTCCATTTTCACAACTGACTTGTCAACTTTGAACGAGCGCTGTACTAAAACGGTTGGGCCGATTTCGAGTCATTCTTTTGTTTTCGAATTCTAATTTCAAATATTTTAAGATGACACTAGTTCTTTTTTATGCAATCACGGAAGGCTTGCAAACGACAGAACTTAAAAGGCAGCCCTCGTAGTAGAAAACGATACAAATACTGATGTAGATAAATAATACATAGAAATTTCCAAGATTCAAACAAATACCGAACCGGAATCCGTGACCGGTAGCTTCGTAGGCAGGGCACTATCAACTAGGCTATTTAATCGCTAACTTAGTGTGCCGAATAACTGTTTTCGCTACATTGTAAATATTATCCCACGGTTCGTCTCGTGTTTAATTACAATTATTGCAAATTACGTACAGTCACGAGATTTAATTTGGTACCCACCTTAGGTCCAAAGTCAATCTGACATTCTACAACAATAACGTTGAGTTTCCTAAATTGATACATCTCTAATGACATTGACAACTTCAAGCATATTTTTCTTGAAATGGGTCCCAAATTAACGCTCGTGACCGTACTAGTGTCGTTCAAGGATGGTGATAGCGATCGGACGGACCCTGCACAAGGTCACTCCCACCACCACACCACGTTACTTTTCTCAGCAGCTGACTGTACAGTCGAGTTCACTTTAGTACTTTGTCACTTTAATCGTAGTGGAAATTAATTTATGGCAGTTTAAAAATGACATTAAAGGGTTTACCCTTGTTTCGCCGAAAATTATTTAGCAAATTCCTAACTCCCCAAACTACGTATCCCATATTTTTATTTGGGCAATTTTTTATTTCCCAACTCAACGTTTCGCTCTGATATCATTTCACAACTAATGATTTGATAAATTATTGTTAGACAAATTATTACATGGGTTTTTTTTAAATGTCTATTATGTTTTTGTCAAATGTATTGATTAGCATCTCTGGAGCAGTTTAGTTTTAAGGGTCATAAGAAAAAAAACCATAACCTACCTATCTCTGGGAGCAGTTTCGTTTTTAATCCAATTTATATTTGTTTCAGACAAGTTCAAGCTCAACTCAAGGTTACGCAACAATATACGCAGCTGATATAACTTTCAATAAACAAGTAACAAATTACAATATGTTACAATATGTTATTTTCTACACAATTATTTACCACATAAAATTTGACGTAATAAAATTTTGCAATATAAAAATGTAGCGAAATAAAAAAATTACGAAGTAAAATTATGCCAGGGATTGGTTTGTCAAATAAAACTTCAGCGATAAGTTGATTGCTAAATGAAAGACGAAACATAATTCGGTAAAAAGGCAGTACACCAAATAGACAAGGTATAGTTTGAGAAATATAAATTGGAAACTTCTTATTTAGTTTGCGATCTTTTGTTCGGCGTTAACACTTACCGGACAATGAGAAGTCGAGCACCCGTAGATATCTATTGTTCATAACAGCACTAATCCTCACTTGGGAGCCGGAGTGACTAAAGTGCATTTTTTTACACGCGATTATACTACTTATTGTCAACGACGTATAGCCTTGAATAGTGAAAACAAACGCTTAATTATGAGTCGCTTCGACACTCAGGGTGCAGAAATGGCTACTACTCATGGATTGAAAAGTATCGATACTATTTGTTTTTTCTTCTTCACTTGGGTGCAGATAGTAATCTAAATAAAATAATTTTGCTTTTGGGGGTGTATTATAAAATGTATAAAACATTTTTTTTTTTTCTGTTTTATTATGTGGGTAGTTGGTTCCACAAGTTCAAGTACTAGTGACTCGGATGAATGAAATACTTAATGTAAAAGTATCCTATACATTTTTACTAATAAAAAAATATCATAACCTATTTTACATTTTATTTTTTACTTTTCTTTTTCAAATAAAATTGTGATACAAAATCGTGCCGCAAATATCAAGACTTTTCGGTCCGCTGTGTTGTTTGAAGAACGGGGGCACTTTTACAACTAGCTTTTGTTTGATATTTACAAAAAGATTTAAGTGGAAAAAGTAAATGTTCAATTCATATTTCCTAGACTATACTAAAGTGTATACATATTTATGAACTCGACTGTACCACAGTTCTGCCCTCCGCCAATATGGAGTATCCCAAATTTAATAACCAAAGTACACATACCATTGAGCGTTAATTTGGGACCCAATTCAAGAAAAATATGCTTGAAGTCGTCAATGTCATTAGAGATGTCAAGTCATTTGTAACTTTTAGGAAACTCAACCTTATTGTTGTATTATTTTTTTATTTTTTTTTATTTTTATGGCATAGAGAAGACAAACGAGCACACAGACCACCTGATGGTAAGTGGAAACTGTGACCCATAGACATTCGCATTCACAAGACTGCAATGCAATCTTAAGAATGCAAATCCGTTGCCAACCCTGAGGACGAAGATGGAATGCCTCTATGCTAGTCATTTCACCGGCTGTCTTATCCCCAAACCGGAACACAACAATGTGAACACTGCTGTTTGGCGGTAGGTTAATGGATAAGATGGTGGTAGCGATCCGGACGGACCCTGCACAAGGTCCTGCCACCCGCAAAATTGTAGAATGGCAGATTGACTTTGGACTTAAAGTGGGTACCAAATTTAATCTCGTGACTATACATACGCTCTCCTATGTTCAGGAGATTTGTTCCACTAGGTAACCATATTGTCAACGGTACGATAGTTCTTTACTTAAGAGTATTTACTCAAGTGCGGGAGAGATAAAATCATAAGGCAAAACAACTTTAAGCAAGTTAACTGTTAGCAATATTTTTTTTGGGAAATGCTTGTTTAACAAATAATTACTTGGTCATGTTTCATTTTACCAAATTTCATGTAGTCAAATGTATCGTTTCGCATATAACATTTTTTTTCCATAATATTGTTAGGCATACGATTAAGGCGTATAGTACTGTTAGGCGATGGGCTTGCAACCTGTCACTAATACACTGGTAAACATCTTAGCCTAAGTGTGCAAAATGTGGTTACAGAATTATCAACAAGTTTTTAGAGTTGTTGGTAATTCTGTAGCTCTGCCTACTCTCTGCTCTGGGAATAAAGGCGTGAGTTTATGTATGTATGTATGTATGCATACGATTTATGTCCTGTAGTGCATTGCATAAAATGGGTTCCCTATTGTATGGCATACAATTATTTGTCATATTATTGTTACGCATAATTGCTTTTAGCCGAATTAGCGATGGGCATACTCATCTTTACGCATAAAATTGAAAAGCATAAATACAGAAAGCATTTTCGTCATGAAGACTAACGTCAAATAGCATAAATACGAAAAGTCATAATAATAAATTAGCATCATTAGTATTTGTCCTAAAAAATAGTCATGGGCAAATGGCAAGTTTTGTGTTAATATATATTTAGGAATTAAGGCGAGGTCGAAGGAGGACCTCCTATTTTTGCGTTGCTTGGGCGCTTCGCGCCTGGATATCATACTAACCTAACCTAACCTAATGTATGTACAGTCACCACCCGCGAATGTTACGCCACTTGCCACTCTTCTTAATTTAACCGTGTAATGCATTTTGGGTTGACAGCCGACTTGACATATTACCCTAGTGTAGTACACGGCTAAATTAAGAAGAGTGGCAAGTGGCGTAACATTCGCGGGTGGTGACTGTACCTAACGTGATCTAACGTAACCTCATATTTTGTTGTTCATTTTGTAGGTTCATTCATTTAGGGAACTAAAATTATGGTTAATGACATATATAACAAATAATTAATAGCCCAAACAATAATATGCATAATGTGTATTAGTCTAATAGAAATTAGTCTTTATTCTAATAGCTTAATATGCCAAAAAAGTAGTAGGCCAAAGTATTGCTATGCGACAGTACTATTATGCCAATACAAATTATGCCAAATGAATTATGCAAAACAATAATAGTCTAAAAAAAAATATGCGATGTTTTTTAGGGTCACCGTTCTAACCTAACCTAACCTACTTTCCTGGTAGAAGTTCGTTTCTGTGGGGGTCGCAGTTCAAACCTAACCTAACCTACTTTTTTGGTAGCAGTTCGTTTTTGTGGGGGTCGCAGCTCTAACCTAACCTAACCTACTTTTTCGGTAGCAGTTCAGTGGTATAAATTGAGTGTGCGAAGAATAGTAGTTTATGCAATAGTTGTATAAGAGAGGTCAAAATATATGAGTGGCGTGAGTTACGATGTGAGCCGAAGGCGAACATCGTAAAGGAAAGCGCCACGAGTGTTTTTTGACTTAGTTATACACCGTTGCATACAATACTTTTTCTACGACTAGGTTTCAAATGAAATGCAAAATTAAGCGAAAAAACTTACAAACGAACGAACGAAGTAAAGAACAACAAACGAGCGGGAAACAAGAAAATGACAAAATATGTGTCTATGGTTTACTTTGTTTTTAAATTGACGGAATGGAAAAAAGAATTATTTACAATTCCAAAACATTTTAATTTGACCAATCAGAATACTTCACTAAATTAAATCCACCAATCACAATACACATCGACTGTCAAACGGAACGATAGGTTCTTTTAGGTACGTGTTTCTCTTTAACTAATTTAAATCTTTTAAAAAAACTTTGTAATTCGTATCAACCAATCAGAATACAGCTATTTTAAAATCGACCAATCAGATAACTGAAATCATTTCTCAAAACATTAGGTGTTTTATAGTCCCTATTTCACAATCGTTAAAATATGATTAACAGGCTAGTCAGGCTACACTTAGTAATCTGTGGCGTATCGTTAGGGCTACTTTACGACACCGAGAGCTGTTATGGGGAATAGAGTTATAGACTTTTCTGAAGTCATATTATCTATGTTCTTATAATAGTGTTCGTGGCTATGTAAAAGACTAATAAAAGTTACATCTCCGAAATTGTATTATTTATTTTAATCTGACATTTTGATGTATTTAATTATTATTACTACTGGGACCTGTACATCCCTATGACATTTAAATTATGTAGCTTAAGTTTAGTATTGTAATAAGTGATTTATTTTTAAAAAAACGGCTTACTGTTGAGTTTCTTGCGGCGCTTCTTCTCAACAGTGGTCTCTTTGGAAGCGCTGGTAGACTCAGACTTGTAAAAGTGCCTAGATACAGGGCCTACTTACAGAATAAATGATTTGATTTGATTTGATTTGATTTGACAGGAGTAGAAAAACAATTTTTTTTTTTTTTTTGGAATATAACATTTGCCAAAGGCAAACATTTGCATAATAAAACTTGACAAAGTAAAATGATGTCAAATGATAATTTGACCAAATAAATAAAATGCGAAATGTAAATGTGCTAAAGATTCGTTTGGGAAATGAAACTACTGCGATAAGTTTTTTTTTAGGGGTAGGCAGAGACCACTTCTTTCCACTTGCTACGATCTTGACAAGTTTCTTTCGCTTCTTCCACATTCACGCACACACGTCGGTTTCGGGTACTTAAGATTCGGCCCTTTTCTATTATTTCACCGATTTGATTCGAAAAATTACGCTTATGGCGGCCCCTTTCGACCCTTCCACTCACTTTCGATCTGTATATCTCTTTCGTCAATCTTCTTTCATCCATCCTTTCCAAATGACCGAACCATCGAAGCATGCCCTTTTCAATCTTAAACACTAAATCTTCTTTTATTCCGCATTTCTCTCCGACTTTTTCATTCCTTACTCTATCAATCAGTTTCACACCACACATACAACGCAAAGAGCGCATTTTAACTGCATTTACACGACTTTCATGCTTGTCCTGCCACACCCAACATTCACTACCAATACTACCATACATCAGGGTAGGGGCCAGCACTCCATTTTGAACAGCCAGTATGACCCTTACATAGGTTTTAAATGTATGATACACGACTCAGCGCGTGGGTCATTACCTCATGACCCCCATGACCTCCCCCTCTGCATCCCCCTAGCTAGTACGCAGCTCGATCGTTATTAAACTAGCGATACGTATCGCAATAATTTCAGTCGGAAATATCAGTAGTCCATCAGGTACAGGTACACCCATCATTCGAAGTGAAAACTAACGAGTACGTAATTACTGTTAGATAACAATAACTTGAAACGTTAGGCCTTTTTCTTGTTTTTACAAAATAACAAAGAGCAAGCATTATAAACCAGACTTTTTATACGACTTCCCAAAAAAATTATTGTCATGTTTTCAGGGTTCATATAATATGATGTACTCGTACATAATATTTTGTAAGAAAAAAAATACAAGGAAAACGTTAACTTTAGTCCGCGAACACAACCCCTCCCCCCCCCCCCCCCCCATGTTATACATACTAATATTATAAATGCGAAAGTGTGTCTGTCTGTTAACTCTTCACGTTTAAACCTCTTAACCGATTTAGGTGACATTTGGTGTAAAGATAGTTTGAATCCTGGGAAAGGACATAGGATAGTTTTATCCCGAAATTCACCCCCTAAGGGTGTGAAATAGACGGTGAAAATTTGTATGGAGCTACTATATAAAAGACGACGCGGACGCGGGCAGAAGCTAGTCAAAAATAAGCAACGAATAGACCCCCTAGGGCTTGGGAACGGTTCGAAAAATACCGGTTAATTATGGCGCTTAACTAGGTTTTTCGTAAACGCTCGCTCGGAGCGGTATCGATTCGCGAGCGTTACCATCGCGTATTACTTAACCTGGTATTTTGAGTTTTTGATTCTTCCTGCTGTCTGGCGTCGGGAATAAAATGTTAAGCCCGGCTTGACTTCAAGCTGGGTAAGTGAAAATGTAACTAATGGTAGGAAAGAAGAGAAAATGATGGCGGTTGTAATAAATAAATAAATATAAGGGGACTATCTTATACCAATTGACCTAGTCCCAAACTAAGCTCTAGGCTTGTATTATGGGTACTAGACAACGATATAAATACTTATAGAGAGAAATATATACTTAAATACATAGGAAACATCCATGACTCAGGAACAAATATTGGTGCTTATCACACAAATATCTGCCCTTACCGGGATTCGAACCCAGGACCACTAGCTTCGTAGGCAGGGTCACTGCCCACTAGGCCAGCGCGTCGTCACAACGCACGTCGGCGGCGCGCTGTGGGCGGTGCGAACAAATTAGCGAGCGAAATCAACCGTTATTACGAGCAGGAACAGTTTTATTTTGCTCTATTTATGATCAGAACCGAAATAATACAATACAACAATACAATACAATACAAAACACTTTATTGTACACCAAACAAAAACATTACAGAGAAACAGCACAATTAAAAACAACACAAGTAAACAACAGGCGGTCTTATCGCTGATTAGCGATCTCTTCGCAGACAACCTTACTAGGGATAAGGTGTCAAATTAAAATATTTTACGAGGTAGGTGTACAGACTTCACGCGAGCAATAACAAGAAACTATGTAAGTTTATAAACATGAGTATTAAAAAAAAAAAAGTGATAAATATACGCTCACTATACTAATAAATAGATAAGAAAATAAATACATAAACAAATAAATACAATATATATATGACTTACATAAATAAACAGATAAATATATATAAATACATAAATGAATATCAATACATCCACAACAGGGAAAACAATAAAAAAGACAGCTACACGACAGAGAAATTAACTGAGACAGTACCTACAATAATAATAATATCGATTCTGTTCGAGCTAGGTTCGAGTGGAATCGAAACCTTCCAGACCCACCCTACCCCTAAACCGTACCACTGGTGGTACTATGACCAATTATTTCTATTAAAATCGAATTTAATAGAGTCGACGGAGCTCTGCTATCGCAGAGCTCCTATTTCTGGGTAGTTTGGCCCTCCGGGCCTGCTGAAGAACTAACAAAACCTAAACCTACCTCATATTTATGATTCTAATTTTGGTCAGTGGTACGGTTTAGTGGCACGGTGGGTCTGCAGCCACCCTACGAAGCTAGTGGTCCTGGGTTCGAATCCCGGTATTCGTACATTCTCTATTTGAGATGTATGTTGTTTCTAACGACCTCATTAAATTACCGTAAAACGGGGTGAGTAAGGATTAAAAATTAACCTGAAAAAGGTCATAACGTTACGTCTATTGGAAATAATAACGGGTTGGCTTAAAGTAATGAGTTTTTTTTTTCTCATTTTTTTTATTAAATTACTTGTTTAGGTTATATAGCTTTTTATCATATACAAATAAACTAAAACCAGCATGATAATCAATCATTATAATATAGAAAACCTCGCCCATTTAAAAAAATTCGCAGCTTTCTTCTTACCGTTTTCATCATATTACGTTGGACAACATCTTTTTTTATTTTTTCAGTTAATTCTTTGCTTTTATACCCGGCGCTTCAACTGTGTATGTGATTTCGCTTCCGGCCCATCATTGTAAACTAGTCTACTGAGAATTACCAAAAAATCCTCCATTGGACGAGCTACACCGACGTTCGGACGGTTTGAATCCTTCGATACGAAATGAACGTCACGCTTTTTTAGTCAATTCTGGGTGCTCCCTGCATAGTGATGCTTTCTTCGCAACTTCTTGCACTTCTTGGAATTTCTTCAAGCTGTATGTTGGAATATTTGGGTGTTTTTTGACGCTTTAAGTGTAGAACATTGTAT
Organism: Acleris laterana; assembly: GCA_963966035.1. Lineage (NCBI taxonomy): Eukaryota > Metazoa > Arthropoda > Insecta > Lepidoptera > Tortricidae > Acleris > Acleris laterana. Next base: position 8,774,489 of record OZ014464.1, read on the forward strand.
TTCTTTAAAATATTCCTTACTCACCAACGGGAAACAGCATATTTTACAGCTAACTTATCTGGGACTCATCCACTTTGTTTTGTGCAAACTTTGCCATTTTCCTCCGGTTTCAATGATTAAGAATGGGTGATCTTCCCGTTTTTGGTAAATCTTTAGTCCTAATACCAAATTCCCACCGCTGGATCAAACATTAAATTGTAGATGGAGATACATTTCAGCTTTGAAGTGAGAGACCACTTCAGATTTTTCACGTCGTCCAAGTAGGCGATAGACATGTTCACGTAATGACTTCCTTGTGGACATTTTTTATTAACACAGCTAATCATTATTTGCCTTTTTAACAATAATTGACATATTTTCTATTTATTATAGCTGTCAAAATCCTTTTTGTATTATTTTTTTGCCTGCTATTGTCAATTGAATACCTTCTCATTACTTTAAGCCAACCCGTTATATCAGTCTTATAATTAGTAACATATGCATCATCATTTTAGGTTGCGTCGCTACTCACCCTGTTTTACGGTAACCGCCGACTTCATTGAATGACCTCATTGATTTGATTAACTTCATATCTCCCTTAAATACTGTTGTACTGACTCATAAAAGTCATAATGTCATAAACATAAATCAATAAATGAACGTGGCTGATAAAATTCGAGCTTTAGATAAATAAGTCAATTGCATCATCTAAAGGTAATGATAAATAAGTCTATGATGTAATATAAAGTTTAGGTGAATAACGCAATAAGCGCCTGATTGTCTTAACGCCTGATATCATTGACGATTCTGAAGCAAAACAAAAGATAAATAGGTCGTTATCTAAATGAGTGAGCATTCTTTGAATTGTACTGAAAGTTTTATTTATTTATTTATTTATTTATTTATTTATTTATTTTAGGAAGACTTACAGACTAATACAGAAAAGTAAGAATTGGGTATAATATATGACAAGTGTAAATTTGCATGTCATTATTACCTGGCTAACTTGTTATAATAGTATAGGTATTGTTAAGACTGCGCCGAGCGTACCCCGGATGAACAGTGGCGCCCTCATTACTATTATTGTGTTTTCTAATAAACTAAAGTATTTTCTTGAAATTGGTCGGTAGGTTTTTGTACTACAAATGAAAACACAACTTATAGGGTATATCATATAGTTTAATAACAATTCACCTTGGAGTTATCAACTTAACGGAAAAAAGTGGCCACCTTTTCCCGTTAAGCTGATTACTCATTGTTTTTAAATTTGTTACGTATCCCATAAATTGTGTTTTTACTTGCGTAACAAAAACGTATCGTCTGATTGCAAGGAAGTTCTTTAGTTAATTAGAAAACACAATAATGGTAATGAGGGCGCCACTGGACGCTCGACGTTTGCTCGGCGCAGTCTTAACCAAGGGATGAAAGTGATCATATGCAACCCGAGATATTTAGGCTGCTCGAGCGATAGCGAGTGCGCCTATAGTTCGAGGGTGCAATTGACACTTTGACCCGAGTTAAACACCACTTTTCATTTCGATTTCAAGAAAAAATATAACGTCATATACTCGGAGTGCATAAACATTATAAGTACATTGCTGTGACGTGTGGGAGACATCCGCGCTGTGTCGTGTGCGCCGCACCGCTTGCGATCTAAGTTGCGCTACGCACCTCCTATTACCGCTGCGCTCCTGGTACTTTATTTTAACATGCAATTACTTTTCTTCCCTAGGGTGGACATGTATGACTTTCAAACCGCTTCTAAGATAAAAAATGGCCTACTTCAGAGTATGAGACATGAAACCAATAGTGGGCTGCTAGTTCTATCGGTGGGTACGTCTCATACTACATACCTAATGGTCATAATATATGTTTTATTTATATGAAACCGTAAAAGGATTTTATACAACAATCCTGACTCTGAGCTTAAAATTGACTTTTAAAAGATCCTGAAAAATATGTATGTTATTATTATTATGACCCAGTATGTATTATGAACTTTATATACTAGGCGACCCGCCCTCGCTTCGCTTTACAAAAAATAGTTTATGCGAGTTTCCTGTAACACCCGAACATAAACCAGAATTTATTATACGTAAAAAACCTTCCACATGAATCAGTATCTATTGCGTATTTGCGTAGTTTGACGGCGGGAAGCGACTTTGTTAATAATAGGTCCGTCAAACTGAAGTTAGCTTTTGGGTAAAAATATTATGGGACACAGCTTTCAGTTTGTTTGACTAACCATTGTCATTTGAAAAAAGTTATCTCTTACTTTTTCAAATATTAAATCTTATACTTTTTAGTGATCATAATATGCTGTTATGTAGTCCCGTTCCTCAATTAATGAACTATAGGATATTACAAACTCACCGCAAGCAACGCCGCGGTAAATGCATAGTAGATATATTATATATTTAATCGGAGAAATACTGGGAAAGGGCCGAATCTTAAGTACCCGAAACCGACGTGCGTGCATGACTCGATGTATGTATGTGGAAGAAGCCAAAGAAATCTGTCTCTGCCTACGTCTCTGGGAAACAGGCGTGATTTAATGTATGTATGTATTTATTATATATTTAAATGTGCTTCGTCATTGTAGCTCAACTATCTTAATCCAGATATCTTATCGCCAACCATAATTATAGGCACCTTTGAGTTCATATCATGAAAAAAAATTAACTGATTTTGAAGAAATTTGCATACTTACATGTTTTTTTTGAGTTTGTTCATAAGTTTCGGAAACACGATATTAGTACGTGTTCCTATGGGGAGCCGTTGCTTCTCATATTTTTTAGGGTTCCGTACAAAAAAGAACGGAACCCTTTTATGATCACTTGTGCGTCTGTCTGTCTGTCGCAGCCAATTTGCTCCGAAACTACTCGACCGATTGAGTTGAAATTTGGCACACATACACGGTGGAAAAAATCTATGGGCCCTGGAGGAGAACTACCTTAAATCCTTTAGTTATCTCATTTTACTGAATGGAAACATTCCCTTATTTTTATAAAGAAACAAAACTACATTTAAAGATTTTTTAAATTTTGCTTGTTTCACCCGGGAATCGAACCAACTAAAAATAAAAAAATAAACCCTCGCTATTTTATTATACGAATCGGTAGGATTGTTGTTCAGGATAAAATTTGTCTAATAAACATTTGGTCCTACACTCATCTGTTGTACGAGATACCCACAAAATTGAATATTTATTACAAGTTCTTTATTAACAATAATTAATAATATCATTTTTATACGAAATAATATCATTTATCAACAAGACATTCCTGAAGAAGTCATTTGCCCACAATAGCAGAATTTCCAGGGCAGGGGGGAAATTTCAATGTCTGGATAGGTACAACCGGGACGATTAGATGGCCAGCGAGAAGTCCAGACCTGACCCCTCTGAACTACTTTTTATGGACTCATGTAAAAAATTAAGTTTACAAAACGTGTTATAATACTGTACAAGAATTAAGGGTTGTGGTAGAAAATGATATTAGGAGCATACACCACAACACAATATTTTTTATTTTTAGTTGGGTTTTATTGGTTAGTTTTATTCTCGGGTGAGACAAGCAAAATTTAAAAAATCTTTAAATGCAGTTTTGTTTCTCTTTAAAAATAAAGGAATGTTTCCTTTCAGTAAAATAAGCTAACTAAAGGATTTAAGGTAGTTCCCCTCCAGGGCCCATAGATTTTTTCCACCCTGTATGTAAATTGACGACCCAAACACAAATGTGCAAAGTGAATAATTGTTTTTGTTAACCCTTAATAGCATAAAAAATTGATACAAAAAAAATACAAAAAGTTGGTAGGTACTATGTTATGTTGGAAATTTCGGTCCCCAAACCTAGAAGGGTTAAATAAGGGTTATTTTCGCATGACAAATAAGCAAATTAAAAAAAAAACTTTTTATTTAGTGGCCAAAATTGAATAGTCATATTTTTCGGCAGTTGTATGGGAAAAACGCAAGCTTTCCTAATTACGTGGCCTATACTGTATATAGAGTCTTATGAGCTGTCACGGGGATCTTCCTTGATTGACCCGACTATAGCAACTAGGCTATGACGTCACCATCGATCGATCCACTCCGCGCACCAAACACTTTACGAATAATAAATGTAACCTTGGCTAGAGTAAACCTTCCGCTGCCGAAACAATGAGGTCAATTTATTTATCACCTATATCGTGTCTTTACTTTGATCGAATAGTTAGATAAAAAAATAATTAAAGGGCAAAAATATATAAAAAGCTATTCTACAATGGAAATTTTAGCGCTAAAATGCACGCGCTAAAATGTGTTTTGTTCGCTCTGACGGGACTACCTAAGCTCGCCGCTTGGACATTCACTCGTCCGTCCGTCCGACCGTCGTTGTTCAGAGAATACCCAGATATTAGTGTGATAAGCGCCAATATTCGTTCCTGAGTCATGGATGTATTCTATTTATTTAAGTAAGTATATGATTTTCGTTGTCTAGTACCCATAGTACAAAGTAAAAGATGTTTATTCAGTAAGTAGGCCGCACGGACACTTTTACACGTCAAAAATCTACCAGCGCTTCGCAAGAGACAACTGCTGAGAAGAAACGCCGCAAGAAACTCAACAGACAGTCGTTTTTTTAATATACAATTACTAGCGACCCGCCCTCGCTTCGCTTCGGTTTATTTGAGTTTTCTATAACACACGTACATAAAACAAAATTTATTATACATAAAAACCTTCCTCTTGAATCACTCTATCTACTAAAAAAAACCGCATCAAAATCCGTTGCGTAGTTTTAAAGATCTAAGCATACATAGGGACAGACAGCGGGAAGCGACTTTGTTTTATTTTATACTATGTAGTGATAGTGATAAAACTTAACCTAGCATTATATATAACAATGAATCTAACATAAGATAAGAAATAAATGTATTCACGCGTAGTTGAGCAGGAAAACAAGCCTAGTGCTTAGTTTGGGACTAGGTCAATTGGTATGACACTGTCCCCTGACATTTTAACAGGGAGAAATAGAGGAGTAGCGGGGAATTATACGCGTTCGAAGTCGCGGTGTCCTCTAGTCATAATAATATCATATAGGTATACATACATCGGGGTTTTGGTGCGGAAATGTTTGACATAAGCCAAAGAGTAGGTATTGACTTAAAAACAGAATGTACTCTAGCAGGAATAGTTATAAGGCAAAGAAATAGAACTGCGATCGCAAACACTTCATGCAAAAATTGATTCCTTCAAAAAAAATGCACCTATTACAACTACCGACGTAGAAAGATCGTTCAGTTAATTTTAATGAATATTTACAGCAAGATGCCACAGGTTCACTGTTCCAAATTAGAAGTTCATTTTGAAAATCACGTCAACTACTAAATTTACTGCAAGTAATTAATTAACGTTAATTTTATTATTATTTCATATAATTATAGCCTTGGTCGTAAAGCTGAAGTACTACATGAGTTAAAATAAAATTGTATCATTGTGTGTACCTATTCAATTCGCAGAGAGGTAATTATTCATTAGGCATAATATGATATTTTCTCAGATTATTCTATCTGTTTATCTCTACTCTTTCTTAAATCATTCCCGCACCGAAAACCCCGATGTATGCATATATATAGGTATATCGTTGGTGTTAAGACGACGGCGGCCTTGGCCGCCCAAATCGCTAGTTTTTTTTTGGCGCGGAAGCAAAACAACTTCGAATACCGATATCAAAACCACAGAGCTATGTCGGGATATGCAAAGTTTAATAATCTAAATAACTGCTAAACCAGAGGTTCCCAAACTCTTTTGTTTAATAGACCACTTTCAAAATTTTGCTGGAACCGGTGGACCAGCAGCTACATTACAACCAATTTCTAAATCTCGAAAAAAAAGTGAAGATTAGATCTATCTATGGAAACTTGCGTTGTTGCTGAGTTTCAATGACGAATTAACAGTTTTCGAAAAAAAAAGGTTAGAAGAGATTGCTTGATAGGGCTAATTATGTAATAATAAAGTCGACTACGTGTTGTACTGAATATGGAATATGCAAATTTTTACAAGTAACAGTCGCTGAACTTTTTAAAAAATTATCTGCCTATCTATATTGATAGGATAAATCAAGCTAACATTTTAGTTCTTCACTATCGAACCCAAATTAATTTTCATGAACCCCCCTTACGATTGTGGACCCTCATTTTTTGTCACCCCCCAATGTAGACCCCCGTCGAGTCTCCCGTGGACCCCTGGGGGTCCACCTGGACCACTTTGGGAATCACTGTGCTAACAGACATATTCGAAGTCAAGGAAATTGATTGTTTTGCAGTTTGACGTCATATGTGCGTAAAGCCGACGTGATTGGACAAATAATTAATTTCGCACAGAATACATAGTAACAATAAATCAGCTAAGTGCGATTCGGACTTAAGGAACAAGGGTTCCGTACCATTATAAAAGAAACAGGTTTTTGTATGGGTCCCATAAAATATTTTATTTTAATAAAAATATTTATTTTTAACTAGCGCTCGCTTCGCTTCGGTTTATGTGAGTTTTCTGTAACATCCGTACATACAACATAATTTATTATACATAAAAAACATTCCTCTTCAAAATCGGTTGCGTAGTTTTAAAGATCTAAGCGTACATAGGGACAGACAGACAGCGGGAAGCGACTTTGTTTTATACTATGTAGAAAAGTTAATAAGGGCATGCTTCGACGGTTCGGTCATTTGGAAAGGATGGATCAAAGACGATTGACGAAAGAGATATACAGATCGAAAGTGAGTGGACGGGTCGGTAGGGGCTGCCCTAGGCGTACTTTTTCGAGTCAAATCGGAGAAATACCGGAAAAGGGCCGAATATTAAGTACCCGAAACCGACGTGCGTGCATGACTCGATGTACGAATGTGGAAGAAGCGAATGAAATTTGTCAAGATCGTAGCAAGTGGACAGAAGTGGTCTCTGCCTACACCTCTGGGAAACGGTCGTGATTTAATGTATGTATGTATGTATGGATGTATAAGTTTCTATCCATACATTCATTTTTGGGGCAAGCTTTTGTTGCCGACTGTATTTAAAAAAAAATACTACTGCTTATCAAGACCAATTGAGTCCCAACACACGGGATTCTGGTCTCCGTTAAGTATAGCGGAGATCCTAGTCACCACCTTCCGATTTCATCATCAGATCACCTCCTAAATACCATAATATTGCATTGTCATCTGGTTTACATATATGGTCCAAATTTCAGCCCACTCCGTAAACGGGAAGTGGGTCAAATTAAACTTGCAAGATTTGACCCTTACATACGTACATACATACATTGCCAGTTAAATAAAAGCTTGTAAAAAATACCTTACAACTTGCGCTAATTATGATAATATAAAACAAAAATAAGTTTCTGTCAAAAATTTTATTTTTGAGATAAGTTTTTGTTGCGGACTGTACTTTTTTTCGCTCATTCCCGAAATACCAGAATTTTAAAATACCAGATTCTCAATATACATGAATCTCAAAAAATAACATTTAAATTTCGGTATCGTTGATTATGCGTACCTACCTAATATTTCGAAGCTGGTGATTTGGGAATCTGGTAAAGAGAGTAGTCTGGTATTTTGAAATTCTGGTATTTCGGGAATGAGCGCTTTTTTTTGCACATTCGTCATCTACCTGTCAAGACGATTCTACCAAGCCCTCACACGACGGGTTTACGAGTTCCTATGGCCACCCCGAGTCTCCATCATCAGACCAGCTCGATGGCACTATATTATTGTTTTGTCATTAGAACTAAAGGCGTAGGTATGCAAATTTTCAGCTTCATCGGAAACCGGGAAGTGGGTCAAATTTAACTTGCAAGATTTTACTCGTACATACAAACATACATTGCAAGTTAAATAAAAGCTTGTAAAAAACGACTTGCGATAATTCAAGACCTAAACACATTGACTAAAAAAAACAGCCAAAAGAACCTCTTTTCGAAGTCAGTTAAAATTTAACCTACCTTCCACGTGCCCAATCCAAGCACTGGACATGTTTTCCCATTGTTGAAAATAACCGGAACGTTGGCAGACATGTTCGCCGGCAATTTAACTACGTAACTTCTTTAACTAACGTTTATTAGTAGTTATACACGACCGCTCGCGACGCAGGTCTGAGAGTTACTGGCTGTATATTCTCTTCGCTGGGAGTTTCTTGTAGATGGCGAGATTGGAAAGAGCGGGTTAGGGTTAGGTTTCATTGGAGCGTATAGTCGCAGTTGGCGGACATTTTAAGCGGTAAAAATCATACAGTGTCTTACCAGCACCCGGGCTTTTTTTAAAGTAGGTTAAAATAACGTATATGTGTAACGAAACTATGACATTAATTTAATTAACAAACACATTTTCAGGCTTTGTTAACTTTCTAACAAAATTTTAATTGCCAGCAATGTAAAGCACAGCAAATTGACAAGTGCAAATGACAGTCGACGGATACTTTGATTATTTATGATTTGCCCCCGTACCACGACGTGCCTTGTACCAAGCAACAGCGATACTGATAACGATGAACACGCAGCACATGCACTACATTAAAAATGGACAGTATCTAAAAATAATAATTGTGAAGTTATTTTTAATTGATAATACTTGCAAACAATTGCTAAAGCAGCATATTATCGGCAGTTTTAATAAATGCCCGCATGCCGGTGACACACTGTATAGTACTTGAGAGTAATGGAGACCGAGTTAAAAACAAACCATAACATGTTTGTCGTAGTAGAATAGAGGGATAAGCGGTAGTTTAGATGTTCCTTCGAAGGAACTGCTGCGACTTTACCTTCGCTTTTGTTCCTTTGCAAGAGCTGAAGTAACAACTGAGACCAGTTTATTGCATTAATTCCTTTGCAAAAAAGTTCTTTCAGGTAATTTAAAGTAACTATTAATGGGAATAAAAGGTCTCGCTTGTTCCCTCATCTCTTGTAAATGTACAAAAACGAAGGAAAAGTCACAGTATACTCGTAGTACCTTCAGCGTTTGCAAAGGAGCTTGTGACTACATAGTTCCTACAAGTGCGCAAAAAACAAGTTTTTAGAGTTTTTTGGTAATTCTGTAGCTGTGCCTATTCCACTGGGAATTAAGGCGTGATTTTATGTATGAACAGTGAAACAATTATCTTAATACCGATCGGCAATCTTCGTTTTTCTATGACAAACCAGTGACAAATATACTGTCAGTTGCGAGTGCAAGCGTTACAGCGATGGCCAGCCGAACGCTTTTAGGCAAAACTTTATTGCGATAGGCTACAATGTCGTGACGCAATCGCACCAACGAAACCGCGGTCTTAAACAAGGAGTCATTACATCAGGCATGTTGAGTCACTTAAGGGAGTTATGGGTTGGAAAATTTACGACCTTCGGACACTTACAGCAATTCATAATGTTGATATAGCTAGGACCTGTACCCTTACCATGAGTTACAATTACCGTACTCGCTAGCGAGTCGAATGCTCTGTCCCTCGCAGTATTCCTAGTCTTATTCTTATGGACGGGTCGGAAGGGGCCGCCCTAGGCGTACTTTTTTTGAGTCAAATCGGAGAAATGCTGGAAAAGGGCCGAATCTTAAGTACCCGAAACCGACGTGCGTGCATGACTCGATGTATGAATGTGGAAGAAGCGAAAGAAATCTGTCAAGATCGTAGCAAGTGGAAAGAAGTGGTCTCTGCCTACCCTCTGGGAAACAGGCGTGATTTAATGTATGTATGTATGTATGCAATAGACAGAGCATTCGACTCGCTAGCGAGTACAGTAATTGTAACTCATGGTAAAGGCTCTGACCCCGTTGCAGACAATAGGCTATTTGACAACATTGAAAATATACTACAAATTGTGGTCATCCTATCTGATACTAGCGTAAAATAACGTATTTCACTTTATTTCACATTAAATTATGTCTATTTTTTTGGAAATTTCACGAAATAATAAGGATTTTTTTTTGAAATTTAATCTGTGGCAAAAACGCTGTGATGTTAGAAATACTTTATAACCTGTGATGTGAAGTCACATGCAAGTAAACAAAACAAACTTCATGCTAAGCTGTCAAGTGAACTTGTTTGTTTACTTGCGTGTGACGTCACACTAGTCCGCCATAGATAGAAACAGCGTTTTTCGCGTTGTTTTGAAAATTTAAACTTTAACTTACATTTTTATTGATAATAGAGTAGAATCTCAAGGAAATATCAATGTAGTGTGCTTGTTATGTGATAAAGAATCATTTAAAAACGTTTTCTAAAATTAGTCAAATAGCCTATTGAAGCGAACGCAAATACTTTTTAAGTCTTAGCCAAAAAGTTCTTCAAATGGTGTTCAAAGCATGAAAATCGGAACGATTGATCTTTAGGCCATAAGAATAAATTTGATCCGTAGCATGAAAAAAAAAGGAGAGGAGTTATGACGTCATATTGTTTTTGGATGGGAGAAAAAAAAATGTTCTGGAACCTATCGTATGTGGTATGTAATGAAACCGCGGATATATAAGGCTTACTTCGGGTTAAAATTTGACATTTGGACGCACAAAATGTGTCAAATTTTAATCCGAAGCAAGTTTATCTGTCCGCGCCTCCGCGGTTTGAATATCTTTTATATATTTGAATATAGGAATATAGTCGCCTGTATCACAACGAATTAAGTCTCCTTAGTCGTGATAGTTTTCCTTTTAAATTCGTTATTCGGATTCGGGGGGGGGGGGGGGGCATGACTCTTAATATTTCATAAACGGATCCCTTAATCGAGAAATTGTTTTCACAAACACGCAATATTTTTGAACATTTGACACCCCTCACTATGGGGTAGACGAGAACAAAAAATACATCCCGACGTTACGTGAAGGAAAGGAACACTAAAAAATTTTTTTTTCATGATTTTATTTTACCACTTTGTTGGCGTGACTAATAAGGATATTCATGCCAAATTACAGCTTTCTAGGACTAAGAGTCGGAGACGGACATGGCGAAACTATAAGGGTTCCCTAAAAACACTTTGGGACCGTACACACTAGGGTTGCCAGCTCTACTTTATAACTACTATGTTAGGGGAAAAAAATATAGTAGGCGAATCTACTATATTTTAAGTAATAAGCCCGCTCAACTCAACACGTTGAGCAGCAAAAAATATTCTTTTTTTTTTCTGAATATTTTAACCAAAGTGCTTCAGTTTTACCCGGGTGGTTGCCGGGTTAGAATAGTGCCACTCCATGTCTTCCCGTGGATGTCGTAAAAGGGTAAGGCCACGGAGCGTTCGAACCGCCCCCGCGAGTGCGTTACCAAAACAATACATGTAACATTACAAAAAGCATTTATTTTCCAGGTATTATGTAAGAACCTAATCATAACTACCTATTGTAATTAAAAATAAATGCCACAGACATAAATCTTTGTCTATTTCGGTAACACACAAGACGGGGCGGTTCGAACGCCCCGTGGCCTTACCCAAAAGCCGACTAAGGTAATAAAGGCGTGTAGTACTGTTAGGCGATGGGCTTGCAACCTGTCACTAATACACTGGTAAACATAGTAGCCTGATTGTGCAAAATGTGATTACCAGACCTCGGACAGGGTGAGCTGTTTTAAGAGTTTGCATAATATGGCCATACCTACGTACCTAGTCATTCAATGGTAGATATGATGTAATTGAATAACGAATGAAATTATTCTATTTAGATCTTTACATAACTAGCAAAACAAATTAATTGTATAGCAATTCTGTCAGTCAGAAATTAGAAGACGTCATAGCTAGAAACCCAGACTTAGATCTGTTTAGGGACTATGCTGAAAAAAATTCGGAAGGAACAGATGTGGACGGTATTTTAATGTACAACTTCACTCCGCTCACTTCAGTGGAAGTAGAAAGGTTTTTTTCCATCTATAAGTGGATATTAAACTCAAGAAGAAGTGCGTTGAAAATTGAAAATTTAGAAAAAATTATAGTTCTTTATTAAAATAACCAATAACAAAGAAAAAATAGAATAAATAAATAATACCTACTCGTTTTGTACATAATACACTGTCATTTTAGTTTAATTATAATTCATGAATTCTTTTTAATATTTCATCTTGAGGTATATCTATATTAATCTACACTTGACATTAATGACGTACCTAAAAATGGCTCACTCTGTCCGAGGTCTGGTCATTACAGAATTATGAACAAAAAAAATGAGTTGTTGTGTTGAAGGCATGAGTTTATGGACTAGACATGTTCTTTCGCATTCACATACATTTTGTTAAGCGAATCGTATCCACGTGTGACACAGGCGCAGCGAGTCGCAATGGAATTCCAGCTTAAATCTAAATCTATCTTGATATGGAGAGCGCAAACAAGCATGTGTCGGCCACGTTGACTTGACAAAGCAGCTCTGTCGAAGCTATAGGTACCTAACTCCGTCTTACACCTACGAGCTCGCGGCAACTTTAGTTTGTTGGTTAATATTTCATTGACGAATCGAAAAGGAAGTTAAGTGTGCAATTTGGGATAGAAGCACATCTCTATAGTATAGATGAATTAGCGAGAGCGTGGAATTTCATTATGTAGTGGTATGGTGTGTGTATAGGCAAGACAAAGAGAGAGAGAAGTATTTAAGTACCTATTTCTTTTTATTTCGCTATCGCGACCATGCGACCAAATCTCAAAAAGTAGCAATTTTTTTGCGTTTTAGAAGGCGGGTTTTTGTTATTTAAAACCTTTTTCCATAATACTGATCGTGATCATAATATGCTGTTACGTAGCGGTACAGTTAAAAACAAAAAACACGTCTAAACGCGGGAACACCTTAAAATTCCGAATAACTTTTTCACGGATATCCATTTTTCCGAATTTTAATTTTTCCTATGTTACGCTGGAGCTATTTTAGATTAAATATATAATTTAATCGTCATATGTATTTTAGGTTAGGTTTGATTTAAAAGCGATAGCGACCCGCCCTCGCTTCGCTTCTGTTTGTGAGAGTTTTACCTTTGCTAACAACATAGCTATGAATTATGATAACGGAGTTTGCAAACTCCCTTCTGTTGGGATTACTTGCGATTCCAACAATCCATGACCTTCGTGAGATTTCATAATTAGAGCTAGAGGAAAACAAAATGATTGTAATATTTATGAATTCCAACTTTTTTATATTTTAGTGACAGACTGTGACAGACTAGTTATTTTCAACAACCAACGTAACACGTCGCATCTATGGTTGATCTATGGTCGGTAAAAGAAAAAAGATGGCCAGAGGGCCCAGACAATATGCATTACGCTAATTATCGTTTCTATTCGTTTAGTTTTTCAACCAATCGCGTCACTGGCGCATCACGTGACTTTTCGTATCACGTCATCTACCAGTGACGCGATTGGTTTAAAAACTAAACGAAGAGAAACGCTAGCTAGCGTAGTGCATCTTGTCTGGGCCCTCTGGTTCACAGAATAAAAATATCTTGTTCTGTCAGGTCAGGTTGCTAAAGACCTCAGAATATAAGCATAGAAGGAGTTGTAAAACCGAACATAAAAAACGGATCAAGTGCGAGTTGGACTCGGGCACTGAGGGTTCCGTATTTAAGATAATGTTGGTGGAAAGGGCAATAGAAAATAATAATTTTGTTATGAATTTCATTTTCTATGCAGACAGATTTTTAAAGATTTTTTGATTTTTTTTTTAATCTTTCTTTTTTGGTGCATAAACTTTGAAGATAAGGGGACGGGGACGATCATTGATTGGTTAATTTTTGACTACAAATCAAAATTATTAAAAAAATTAGTTTAATAAAAGATATGTGCGGATTGAGCACATTAATTTTTCAAATAATTTCATAATGTTTTTACCAAAAACTATTAATTAAAATAACTGGTATGAACTAAGTTCAAACTTACTCTATTTAAAGTTATTTCGTACTATCATGATATATTTAAAAGGGCTCGTGCGGTTTACTTACTGAATAAACATCTTTTATCTTATCTTTCAACACTCGAATTTCTACGAAATTTCAATGGTCATGCTATGGCAGATCTATAGGGAAGTGATAGCAACACTTCTGCGCCTGATAATCGGTTATCAGTTCAGTTATTGACAATCTTCAAACGTCTAACATAGAATCATGTAAATTGAAACTCCGAAATCATTGGACATCAAAAATTCAAAAGTTATGTTCAACTTATGGTTTAAAAATACAAGAACGTTTAACAGTTGTAGGTAATTCTGTAGCTCTGCCTACCCCGCTAACGAAGGCCTGTGTTTATAAATAAAATAAAAATAGTTTATTTCAGACTTCTTAAAATCCATTGTTAGTTACGTGTGTATGTATGTATTTAACGATCATTTTAAGTAATAAAGTTTCATCTGTCATATCAGTACAATTTATTAAGAAAAAGCACGCCTGGCTTAGTAGCTGAAAACCGGTCAAGTATTAATTCATAGTTCATAGCATTTATTCATTAACAATACAAATATTGTGTTTGAAATATGTTAGTAAGTAGGTACCTTAAATAATATTATTTTTTCTTAAAACTAACTCTATACACACAATAACATAGGAAATAGTAAAACGGAAAAAGAAACACAGACAAACATTTTTAGTGCACTCTCTTATTAAATAAAAAATTTGTTCGTATTTTGTGTATCTCTAAATATCTCATCAATACTGTAGAAGCATCCCCGTAACAAAAAGTTTTTTAAATTTCTATGGATCCATTTGTTCGTATTGGCTGTGGTTTGAATTGCTTCCATTTTTTAAAGTACCTAAACAAACGGAGTATGGACTAGGTCAATTGTGTGAGATTGACCTGTGATATATATTTTTATTAAATGGTAGGTTAAGGTCAGTCACACTGAAGTCGGCGACTTACAATATTTTTAACCAAAAGCCGACTTCAGTTTGACTGACCTTTACCTACCATTTTAAAGGAAGGTACTTTTTGCGTTTTTGTAGCAGGTTTTTTGTTTTTAAATTTGATATCCTGTGCGTACGGCTTCTTCGGGCCGGAGCTCTCCCAAGGCCGTGTGCTTGCGGCATTTTGTCCGCCCTGCCATCTTATTGTTACAATAATATTTAAACCATTAATTTATTTTTATTAGGGGAGCGCTGGGCACAGACAGCTAACTTTAAAACTTTAATATATTTCAAGCTCACCGCAAGTAGCGCCGAGGGAAATTCATAGTCATATTTAAACTATTAAGTGTTCTTCGTAATAGTCGCTCAACTATCTTAATTGAAATATATTATCGCCACCCTTGAAATAGGTACCGTTGAGGAGTTCCACTTAACTAAATGAAACTTTCTGAATGAAAACGCTGTATTTGTTACTAAAAATACTACTACAATTGCTATATAATATTTGAAGCAGTCCCTCAATTCCTCATGGATCCCTTCATCAGATTACAATTTGGTGACAGTGGAACCACCTGGGAAGTATACTCTATCAAACAAAAAAAGATTCTTTCAAATCGGACCATAGTTGACGGAGAAAATACATAAACAAAAACCGGGCAAGAGCATGTCGGACCACGCTCAGTGTAGGGTTCCGAAGCCGTTACGACAAACACAAAAAACTATCTCAAAAATCATCATGTGTTACCTAATTTTCTATTTAAAGTTATTGGTGCTGCGTTTGATGATTTTTAGTAGGTATAAACACTTTAGTCGCCTGTATCTCAGGAACTAGTTAAGTTAACCTAGTCGTTATAGTTTTCCTTTTAAATTCAGAGCCAATATAAAAGCATTTTGGAATAAGATAAACAGATGAGTATGAGTAATAGTACAATTTTAATGTTAATGTCGACTCCACAGCTCTCATTAGTCTTACCGTGCCACGAGAACTCCGAACCCTGATCGTTACATTACATGAGCTGAATGATATGCTATAGTCTGGGCAAAAAAACTTTAAGTTAAAAAGTGGCAACACTGTAGTGTCATCCCTTTCAAATCAATCTAAGAAAAAAAGGACGACAGTGTTGCCACTTTTTAATTTCAACATTTTTTTGCCAATCTATACCATAGAACAAGTGCATAGCATAGAAACACGACTGTAAATTAACATATGTATGTTTAACCTTTTTTAGGGTTCCGTACCAAAATGGTAAAATAGGAACCCTTAAGGTGAAACTTTGTTTTTTTTTTTAGGTGTAAAGTTCATCTTTCTTCAAGTCAATCTTCGTTCGCGCAGACACGAACAACGATTCCGACGATTTCCGAAAGCACGATTAAAACCCACGATCAGACTTGTACGTAATACATAGTTATAAGGTGCAATTTAAATTGCACGTTTGACAGCTGACCGAATGACAACATGGCGTCACTAGTTACCAATAATAGCATAGAAGCCCGCGATTCGAAAAATTTACATCTGCGCAGGTACATCGGTAAGCCATATCAATTGTGTTTTACTGTATTTTGGAAAATAAGCAACCTTTGAAAAAAAAATGTAAGGGGGGGACCATCTTACACCAATTGACCTAGTCCCAAACTAAGCTCTAGGCTTGTACTATGGGTACTAGACAACGATATAAATACTTATGTAGAGAAATATATACATAGAAAACATCCATGACTCAGGAACAAATATTCGCGCTCATCACACAAATATCGGCCCTTACCGGGATTCGAACCCAGGACCACTAGCTTCGTAGGCAGGGTGGCTGCAGACCCACCGTACCACTAAACCGTACCACTGACCAAAATTAGTATCATAAATATGAGGTAGGTTTAGGTTTTGTTAGTCCTTCAGCAGGCCCGGAGGGCCAAACTACCCAGAAATAGGAGCTCTGCGAAAGCACAGCTCCGTCGACTCTATTAAATTCGATTTTAATAGAAATAATTGGTCATAGTACCACCAGTGGTACGGTTTAGGGGTAGGGTGGGTCTGGAAGGGGCAGGGTCACTACCCACTAGGCCAGCGCGTCGTCAACAAGCTGTCTATTACGGTTCAAAAGTTACAGCTCTTTGAAGTTAGCACAGACAGAATAGGTACATCAATAGAGTCCCGTTGGGTTCTCTTGTAGCACGGAACCCTAAAGAGCCGACGCAGTGGTTACTGATCAATCAAATAATATTTGAAACTTATTGGAGTGCGAACGCCATCTAGTGTACATACACAGGCCGTGGCACTCAATGGCCGGTGGCCGGTAGGGAATGTAAATAACCGGTTTTAACCCGTCATTTTCATACAAAAACGGTTAAAGACCGGTTATATTGCATTCTTTAGTTGCCGGCGAGATTACTAAACCAAGAAGGACCTAAGAAATAATTATCATTAACCTTTTTCAAGTTACTCTAACACAACCTTCTTCGAAACTAAGCATAAGAAGAAATAATAACAACACTGTCTGGTTTTTTTGAAATTCAAATAGAAAAGAACGATAAAAAAGAAGAATCACAGCATTATTCGAATTGTGAACAAAATACATCAGCTTTTGCTCGGACGCTACACGCTAAGACCAGCTCCTGCCATGGCCCAAATTAACAAGTGAAATAGTCCGGAACTAACAAAATTATCAAGTACAATACTGGCTTAATCAAAGAAAATAATAAAAACACACGTAAAACATGGCTCTAGTTTTGAAGAAGGCGGTTTTGCCCAGAAACGTTTCCTTGTTAAAATGCATAAAAGGGCGTACTCTCGTCACGGCAAGCAACAAAAACAACCCGGCACCACTGCGTAAGTTACTCCATGTTATATCTCGTAGTTTTGCAGATTTAATTAACTTAAGTTTGCGTAGCTAGTTCAAGAAACTGTCCCGGAATAAGTTCTTTTTATTCTCGCGAAATTCTGTTGCATCTAGTCTATAGAAATGGCTCGGAAAGCTGGTATGACCCCAGATTTTGCCGATCCGTACGTTTTGCCATCGCGTAGTGCCGTGAAAGGATTCCTAGTGTACCGGATATTTCTAGGTGTAATGGACTAGTTGGTATACTTATACCGATCGGGTTTTAAGCGAGGGCATCTGTTTCTTGAACGAATGTACTTAGTTCGATTTTATTAGACAAGGTAAGTCTGTAAGGATAGTAATAGTTAGTTGCGTATTATGTGTGCTAAGGAATTATTCCAGAATAATTTTTGAGAAATTCTGTGAATTAAAAAACAATCGAGCTGTCAACCGAGTGACATTTTCCCTGGCAGTTTGCCTCGCTCGCCGCTGGTCCTCTGTTATTTCGGAGAACGGTGGTTGCCGCCGAAGGACTTCCAAGCTATATTACTCGCCGAGGCGCACCTAGTTCTTCCTAATAGCAAAGTCACCAGCCGGCGCTTCCTTGAGTATATAGCATGGATGTCCTTTGCAGTTCCCACTCGCGGTGGGGTTTCTGCGTTCGGCCCCGGGTGTGACGGGCGCACGCTGCTGCTGTGCGGAGGAGACCAGCGGCTCTCGGTGCGCTTCTACGCAGAGAAGAGCAAAGACGCGGACAGCCCTCCATGCCCGACCTGCGGCTGCCCTTGTCCCTGCGGCCCCTGTGGACCATGCGGACCATGCGGACCATGCGGCCCTTGCGGACCATGCGGACCGTGTGGCTGCCCCTGCGGACCGTGCGGACCGTGTGGGCCGTGCGGACCCTGCGGACCATGCGGACCGTGCGGCTGCCCGTGTGGACCCTGCGGCCCTTGCGGGCCCTGCGGACCCTGTGGACCCTGTGGACCATGTGGCCCTTGTGGACCTTGCCGTTGCCCGTGCGGGCCTTGCGGGCCCTGTGGACCATGCGGCCCTTGCGGACCGTGCGGACCCTGTGGACCATGCGGCCCTTGTGGGCCGTGCCGTTGCCCGTGCGGTCCCTGCGGCCCCTGCGGTCCTTGCGGCCCGTGCCCGTGCGGTCCTTGCGGCCCGTGCGGTCCTTGCGGACCTTGCGGACCTTGCGGTCCGTGCGGCCCGTGCGGCCCGTGTGGGCCCTGCTGCCCGTGCCCATGCCCATGTCCGTGCCCGCCCAAACCGCCGAAAAAGTGCGAGTCCGAGTCGGTGCCGGTCACGTGCTACGAGCAGCCCCCCATCACGACGCCCTTGAAAGATGTAAACAATTTTAAGGATAAGCAAATTCCGGGACGCCAAGGCGCGGCGCAGTGCGCTTTTAAAATCAACCCATGACTAAACTTTTTAGAATAAGCTGCGTGATCAACTAGCTATGTTTTTTTTGGTTTCTGCTCTGTTTACCACTTCCGTATATGCTTTTAGATGTTTACATTATTATAAATAAAATATATAAACTTACCTGCCCAGTTTTATTTTGATACGCGTTTGTCCTGCCAGTCTGAATTTAGGAATAGCGTTAAGCTTGAAACGTAACTTTTATTCGAATTTTAATCGAGGTCAATAGCATAACAATACTTTGCAGCGGTGCGCGTGTTTAGACGCAGCCTGAAGGACGCCGCGAAGCTCAAGCCGCTGGGGCTCAAGACCATGAAGATGGAGCCACTGCTGCCGGCGCCGCGCCGCCTCTCGCCGCGCCTGCAGGCTCGCCGCCGCTGCATCTCGTGCCCCGAACTCGTCTCGGTCGCGCGGGCTCGGCTCGTCCCCCCGCCCCGCCATCATAGCCTCCCAAGGACTAGACCCATATTTTACGGCAAGTGTGGCTCTCTGCCACGCTTCTTATCGATGTATTCCCCATTCCAACCAATGGCGACTTCCGGCATGTGTGCCCATGGTTTCTTAAGGCACGCTACCTCTCAATGGGTGGGCAAGCGATCGTATGCCAAGAAAAGCCCTCCCTGTGGCCCGTGCCCCTGCTGGTGTGGTTGCCCCTGCGGCTGCGGCTGCGGCTGCTGTCCTTCCCCCTGCCCTAGCGGTCCTTGCCCCCCGTGCGCGGGTTGCGGCCACGGCTGCGGCTGCTGTCTGCCTCCCCCCAGCAACGTCCCGCCTCAATGCCTTCAGTACATATCCGGGTACTACTACTATCCTTACGGCACCTGGTTCTGCGGACCATACCACGTGTCCGGATTGTGTGCTATATCCACTGGTTGCTGTAGCCCTGGCTGCTGCCCTTGCACGAAACCTTGCTGTTGCTGCTGCATCGCCCCTGGTGCACCTTTGATGTCTGGGAATGATTCTACCGGTAAAAGCCAGGTAGTGGCATCTGACTCATTTGGTGGGTCTGGGTATCTACCTTCATTAACCTCGCAGTGTGCATTTTCGCAGTCACCTTCATTTGCGATGCAGGGTGGATTTACGCCGCAACCTCCATACGGGTTGCAGAGTGCATTTGCACCGCAAACTTCATATGGGTCGCAGGCTGCAATTCCACCGCAACTATCATATGGGTCGCATGCTGCATTTACACCGCAACGTTCATATGAGTCGCATGCTGCATTTGCACCGCAGCGTTCATATGGGTCGCATGCTGCATTTGCACCGCAACTGTCGTATGGGTCGCAGGCTGCATTTGCACCGCAAACTTCATTTGGATCGCAGTCTACATCTCTGCCCTTCCCTTCATTTAGGTCGCAGTCTACATCACCGCAGTTCCCTTCATTTAGGTCGCAATCTTCATCTGTGACGCAATCTGCGACGCGACCTTCATCTGCGACGCGACCTTCATCTGCGACGCGACCTTCATCTGCGACGCGACCTTCATCTGCGACACGACCTTCATCTGCGACGCAGTCTGGATTTACACCGCTGCCTACATTTTCGCCGCAGTGTGCGTTTGCCCCGCAGTGTGCATTTGCGCCGCTAACTACGTTTGGGTCACCCTCATTTGGGCCACAATCCTCATCTGGGCCACAACCTTCTTCTGGGTCACAACCTCAATGTAGGTCACCTCAATCTGGGTCGCAACTTTCACCCGAGTCACAATCTGGGACGCAATCGCAACCTTCATCTGGGTCACAACCACAATTTTCGACACAACCCCAATTTGCGACTGAACACCAATTTGCGACTCAACAGCAATTCGCGGCGCTACCTTTCGGTATGCCGCCGCCTCCATTTGTGCAGCAGCAGTCTTCATACGGTATGCATCCCCAATATCAGCAGCAGTCTTCATATTTCGCGCAGCCTTCTCCATACGGGAATCAGCCTTCATATTCGCTGCAGCTTCCATTCGGGACGAACTCCGAATTCACGGGTCAAAGCTCATATATGAACCAAACTTCATATGGGTATGATCCCTCATTTGCAGTGCAGTCAGCATTTGTGGGTCAACCTTCATATGATAATGCGTATTCATGTAGTGCCCCTACTCTTCTGGATCCTCAGAATTATCAATATTGTGCACAACCTGGGTATGCATATGAGAAAGAGTCGTCTTCGCAATGGGTGCAGCCGCCTGTAGTCGAAAAGCAGCATTCAGTCTCCAGGCAGCTGTCAGTGGTTAAGCAACGCCCTGCAAGGGAATCTGTAGTTCCAAAGCCATCTCCTATCGGGAATCAAGCAGAGCCCGTTACCCCGCAGCTGATATTATCCTCGCAGCAACTATTGGACCCGCGCGGACCTAATTCCCCCCGGCCGTCCTCCGGAAAAGAGAAAAACAAAAGCTTTTCAAAGTTTTTCCCGTTTAACTCCACTATTGCGATGGGCGCTGGCTCTGCCTTTACAGTCGGGGTCGCAGATTCCTCCCAGACCTTACCCAAAAAGCTGTTGGTGCCTTACACGAAAGACCATCAAAGTTGTCAAGCCCGAGTTAACAGTGCTCGGCTGGTAAAGAGTTCCTCGTCTACTGACAAACCTCTTTACTCTCCCCAATCCCGGAAATTCAGCAGCTGCGCCTCTGACCATGTGCGGCGTAAGGTGACCACTATCCCCATTCGCCGCAAGCAACCCTCTAAGAAATTCATTTGGGAAGTCGTGGATGAATCCGGCCCATTGTTCAATCCTAAAAAATATAAATGTCCCTTCGATAACCTCGTATTTAAGCCTTACAAACCTTGACTCTATCCCGCACTCTTCTCCGTTAAAATGGGTCGGTAAACTTTTTGACCCACACAACCCAGTAACAGGCAAAAGACGAGCCGTGTTTTCTGGGAGATATTTTTTTTTACCGTGGCTATCATACTTTTCTTTTACTTTCATAATAGCATTTGAACCTTTGCAAGCCGACTGAGAAAAGTCGTGTGGGTCAAAAAGTTCGCTGATCGCGCTCAGTTTTGTACCCGTGATGTAAATTTAAGGTCTATGGCATACGGCCATTCAGGCAAAGAAAGATGACTCGTGTTGTCGTAACTGAAGGCTGACGTGCTATAGGCCTTATATCTTTCCACGCAGTGACTTGTCAAAATAATGCTTTAAACCTAATATGAGACTAGCGTAAATAGTATATGTAACCCTTCCCACAATACACCCGCTGCCTCCCACAGTAAATTTATCGGCTTTTTATTTTCACTTAGGCTGTTGTTAGGTTAATATTACATAGCGCTCATCCTTTCAGCGGCTTGCATCGTGAAGAGGAACTTACGTGACCATATAAAGGCTGTGCTCGCATTGCCGTTCGTCAAGATGCAGAAGCTGGCCACGCCTCAGAAGGCTGAGGCGCAGGGTGCGAAGAGCTTGGTGTTCAAGAGCGCTTCATGCCCCGCCCTGACGAGCAAGAGAAGCCAGCTCGAGGAGTTTGTCAACACCAACAACAGACTGCTGAAGGCGCGATCGGCCATGTTCCTCTCCGAGCGCCCCCCGTCCAAGCGCCCCGGATGCGCCGGCGCGCGCCCCGCTCTGTTCTCCTCCCCACACTGCAACATCCTACCGCAGTTCTGCTGCTGCCCATATTCTCTGCCGCTGGCTAGTGCTGGGGCAACCCCGTTAGCCAGCGCTGGTTCAACCCCGTTGGCTGGCGCTGGGAGGGTAAACTTGTCCTCGATCAGTTGCCCGATAGAAAAAGTTATGCCTTTAACAGACCTCGCAAACGCGTGTGTGTGCGCGGGCCCATGCGGCGGGCCCTGCGGGGGCCCGTGCGCGGGTTGCGGCCACGGATGCGGCGGCTGCCTGCCTCCCCCCAGCAATACGCCGCCTCGATGCCTTCAGTACATCAGCGGCTACTATTATTACCCCTACGGCACGTGGTTCTGCGGGCCTTACCATGTAAACACTGGAGGGCGCCAATGTGCGGGGCCTTGCTGTCCAGGCAACGCATGCGGTATAGCTCCGCCCAATCCTTGTTGCTTCGGGCCTTGTGGTCCATGCGGCCCTTGTGGGTGTGGGTGTGGATGCGGCCCATGCGGCTGCGGCCCATGCGGCCCGTGCGGCCCGTGCGGCCCGTGCGGCCCCTGCGGCCCCTGCGGCCCTTGTGGCCCCTGCTGTGGCCCATGCGGGCCTTGTGGCCCTTGCGGTCCCTGCTGCGTCTGCCCTAGTATATCATTTTCAAGCAACCCCGGTGACGAGTTACCCATTTGCGACCATACGTTCCCAGCTCCTCCCATAATGCCGACTCCTCCGTTCACGCAGTCTCCTCCCACTATGCAGAGTGCCCCAACACTCCCGATGCCTCCCTGCCCACCTGGTGGCAACCCTATTAGCCCTCAACGTCGACCGCCTTCTTCAAAGCGCGTCGTTGACTGCCCTCAATGGATCAAGGAAGTCTCGAGGCGCGTGCCTGGCGCGGGGGCAACGTGTTTCTGCCCTCAATGTCGCTCTGACAGAAACGAAGGCTCCAAGGTCAAGGCCGCTTCCATCGAATGCATGTACCAGAAGCCCCTTCCTCCACCGGCATGGCGTAGTATCAACCCCCAATTAGCCAAAAGTTTCCCTTTCAACGGCCCCCCTGCCCAAAAAGTCGCGCGGAATCTTCATACATCCAATAACTTCGCCGTCTACAAGAAGAATAAAAGTTTTCGGGTAGCGAAGATTTAAGCCTACAGCCAAGCACTAGAAGTTCCTCTGAAGCAATGCTCCTCTCAGATTACGTGAATTAACGAGATGGTTTGATAAGATAAACCGTGAAGGTATTTGAGTAAATGAGACTGCGAGTTTCTTCACTTCAATGAACCCGGTGAAACCCACGGAAGATTGCTCACGGCGTTCGGACAAAGTGTTCAAATATATAAGTTCTTTCAATTAAAATGATCCCCGCAATAAATATGTATTAAGAGCAAGAGCATTTTTTTTAGCTTCGCATAATAGGCAGGGTTTAGACGCACAGATTTGGCCTAGGTCTTGCAGATATTCTAGTCTATTAGCGTGTTCTACTTGTCAGGACAAAATAGTGTTCGGGCAACGCATTATAAAGCTGTTCACACCTATTACAGCTACAGATGTGAACAGCCTCAGATGGTCTCGGGTAGTTCACTTAAGTCCCCATATAAAATGTTTAATGTAAGACCAGCACGTTGGTTATTTTCTTGGTAACTTCGTTCTCATGAGATAGCTTTCCGTCTACATCTAGGTAGCTAAAGACATCGCTTTTTGTCTAGATCGCAATACGACCAGATCGCTTACTACATCTTACCATCCATTTTACCAAACTGGAATAAGACTTCCTCCAAGATTAGTCTAGTTTAATCTAGGTATTAGTATAGTATAGGTACGAATTTGCCCTTTTTTTTTTATTTGAATCGCTAAAATGACTACATTAGCATTTGAAGTTGTCTAACGAACCTAGTCTACCTAGTAACGCAAGCAAAGTGGTAATTTTGCGACTGACTTTTTGAGATTTACCTAGTCGCAAAGCGATCTGGTCGTATTGCGAACTAGGCACAAAGCGATATGGTCGTATTTCCTACCTAATCTAACGAGATGTGGACCTAAAGTTTCTATACCAATAGAACTTTTGTCCTCTATTGGCAAAAGGAGTCTACACAGCTTTGTCCTAAACTAAGAACCTCGCTTCCTGGCTCTATACAAATTAACTTGTCATCCCTGGAGTTATGAGTAGGAATGTTGGTCAAAGGAACCCTGGTACAAAGTTTTTTTGGAAAATGACTTGGGAGTGCTGCCAAGTAGTTGCAGGCGCCAGGTGTATTTCTAGCGCATCCATAGGTCCATAACGCAGTATTCTTGACAGTGAGAATAGTAGTCGATAAAACTTAAAATTGACTCAATTATAGATGGTATTATAGCTTATAATTATAAAGAATCTTTAGAAATATTGCATAACGAAAGCTTATAAAAACTGCGGTTAGTTAGGGATTGGAATAGCTGTCAATTCATATGCACTTTGACGTAAGTATATGGTAAAAATGTCACATCTTATCCCTTTCTAATCGCGGCTTGATAACAACTATTGCTTGCCACGTCTCGACGATTCATTCTAGACGACGCCACTAAACCCACCACACTAATTTACCTAGAGCATATTATAGTGGTGTCGCAAACAATGGACCATCGTGGCCTAATGTTGAGGCCTGTCGAGGACCGTCAGCATTCGTAAACTTTACGTAAACAGTTATGACATATGTTAAACTCCATCATGGTTTATTCGTCTTAACTTCAGTCTTAAGTACGATTTTGGATCAGCAGATTGCTGTCTAAGGTTGTTAATACTATGCCTATATGCTTATAGTTCATAAATCCAGTAGTATTTATAGCGCACGGAGCCGTATGCAGGGCTCCTGAGGTTACCAAATGAGTTATTTAACTGCAATTTTTGGAACTACCTCGCCCAGTATTTTGTCTTATACCTACCTCCCAAAGATAAAATAAACTTGCCACTAAGCACTCCTTTGACTCTACCAGGCTGTCTTTTCAAGTTTTGCTAGGTTAATATTTCAATTAACACTCATCCTTTCAGCGGCTACCATCAAGACCTGGAGGAAATTACCAAAGAATATTCTGGCAACGTTGAAAAAGAGCTTTCTAAACATGATCAGGCTCGTGCCGCCTCGGACTAAAGAGATGCCGGGGATGGCGATTGATGCCACCAGGAGCATTTCTTGCCCTGACTTTCAAAGAGCATACAAGAATAACTTTCACCTTAGCTATGCCACACCGATAACGTGGTCGCAGACATCCATCTCGCAGCCCTGTCGGGCTCAGCGTGCCCCGTCTAGACGCCTCCAGAATAACAACATGCGCTCCCCGCCGCTGTGCTACGCTTCGCGCTCTGCTATAGATTTCCTTACCGCAGGATCTGGCCTAGACTACTCCACTGCGCGCTTTGCTAAAGGCTACTCCACCGCACGCCCTGTCCGGGACTGCTCCATCGCACGCCCTGCTCGAGACTGCTCCATTGCACGCCCTGCCCGAGACTCCTCCACCACACGCCCTGTCCGAGACTACTCCACCGCGTTCTCTGGCACGAACTATACCACCACGCGGTCAACTCCAGACTGTTCTATCTCGCGCATGAATACCCCATGCTGGGGCAGTATGACTCGTGCCAAAGAACCTCACAGGCATGGTACACCATACTACCCTGAACAGAACCGCTCCAAATGCGACCCGGCACAGCAGGCCCCCGATCTCAACTACGACGCGCTGCGCTTCACCGCTCAGTGTGGTTTGCTGCCAAGCTTCTGCTACCCGGGTTATATCCCACCAACTAAATCAACGTCCACGCTAAACGAAACCAAAAAGAAAGGGAAATCGAATTCTATGGCGGATATGGTAAACACATTTGCATGTGCGGGCTCATGCGATGGCCCCAGCTGCGGCCCGTGGACCTGCTCCGGCCCGTGTCCCTGCCCCTGCGGCAACCGCCTGCCCCCCCCTGGCAACCCACCGCAGTGCCTTCAATACGTCTCTGGGTACTACTATTACCCCTACGGGACCTGGTTCTGCGGGCCTTACCACTGCAGCACTGGAGGGGTCCCCTGTGGCAGTTCCGATTGATGCGTTTTATCGTGGGCCATCATTTAATGTATTGTTGTAATTTTGGTCATGCCCACATTTAAAAAAAAACCAAAATTCTGTACAACCGGCTACTCTCAGCGGTTCCCCTCGAACTTCAAATCATGAAAGTTTCTAAACAATTTTGTGATCCTGCGACAATATACTTTAATCTTCGCTTCTGAGTCTGTAAGACCTGATCCCGATATTATACGTCATAAGCCCCTCCAAGCCCTGGCTTTACTTGAGGACTATGCCTTTGAATATAACTATCTGAGACGAAACAGCGAAGACAGCGCCCGCGAGTGAAGAATTTCCCTGGCACAAGGGTCTTCTCAAATCGATTCTTTAACTATCGTGTACCTACGAAAGACCACGCCTTGGAGATTTATGAGAAAGCGGAAAAACGGAAAGGTGGAGTGTGGAACCCATACGCATGTGTTAAGTTCTGTCGACCGAAAGCTCGACGCAGTGCGAATAGGACACAGGTCTTTAAAAAAGGTCGATAATATGTCCTTAGCAACGCTGCAGTTTCGTTTTCATGGAATGTCCTTGTTTCACTAGAAATGTAAGTCAAGAATAAATGGTTACGAGCAAAAGTGTTTTTTCTCGCTATGGGCGTAGTTTTGAGAGGACCGTTCTTTGTAATTTGGGTGGCGCATTTTTATTTCATAATATGGTGGTAATGTTTATCCAGAAAGAGATTAAAATTGTATTTTCAATGCTGTAAGAGGCGCTCTTCTGAGGATATTATTATGGCTAGCAAATTGTTATTATTTTTTGCACCACCAAAATTACATAAAACAAAGTTGTCTTTCCTGTGGTTAATAGTTATATAATTTTTTTTTTATTTCGTAGGAAGATTAAAATAAACCTGGCGCCGGTTAGGCTGTGACTCCACTGAGGCGGAGAGAGCGGAGCGGAGCTGTGCCAATATTAACCAATAGAAGGCGCATGCGGTCACGTCGAGCGCGCCTTGCGCACGTTAGTCTAGATTCTAACGGTTAATTTTGACACAACTCCGCTCCACTCCGCTCCACTCCGCTCATCTCCGCCTCAGTAAATCCGCGCCAGAATATTAGGCCTTTAAAACGTTCTTCGGGGATGTCCACAGGAAAGTCGGTAACCTTAATCTGGGTATATCCCTTATAAATCATGCTGAAGTTAAAAGACCAATACATACATTTTGAATAATTAAATAACAAGAAAGAAAAAATATTATAATAAGTTTATTCTGTGTTTATGTAGTATCTGAATTTTTTATTCATTTAGTATCGACATTTTCTGAGCATCTACTTCCATTGACCACATGTTTTTTTCTAAAATCGAGCTGACAACTGCCATGACCAAGGCTCGGAAAAAAAGCCCGTCAATTTTGAAAACATAACCCTGTTTCGTACAGCTGAAACTTCGTTATGTTGTTAAGATATTTACGTTTATGCAAAACATCTGGTTCGTATAGTTTATGTATATATTTATGTAGTATCCATTTATCGATAACGACATACTCTTATAAATACATACTCATACCTGCGGGCCTAGTATGATTGGTGTTTATCGCGTGTCAAAATGTGGATAAAGCATCTGTCACTCTCGTACTTATGTACGTGTCAGAATGGTTAGAAAGTGCCGTATGTTTTATCCACTTTTTGTCACACGATAAACGCGGACATATTAGGCCTCCTGATTTCAATGACTTTGTTTACTACTGGGCAGTTAGATAGAATACGTAACATTCTAATCACCTTTGTCAGGCTTTGACATTGTCACTTTAGAAACGTGTTTTCATAAACCGACGCGATTTACGTTAATTAATTATTTAAATTATGATTCCAAGACGACGGCAAGTGAAAAATTTATACGATCTTGGATATCTTCTAATCCCGATTCATAAAATTGACGCTGTATACATTATTAACATAATATGGAAGTCTCTACTGTATGGAACCGGGTTATGTTTTCAAAATGACGTGCGTTTTTCCGAACAATAACAAACAAAACTTGACTTGTAATTTCGGTTGACCATTTTGTAATGACGGTCGACAAAACCGCCACCAAAATTAAGCCACCAAAGTTTTTTCAAACATATCTGCTGTATTATATAATACTTATAAAAATATTCATTACAGGTTCAATTGAGAGAAAGGATTAACTAAATCATGCTTACTAGAAAGGTTTGACGACGGGTACAGGTATCGGTCGTACGGTCAACGCCTAATGTATACCTACCTGTAGCCAAATCCGAGGCGCGAACTGTATAAAGACTTTTTTACCCAATGGCTGTACCATCAATGATTACAGTAGGAGAGGTACTTCGGGTTTGTATATGTACAACTTCGAATCACCTCTTAAGAACTATCACACTTTACTTTCGTGTTCAAACAGTAGCTCAGCGGATGTTTAACAAGATTCAGAGACTTATCAGCTTTTTACAATAGGCTTTAGACATTAGATGGGACACTTTCGAAAAAACAAAAGTTTTCTCTCCTGTGGTCAATGGTTAAAGCTTGTGTCCATATAAGTTCTATATTTATTTGATAGGACTAAAGTAGACCTAGAGTCAGAAAATTAGGCCTTAGAAACGTTCTTCGGGTATGTCCACGGGAAAGACGGTAACCTAAATCTGTGTATGACCCAGATAGAGAAAAACGTATCACCCGACAAACAAAAATAAACTCTAGAAGCTTTTATTTAATGCTGCATGTACTTAACACGTGTAAAAAATGGATCGATTCTCTTAACCAGTCATCCATTGGACATAAAACACTTTACAGATGTAGTGAATAATCCTTTCCCATCGTTTTTTGTCGGATATGTTCGTATTTATCTAGCTTTCTCAATTAGCTTCAGTACCCATCAATATGCCAACTGAGAAAGCAAGATAAATACGAAGTTATCCGACCAAAAACGATGGGAAAGGAATATTCACTACATCTGTACAATGTTCTACAGGTATCTTGCCTCTCGTTCTATCAGCATAAACAACGGTTGACTAAGGTCAAAAATGGTCTTGCTGATAAAATTAATGGAACTCTGCACGCCGTTAATTGGCTCTTGTCAAATTAAGTGTTTTTCCTAAAGCGTGTAATTTTTACTCTTAAATAATGTAGCATTACACAATTTAGAAACTGTAACCCCCTGGAACACAGAAAATTCCACCGAGTAACTTTTAACTTTGCTAGGTTGTTTCAAATAGCACTCATCCTTTCAGCGAATCTCATCATGAAGAAGCAAGACCAACTGAAGGCTGCGCTCCCAATGCCGTGTCAAAATTTGGAGAAGCTGTCCCAGAAGGCCGACGTGAGTGGTCAGACGGGTGCAGTCACCAGAGGCGCCTCTTGCCTCGCCTCAACCACCCAACGAAGTGGAGACATCCCTCTGGACAGTTCGAGGGCACGGTTGGCAAAGTTCCTCTCGGGTTATGGCCCATCTGAGCTACCCGAGTCTCCCGCCGCGAACGTCGTGCGTTCCTTTTCTGATAGCCCTGTTGATATATCGAAGCAGAGCCCTGCTGTAACTCCTTTCGAAACTGACAAGTCAACTGCCGTGATCGAACCTGTCATCAGTAGTACCATCGAGAAAACAACTTTAGCGAAAACGTGTGCAAGCGTTTGCTTGGCCGATGGCGGTTCCCTGCCTCCCCCAGGATATTCCCAGCCGGGTCACCCCCAGCCAGGTTATATACAATATGTTACTGGGTACCAAGGTAATAGTTGCCCCTATGGCATGTGGCTGGGTGGGCCTTTCCATATGAGCGCCGGAGGAGAGTGGAGCAGTCCCTGCAGATGTGGCTCCTGTGGGTCCTGCGCTCCCTGTGGCACCTGCGGCTCCTATGTTCCTTGCAGCCCGTGTACTTCCTGCGGCCGCCATGTAAGTGGCTCGTGCTGCTACTGCCCTTGCGTACCAAATTATAGTCCAAACACACAAACTGGTTCAAACTGGTCAACCACCAATTCCCAATGCGCTCCAGAAACTATAGAAGCTCCAGATGTTCCAGATATCCCAGAAACTCCTCCCATGACTTCATGCGGCTCTCTGCCTAGTCAAAAGACTAACGTGGTAGATGGAGATGATTTTCCAGATTTGATCCACGGCACATCCAAGCACGACAGTATCCCTGGGGTTGTGTGCTTCGCCCCTGAAGAATCAGCTAAGAAAAATAGTTACAGCAACTCTAGCCCCAAACCCTCGTTTGATAATCCCCTTCCCTCCCCCCCTCCCTCTAAAAACAGGAACAAACCTATTGTAAACCGTCCAAGGAAACTCACTTAGTCCATACAAATGATTTGAGTACAAGGCTCTATAAAGCAAACCATTTGGCGACTAAACAGGTTGCCAAGATTTATTGGTTTGTGTAAAGAATGAGGATATCTACGAAGAGCAGCTGACAAAACTACAAGAGAAACCCTGTGAGACCACGTGTTTAGTGATGGTAATTAATTATCATCAGATAAAGTTCAAAATGAAATAAAACATTTAATTTAATTTTGTTTTTCTGACGCTGTAGGCAGAGAAAAGGGGCACTACTCCTGAAAACGATGACCATGGTCGATAGACCTTGCTATTTTTACTCTGTTAACTACATTATTTATTTATTACTTAGGAGTAATAAAAAGGAAATGGGCAACTATAGACCGGAGGGGCTATTGCCTAACGCACTCGCAATTGCAATCGTTTTCATTTTGAAAATCAAAGGCTTGTCTACATACAAAATGAAAACAATTTGTTCCACTTTGAAATCGATTGCAATTGCGAGTGTGTTAGGCAATAGGCGAACTGTTATCTAATAACCATCTTTAGTACCAATTTCACCAAACGATGTTAGCTTTAATCAATGTTAATAAACTGTCAGTTCATACATTTTGACAGGTGTTAATGCTCTAATCTTCTGTAAAGTGGTTAAAATCGTTTGATAGGTACCTTAAAGTTTATGTAAAAGCAATGAGCTTTTTTTCAAGGAACTTGGTGTTGATTCCTACATTGCTTTTTTATAAACTCATATGTGTAATATGAACCTCTGAGGAGCAACGCAGTTTCAGGAGATCTA
The DNA here is from genome assembly GCA_963966035.1 of Acleris laterana. Taxonomy (NCBI): domain Eukaryota; kingdom Metazoa; phylum Arthropoda; class Insecta; order Lepidoptera; family Tortricidae; genus Acleris; species Acleris laterana. The sequence goes on from OZ014464.1 coordinate 8,806,173, forward strand.
GAAGTAACTCTGGCCACTTTAAAATGAGTAAAAAAAATAGTTTTAATTGATAAAAAGTTAAGTAAGACGTTCGATCGTGTGATACAGTCTCCATCAAATATATAGGAACAAATTGCTCAAAATTATTTGAACTGACTCTATTGTTACAGGTATAATCTTACAGGTATGCTCTTGAGCATGTAGAGACATTTTTGAGCACCTTGTATGCTCTGAAGTTTTTAATGGCGACTGTACAGTCGACGTCAAAGATATGTTTACATTTTTTCACCATATTCCATTGTAATAAGAATAAGGTCCGAAAATGTAAATATTTCTTTGACGTCGACTGTACAAGCGTTTGGATACAACTATCTAGGTGTCTGTCTGTATATTCAGCACATTCGCTAGAATGCTTGACTAAATGTTTTGTTGGATTACTTATTCGCCCGTCTATCACCCCTTTATCAGCCCTTTTAAAAGGCCCATTCACTATCCTGCCTAGCAATCCGCCGTGCAAGACTACGAAGCAGGATATACCCAAGGACCTTTTGATATACCTTACACTGTAATGTAGGATGTAGCTCACGCACTGTCCTGCGGAACTTACAGGATGCAGGGTGAATCCTGCTGCGTGTTGCCAGATGCCATGCAAGCTGCGACAATATTCACAATTCTGCATAAAGCGGCGCCTAAATGAGCCTAAATGTATCTTAAATTCCTCTACCGCAAGCGCATGTTATCATAAAATTTTATGAAATTATTAAAAAGCGCATATTTATTACATTTTTCACTGGTTAGGCCGTTTCTTCCCTGGAGAAAGAGATGCAAAATATGTAAAAGATATATATTTTATACGTTACGTTTTTTTTTTCTAGCTCACTGAGCTCTCTAACTAAAAGTTTAAAACTTATGGAAAACTCAATTAAATACATATAATAAATATAACTTGGCAAAATTCTTCGATGTTGTGAGTGTTAGACTGATAGATCATACATATCATAAGAGATTCGACTTCGAAAATCGAAGTTTACGTTAGCTCCATCTCTGTCACTCGCTATTTGAGACTAAATCGAGAAAAATAGATGGAGCTAATTTAACCTCGAACTTCGATTTTCAAAGTAGGCCCTAAGGACCTATGGTGACAGGTGAAACTACAATAATGGCAACCACCAAATTAAGCAGGAGTTTTAGATAAAAATAGAATCTTGTTGCCAATTTCACTTCAAACAGCGCTTTCATTTTCAAAAAAATCATCATTAAATAGTTAATAAAACAATTATTTACACACGAAACTGCCAATCCTTAACAGGCACAATTTGGGAGAAACCGGTTTTTAGAGTAAGCATGTCGTAACTTTACCGATTCGCTTGCTCAATCCCTGCGCAAGCCGCCCGCCATTGTCCGCCATTTTGGGGTGGCGTTATTGTTGTAGGTACCGCGAGTGAGAAAAATTCAATAATTGACTACAAATAATCTAATTCGGCATGAGGACATGTGTTTGGTGAATAAATGCAGTCAATAGCCATGATGGAGGATGGATATATTGACCCGCAGGACTCTGCTATGAACGATGTGGTGAATCGTGGAAGTGATGGAAATGAAAATATTGATATCTCTAAGGACTTCGGTGATATTAACTATGAAGAAAATTACGACGACGATGAAGGAGGCAACGGCTTCCGTGGGGGCCGCGGCCGAGGAAATTTCCGGTGAATATTCTTCTATTTTTTTGGTTCTGCCGTATGGCGTATTTCTTCAATTTTACAGTTTAAGTGCGTATTTTACCGCCGTGCCTTTAGAACAGTATTATACGCATCGGAATTTGTGTTAATTCTATTCGTTTTCACTAGGATTTCAATGTAATTAAGCTGGTTTAAAAGTCTACTTCCCACGGCGATTCTATGCTTTGCCTAACATGTCTTACTGAGATGTTCCTAGGCGTTATAATTTCCATAATTTCCACGTTTTTTAGTCTAACCATTCTTACTGCCACATGAAAGTTAAAAATTATTCAATTGTGTGCTATCTCTCTTAATGTCTGTCTAAATTAAAACATATTCCAAGGACAAGTTAAATTCCTGTGTTCTACCATGAATAAACAGTGCAGTAAGACTTAACAAAGCCTACAGGTTTGTACTGTTCTCTTGTTTGAGATTGATTTCATCAGAACCTAAAGGTTTTTAAGTCTTGGTGCACTTAAACATGTTGCTAGGTGCATTGTTTGTTTTAACATGAGACATGTAGAAAACCCTGCATATACTCATTCATTTAGCTGATAATATGCAGCATCTTGCTGAGTTATGTTGTATTTAAAATACAAGAGATGGTTCACTAAAGTTTTAACAAATCATAATTTTGCAAACTACATCATTTTACAAACTTTAATTTAAGAAAGAGGTATAACTTCCTGCCTCATTTTTTTTTTTCATATTTTGTGGTCTGTAGTCTTAACCTAACCTAGCCTAACTACTAGGGACCCGCCCTCTCTTCGCTTCGCTTTATGTGAGTTTTCTGCAACACCTGTACATCAAACAGTATTTATTATAGAAAAAAACGCGTTGCGTAGTTTAAAGGTCTAAGCATACATAGGGACAGACCGACAGATAGCGGGAACCGACTTTGTTTTATACTATGTAGTGAAGCCCAAGGCACCTATGTAATATGTGATGGTTTAAGCATAAACACATTTCTCTGAAGTAAAAGTTTGTGATCAAATGAACAAATGCCACCAAAAATATTAGAATGCAAGATGTGTTGCGCCCGTCATAGACGGACTGCTTTAAGCAGTTAGGACCGACTGCACTTAGTTACAATTGGTTGATTTGCAGTTTCAATGCTCTAGGAAGTGGGGATTGGTGGTGGTATGGTGGGACATTCATCATCCCACTTTCTTTCTTTACATGTCTGCTGATGAATGAAATTATTGTTGCTTTATGTCAAACTACTGTCCCACCAGGGCCGGATTACCCATGGCCCATAGGCAATCCGGGGGGGCCTACTAACTTATCTTGCTTCCAATAAATTAATTTTTTTCTGAAGCGCAGGTCTCCTAAGTTATGTAAGGTTAAGGCCCAAAGCTGTTGTCGGGCTCCTGGGCAGTTGCCTACAATGCCTAATGGATAATCTGGCCGTGTGTCCCACCCTTGCTCTCAGGTTTAAATTCATCTGACTGTTTATTGTTTGTTTGTTTGTGGTTCTGGGGAACAAACCTACAAAATCTACTCTCTCTCTCGCTTTATTATGTCAGTAGGGCTAGCACAAGTTGTCATCAACTTGATTGTCACTTGGCTCTCCCTTTTTATCTAGTCTGTAATGATGGAGAGATAGAGACACACTGAACGAAAAAGCAAGAAAGTAAGAATGAAAGAAAGGGTATTTAAACCACATTGAAATTGTATGTTAACAACTTCCAAAGTGTGAACAAATTCATTTGAGGTTCTAACAAATTGTCTAATAACCATAGTACAGTACAAGTCTATGCCCTTAGCTAAACCTTGCTATTTGGTAAAATTTTAAATTTAAATGTCATAAGGAAAGATAAGGCTGCTGGTGGTTATTTTGCGAAATAGTCATTATTTGGGAGACCGGAGATATGTAATATCAGGTGAACTCATATAACAAGCCACATGAAAGGCAAGAAACTAGTACAAACTTGACAGTCCTTGTCAATGATGCACTTTATATTGATTAAACAAAATACAACATAAAATGTAACCTACGTCCTATTGCCTAATGCACTCGCAATCTTCTTCGATGTGGAATAATTGTTTTTGTTTTGTATGCAGACTTGCCTTCAGACTCTCAAAATGAAAATGTCTTAGGCTCAAAGCCCTCAGGTCAAATTGTTACTGTGTTGCCTAGCAACCAAACATACATACACCCTAGTTACTAGGAATGCTATTAAAGGGGTTTGGGTAAAAGAGTTGTCATTTGTAAAAGTTATACATTTTCAAGGTGAGTAAAAGTGGTAAATTATGATAGAATAATTAAAAATAAACATGTTTTGTTATGTAATGTAATACTCTTAAGTGCATAGGAGCCGAGATATTTAATATTCTTACCTAGGCGTACTTTTAGTTCTTACCAAAAACTTAACACTTAAATCTTAAATATCTCAGCTCCGTTATTATTAAATGCCATAAATTATATATATCTACGTGTATTTCAAGGTCCTCTAAATAACTATGTACAAATCATCCATGGCCGCTGAAACAAAAATTACAATATTCTTCATTCAAATTTACCCAATGCCCTTTAAAAGAATCATCCAAAGTTCTCCGAAGGGCTATCTCACTCTACCCTCTTCCTGATACTTTTTGTTTTTGTCGTACCCTCAGGGCTAAGGGAGGTGATGAGATATCGCGTCTCCATCACTCTCCAGGCCGCTTACTTATAAATTATCTTATTATAATAATGCCATGCAGAGTACCTATTTTTTATTTTTCATTTTCAAATAACCTTAGTTTATTTACAATGTGTACAACTATTTTTTTTTGTGAAATTCTGATATAATAACTATAACAACAATAACAACAACATTCCTCAGATCAACAGTTTATAGCTAGCTCACTCTTAACTGGGCGAGGCAGGCATGCCAGAGAAACCCTGTTCCTACAACAGAGACTTCCTTACGATTTTAATGATAATATTTTCAAAATTTTCACTTGTGAGTCCATAACAACGTGAATATTAGGAACCATTTATGAGGCGAAAAAGTTTGTCTACAGTTTACAGAAGTAATTGTGGCATATTTTATCATTGACATTGGTATAATGTTTGTGTTATCAATAAGGATAGACAAGGCTTTGGCTTCCTCGCTTCAGCAATCCTTGACCAGAGTGTAAGACTATTGTATTGTAATGTTTTATTTTACCATTGGACAATTGTTGTTCCTAGCTTGTGGCCATATCTCGACTCTGTCGTAACACTACTCTGTTGTTTATTGTTTAACAACTGTCATGTCTACCTGTACCTGCTGGATTATCTGCCCCTCTATTTCACCATGCATGACAGGTGACATTTCAGTGTACATGGAGCAGCCTATATGAAACCCAGCGATGTATCACTTAACTAACTTTGCTATGTGTACCAAATTTTAACCTGTCACGTGCCATTGTCAAGATCGTGGAATAGGGAACACAGGTGTTTCTGTTGTGACATTATCACAACTGCGAATTAGTTTGACAAAATTGTTGTCAGATGTATCCTTACTACTTTAGAAAAATCTCGTATCTCATACACTTGGGAGCAAAAAAAATGGGTTAGAGAGCGTTTTTCATATTAAAGAGGCTATTTTGAAGCCAGGGCATGCTTGGAGTGTAATCTGATGATGGATACCCCAAGCATGTATACAGGACTCCCACAGTGCCCAGGATATCCTTGAATCTGCGGCTAACGCCGGAATTGTGCAACTTCAGAAAAACATCTAAAATGGCAATAAAATGTACGAAATCCAAATGCTCACCCAAACTATATCTCTGTGGTGTTAACTGAAAGAACTTTTGACCTCCTGTATTGAACCTCGGAGTATCCACCATTAAACCTCACTCAAAACAATTCCTGGCGAGGAACCAAGGCTTGGAAATAGCATTGTTCGTATGAAAAACGCACTCTGACCCGTTATTTTTGCTCCTGAGTGTATTTTGAGATGTACGAACTTAATTCGGAATTATATATGACATATGAGGTTTTTTCAAAGCAATGACGACATGAAATAATGAGATGATGAGGGAAACAGTTTTGGTATTCATTTAATCTAAATGCTATACAGTCTAATACTATGGCTCCTGCCGTAGGAAATGTCAGATTTTATTCTCGAAAGGTCATTACAACGGCGATACATGCGCATTATATTATTCAGCAATGCGTTAACCATTCATACTAGAGCACGGATCCATTTCTATTAATATAACCATAAGAAAATTAATTGCCTCTTCCTTAAATCCTTACCCCCTTACTTATAAACGTGGAATAAGTTTAGATTAGTTTATGACATGCTTTGTCCTTATATGTAACTGTGACATTTGCATCTGATAGAAAGTGACAAAGCATTTCATAAACTATTCCAAGCTTATTTCACGTTTATAACTAAGGGGCTTATACAGTACTAGCGACCCGCCCTCGCTTCGCTTCGGTTTATTTGAGTTTTCTATAACACACGTACATAAAACAAAATTTATTATACATAAAAACCTTCCTCTTGAATCACTCTATCTACTAAAAAAAACCGCATCAAAATCCGTTGCGTAGTTTTTAAGATCTAAGCATACATAGTGACAGACAGCGGGAAGCGACTTTGTTTTATACTATGTAGTGAAACTACTTCAGTCAGTAGTAGGCTGATATTTAACACAGTATTGTATTGTTTTCAATGTCTATTTTGTGTCTTATCATGTTACATGATTGACAATGCAATTATGTACACATTCTCTCTAGATAATCTGATATAGATCTTAACGTATTATAACTATACTGTACTGTTACTTATGGCGTTTTATATGGAGAATTTTATGAAAACGGTACTCTTCATACATTTGTCATGTGTCATACAGTCAGGAATATTGGACACTTCCAAGCTATATTATACTAATCTTAATTACTTGAAAATAGCTTCATAAAACTCTGTGTTATCATAGCGCTGCTTAAATGCTAAAGCGCCTCAAAACAAAAACAGACATAGTTTGATTTAAAACTTAAAGTATATAGCATTCCGAATTTAAATGCAACGCAAACACATTTTGATTTGAGGCCCTTTAGTATTTAAGCAACGATAGGTAGAATATAATTCAGTTTTGACTCTTTAAATGCAGATAAAATCCAAATGTAGAACTTTTAGCAAATCTTCTCTGTGAGCTTATTGGCACTGGAGATCTGAAGTCCAGCGACTACAGATTCTTCATTATTTATCTCTTGCAAGCATTAGGGGTCGCCTCTTCAGACAACTTGTACATTGGTCCTTTAACAGGTTCTGGCCGAGTTCATTGCAGTGTGTATCCAGCCTCTTATAGTACAGTCACGAGATTTAATTTGGTACCCACCTTACGTCCAAAGTCAATCTGACATTCTACAACAATAAGGTTGAGTTTCCTAAAAGTTACAAATGACTTGACATCTCTAATGACATTGACGACTGCAAGCATATTTTTCTTGAAATGGGTCCCAAATTAACGCTCGTGACCGTACTTCATGGTTATTGTGGTAACTTCTTGTTTTATTGTGGGCATGTGCAAATACTCATGGATTTTCATTTATTTTGGTTAGCCAAGGTGCATTTGTTATTGTTCGATAGACATTGTTTTGAAATCTTTGAAGAATTTCTACATTAGACTTGCCGTACCCCACAGCTCAATTGAGTATGTATGTCCATACCGGCCTTAGCTTGTTTTCAAGTGACATCTTAGATTGTTTTCCCAAAAGACATAATAATGAACTGAATTTGTGGTTGAGTATGTCCCGTTTATTTTGGATGTGTTTTCGCCATGTTAACCTCGGATCAAGGCAGACTCCAAGGTAGACTGACAGTTATCTCTGTTGAGTGTGAAGGTAATATGGCTAGACTTATGAGCACTGGTCTTAATTTTCCACTTATCCAACCATCTTTGCAGCTCATTTATTGCACTTCTGAACTCTTCTCGTTGCTGTATTGGGATCCTTGTTGCTTGATAAGATATGCTTGGCGGTATCATCTGCAAATGTGGCAACCGTTGTGTTCGCTCAAACTGGCATATCAGCCGTATACAGAGTGTACAAAACCGGTCCTAAGACAGACCCCTGGGGTACTCCTGCTTCGATACTATACATTTTAGAGTATTTTGTCTCCATTTTGTACACGAAACAGCCTATCAAGAGCTCAAGAGGATGTAGTATGGGTGTGGTAATAAATTCTTCAGTTTGTAGCGCAATCCATCGAGCCAATCTTTGTCAAGTCCAAAGTGAAAAACCGTTTCCTACCGTGACTATAGCCTTTGGCTTAGTTTAGGACTAAGCCAATTTTCGTGACATTGTCCACAGAAATTTATTTATTTTAATCCTACAGGGGCAGAGGCCGAGGACCGCCCCCAGGTTGGATGAACGGCCCTCCCCCGAACATGCGCTTCCGCGGGCGCGGCTACGGCCCCGCAGGGCCCCCGATGAGGGGACGGGGTTTCTTCCGCGGCCGCGGGGGCCCGCGCTACGGCCCTAACAACGGCCCCAACTTTGACAACAACTGGGGGCCTATGGGGCCTCCCCCGCCGGGTATGATGGGCGGGCCGCCGCCGTTCGGGCCTCCGCCGGGCATGATGGGGCCTGGCGGGCCTATGGGCCCCCCGCCTAATATGATGGGGCAGCCTCCGTTCGGAGGACCGCCTAGCATGCCGCCTCCTAGTATGGTAAGTGAAAGGATTCTCATACATAAACTGTGTTTAATTCTTACTTGTCTTAAATAGTAAACAAGTTTTTAAACTCAAAAAGGAACTTTGTTGACTAAAACAGCTATTATAAAGCAATCACTGACAAGACATTGACCAAGTAAAGTCCATAATGTTTACTCAGTTTACTTACCAGAGTGGGGTAGACCGAGCTACAGAATTGCCTACAACTCTAAAAACTTGTGGATGATTCTGTAACTACATTTTGCACAATCAGGCTAAGATGTTTACCAGTGTATTAGTGACAGGTTGCAATCCCATCGCCTAACAGTACTACAAGGACATCCACGGGAAGACATGGAGTGGCACTATTCTAACCCGGCAACCAAACGGGACATACTGGGTGTTAGATATTGAGTAGTTCAAGGTTTATCCACTCAATACCTAGCACTCTGCATGTATATATCACTTCCAACTTCATCCCAATGGACTTTGGTCCCCAGGCATAACACCTCGAGAGAGATCTCTCTTCCTACATAACCACCTAAATTTATCCTCAGCCCGTGCACGAGCTCTGGGTGGAGACGAAGACGGAAGAGGGCAAGTCGTACTACTACCACTCGCGCACGCGCGACACCACCTGGACGCGGCCGCAGGACGGGCCCACGTGCAAGGTCATCACTCAGGCGGAGATGGAAGCGTTGGCTGCTGTCGGTAAGATCAAAGAATATAGTAGCTGCCATACACTCACGACTTCTTAATTACAATTACCCTTTGAGTAGTCAGCTTAACGGGAAAAGGTGGCCACTTTTTTCCGTTAAGTTGATAACGCGAAGGTGAATTGTTATTAAACTATGTGATATACCCTATAAGTTGTGTTTTCATTTGTAGTACAAAAAGCTACCGACCAATTTCAAGAAAATACTTTAGTTTATTAGAAAACTCAATAATAGTAATGAGGGCGCCACTGTACATAGTCGGTCTTTAAGTTCTGTCACAAAGGTTTAGTCAAATAAAACTAGCTTCTGTTTATTTTTTAATTTTAAAATAAATATAATTTAAAAGCTTAATTAAAGTAGTTTTTTTAGGAGCTAATCATCATTCCACATAGTCGCCGCAACTTCCGATACGATCTTTTAACATTCACGGCCGGCACCGATTAAAACACGCGCGAGTTTTCTGAAAAGTGCAGTTTTTGTAAACGCTTTAAAGGTTAGTCTTTGTTAACCAGTAAACTTTTTATTTAATATTGTGAAGCCTCTCATCTCTGGGTATGTTCAGAGGCCAGCATTATTTTCTTAACGACAATTAAAAACCAGCTTATGAAGCACGAAAGTTGTTCTGTTTTCGTATTTCTGCAAATTGATGTGAAATCGTAAGGTCAATTTAATGAGACATGAAGATTAACCGAAGTATAATCGGATCTTTAGTTGCTTGGAATACATTTGTATCAGTATTTGAAGATAAAAGTCTGGTCAATATGTCACGCAAATTTCGACTCAATACGAGAACTCTTACAAAAGTTGTAGCAGTTATCAGTACCGTGGTCGTGCGTGTTTTGACCCATGCTTTCCTACCCCGAATGGGAATGCTTAAAGCTCGTACACCAAATTATTGCAATAGTGAAGAACACAAATTACGCTTTTTTTATTCTATATAAAATAAGGTTTTGATTGATGTACTACAAGTTTATGAAACTTTATTATTTATTTTTAAAATTATAATAAACCTTTGTGACAGAACTTAAGGACCGACTAGCTACATCCGGCGCACGCTCGGCGTAGTCTTAAGCGGCCTTATACGTTCGATCCATCGGCAGAAATCATGCTGCTAAATTTAAAATGCACGCGCTAAAATATGTTTTGTTGAATAAATAAGCTAAACTAAACTAAAATGTGTTTGGATCGCACTGACGAGACTACTTAAACTCGCTGCTTGGATCGCTTTGCTACTACATGTCAAAAGTTCCGTGTTGCAAAATTACCACATTTTGTTTTTTCCTTATGAAAACATGGTAGGCTCAATTTTGTTTTTTATAAAGTTTTATGCACACCTTGCGTCTTATTATAATGATTTACCAAAGCAACTGACGGATGCTTTAGTTTTTTTTATGATATTGTGTATTTTTTCTACATGCTCACAGTGGAGAGTAAGTTTTTGTGGCCTATGGGAATGAATTCTTGCTTACTGGGATTATTATTTGATCCATGCATCTTTGATATGAATGCTTTTGTCCGGAAATTCGTATTTATGTGTTCATGTACCTTTGTAGTCAAAGAGCTGTTAAGTTATTTTCATCACACTTGCTCGTAAATAGTGTCCTAACATGCTAGAAAAATCGACCGTAAATCCAAAATAATACCCGCGGGCCTTTTTTTTACCATTACGTTACTTAAGTGCGTAATAGCTTTTTTTTTAAATATTATACGTGGACTCGAACTATCACAATACGTCAGGACCCCAATTCTTGTGCCATTCGATATGAAGTTTCATTCGAGATGAAATGTCAGTTGAATACTATTTCCTAACAATCTCGCGTAATAAACTATTGATCTCATATGTCACTAGAATCGGACTCCGAACACGTTTGACATTATCTGTGGTAAGTCACAGACAATGACGTAGTCTGCCGCTAATAAGTTAAAAATATGATCTTTTGTCTGATTTTATTTCATTTCCTCGCAATTGTGATGAAAAACATTGTATGTTACACGGGTGGTAAAGGAAATACAAAGCTCGAGTCATTAAAGCCCTCAGCCTTCGGCTTCGGGCTTCTAACAGACTCTCGTTTGTAATTCTTTCTTTACCACCCTTAATACACAATGTACTATTATTTCTCCGTTTACTTCTCTGCGGTCTTTTTCCCAAAAAAAGGGAGGGGTTTGGGATGGGGGGGAGACTAGGTGAGTCGCAGAGTGGGAATTTTTTTGAACACCTACCTTATTTGAAACATCGTTGAAATCATACACGATATTTGTTTTATGATATTTAAATACTAAAAGACAGACTTGGCTGAACTGTCCCTTGAATTTTTAAAGTAGTGTTTTTTTTTTCTCAGCGAGGTATCATATAGGCGGGTGAATATTTGGGCGTTTCAACCGCCGTCACTGTCGTTTTCAATATATTGACGAAAATAATGACAACTATTAGCAACTTATGATGTCAAGAATAGCAGATAAGCGCCCTATTTAACCGCCCTAACAATGACAGGTGACATTTAAGTGTACATGGAGTATCTTTTTATTTTATTTTAATTAATGGCTTTCACTCATGTTAAGGTGTATTTCGCCAATGTTATTTATAGACACTCCCATGGACTTATTAGAGCAATAAGTCCGTGGATATCACACGCGAAGGTTCGGTAGAAGAAAATTTTCTCCAATGGACTAAACAGAAGCACATGGGGTTAGCTCCACGATATGAATTCTAGTTATGTGAAAACTTGTCAAGTCTGCAATGTATACCGAATTGTCACCTGTCATCTGGCATTGTCAGGATGGTGAAATAGGGGGCTGGTGGTAGTATCTATTCCAATAAAAATAATACTAAATTTGTCTTGAATAATATGTTACAATAATGACAGCAGTTAAAACGCCAAATAATTACCCAGGGACTCATTGAGATCAAGGGGGGAACTTTACCCAGCAGTGGGGCACTCAGATAGGCTAGTGAAAAGAAAACAAACGGTTTAGCCCCACTTCCCTTCAGCCAGATCTACGCTCTTTGAATTTAAATATCGTAAAATAAGGGTTGTACAAATTATCACGGTGCCTCAAAAGCCTAATCAAAAATGCTTAACAGCTCTCCTACTATAACTCCAGGGATAGAACATTTAATAGCACACCGCGGTTCTGAAAACCATGGAGTCGCTGTTGCCTAATTAAAAGATAAAAAAGATAAAAAAAAATATTCAGTAATTAGGCCACTTTTACACGTCAAAAATGTACCAGCGCTTCGCAAGAAACCACTGCTGAGAAGAAACGCCGCAAGAAACTCAAATTATTTACGAAGCTAGCGGTCCTGGGTTCGAATCCCGGTAAGGTCAGATATTAGTGTGATGAGCGCTAATATTTGCTCCTGAGTCATGGATGTTTTCTATATATTTAAGTATATGTTTCTCTATATAAATATTTGTACCCATAGTACAAGCCTTGAGCTTAGTTTGGGACTAGGTCAATTGGTGTGACATTGTCCACTGTTTTTTTTTTTTAATATTGATTTTTCACCTTCAGTATTGTCATATTTGAAAATACCTACTTATATGTTTGTTATGTTTTCATAACGGTGATATCCTCAATACTGAAATTCATTCAAATGGTTCACCGGTTGAATGAATGAGAGAGAGCAGGCGCCTATTTCACAAACGCTTGTAACTTGTATTACAAGCAGGGATTGTAACCGGTTACAAATAAACCGGTATTTATTTAGGTTAAACCGGTTAATTATTTGGGTTACGTTCCAACGGATTACGGTTACGGTTACGCTCACAGGGAGCGAAATGCATTTACCGGTTATAACCGGTTAGAGAGCGCTTCCGTCATTCACCCTTGTCTCGGCTCACACGGAAGGAGCGCTCTCTAACCGGTAAATGCATTTCGCTCCCTGTGAGCGTAACCTTTATTATGGGTTAGGCTCTCATAGTGTGGCTTTAACCGCTACGGAAAATAAACCGGTTTTCAATCCCTGATTACAAGGTTAAGTATCTTTTTAATGCAAGTTACGAGCGTTCGAGAAACCGGCCCCAGCTCCATGGTTTTTAGAAACACAAATTACTATAAAATGTCCTAGCCATAACTATGTTTATGTGTTGTTGGAATGTGCTTTTTGTTTAAAATGTGTACACGGGTAAATCAAATTTTCAACATTTTGTCCAGTAACACAGGGTAGTGATTCTGTAAACAACGCCGGTCGTGCGGACTGTCGAGTGAAATCAAGCGGGGAGATTAAGTAGTCCCGTCAGTGCGTGTAAAACACATTGTTGCGCGTGCATTTTCAATTAATGCTCGTTTGCCTCCCACTGATATATAAAAAAAAAGCAGCCTTATACGTTCGACCCATTGTGCTGCTAAATTGAAAATGCACGCGCTACAATGTGTCCTGTTCGCACTTACGGGACTACTTAATCTCGCCGCTTGATTTCACTCGACAGTCCGCACGACCGGCGTTGTTTACAGAATCACTACAACTACTACTACTACTAGGAGACAAGCGATCATGTATTGTTAGAAAACAAGTTTTTTGTAATTACTTTATGATACTTTATGATTCCTTTTATAAACTGTTTCGTAACGTAATAACATTTTAAAGGGTTCCCCTAGGGCACCCATAATTAAATTTTAAAACTTTTTAATGTTGTTATAATAATACAACCCTATCCTAACCGAACCCCGATTGGTTTAAAAACGAAACGAATAGAAACGCTAAGTTAGCGTAATTCATCTTGGCAAGGGCTTCAGATTGCTTTGCGACATCTCAAAAAGTCTGTCTCAAAATTACTTTGTTTGTATTACTAGTTAGCAGAGCCTGGATTTTTCGCGGCAAAACAAAAGACTTTCGCAATCTAGCTAGTGTTAGAAATATTTTTTTCTCAAACATGCTATGTAATCTCGGCGTTATGTTAGTTATTTTAGGCTTCAAAGTGCCACGTTCCCGACGGAACAACTCGAGAGAACTGTAAAGGCATTTCATACAAAATTGAAGGCCTAGGCCGGGAAGTAATTTTTTTTTAATTTTAATAAGGCCATGACAGCTTGTTTTATGAACAGGCTGAATATCTAAATTATATATTTAAAATTTTTGAGAAAATGTTATAACGTCAAATACTAGGAGTGCATAAACGTTTGGGAGACATCCGCGCTGTCGTGTGCGCCCGCCGCCGCCCGCCGGCTGCCCGCACCGCCTGAGATCTAAGTTGCGCTATGCCTGATATACCTCCTAATTACCGCTGCGCTCCTGGTACTTTATTTTAACACCCAATTACTTTTCTTCCCTAGGGTGGACATTTATCAATTTACTTTTTTGAGTGATGTCTTTTTTTATTTCATTGCATATGTTTGATAAAAGCACTATACATACCTCGCCGTGAAAAGGGGTTGCCAGCCTCGTAACTATCCGACCTCGCTTCGCTCGGCCGTCTATATGAACTCGGCCTGCAACCACCTACTTCCCGGCGTCTGTAGTAATGTACTATTTATCTATATCGAGTATTATTATATTTACATTACTTTACAATCATTCGCGACAGTTGTTTTACATGTGTTATTCCATCTAAATTTTAACTCCTACTTTTTCATAATCAAGTAATAACCCCGTCGGGTAACTAAGTGGTAAAACTTTGAATGAAGTGACTATGTGACTACTACCTCATGAAAAATAATAGACACGTCAGAAACTGTTGAAAATCCCAGAGAATGTTGAAAATATAATTATTATCTACTCCTATAACTTTTACAAACCAAATGTATGTATGTATTTATGTAAACACTTAATTGTACAAAAAACAGAAAATCAAATACAATATTTACAGAATTAGAATGTACAAAGGCGAACTTATCCCTTTAAGGGATCTCTTCCAGCCAACCTTTGGGCACGAAATGTCACGTGCTGCTGTGTGTGCTGACGGATTTCGAAGAAGGAAATGCATCTGTTTGTAAATAATGTTATACAAAACTCACGTAAAATGTTTTATTTAATATTTTTTTATTTCGTTGACCTTCTATTACACAACTATCGATATATCTATAAAAAAAAATCTAACACTATAGTCTATACTTTTAGGTATTTAAAAAAATGTAAACATTCCAAATCACGTGACTTTGTTAAACAACCAATCAAAACTGTTTTATCGAGCTTTGACGTACGACGACTTTGACGGCAGCCAATAGAAGCAGAACACTGTCTGCTTCTATTGGCTGACGAACTATATCACGTGGTTGTTTTGTTTACATTTTTTTAAATGCCTAAAAGTATAGACTATAGCTAGATTGCGACAGTTTTTTTATTTTGCCGCGAAAGATCCGGGCTCTGCTACTTAGGTTAGGTTCGTTTGTTCAGTACACTGTTAGCTTTGAATGTTGTCCACACTATCTCCCAATTCCTGAACCACTCGATAGTTTGACTCGTGTCTAGCCTCCTAAGGTCTTTTGGTACTATCAGACCATTGGAACCCTGACCCACCATAGAACTGTGTCACAGAGGCGTTATGATTCAAGTCATAAGAAGTGTCAAACAAATTGTTTTATAATGTCACTGTGACACCGTTCTATGGTGGGTCAGGGTTCCATTGGGCTGATAGTACAACAAGTTGTCATTAGAAAAAAGATCTACCGCGGGTCTAGTAAGGCTGCGTCTATATCGCGTGTCAACTGTAGATAAAGCATCCGTCACTTTTTGACACGGGTACTTATTTACCTGTCAGAAGGTGACGGACTTGTACAAAATTAAACGCAGCCATATTAGGCTCCCTGGTTTTTTAAGTGTTAAATACATTTTCCTTCAGACATAAAAGTCTGACGATTAAGTTATAAATCTGACTCTATTGTATTTACAATAGGTTTATATTACATACATACATACATAAACTCACGCCTTTATTCCCAGTGTGGGGTAGACAGAGCTACAGAATTACCAACAACTCTAAAAACTTGTTGATAATTCTGTAACCACATTTTGCACACTTAGGCTAAGGTGTAAACCAGTTTATATTCTATTGGCAAATTTCTTTGTATGGTAGACCTTAGGTGGCTAGAGAAGTTTAACTACATTAACGTCCTCTGCATGACTCGTCCGTCTATTGCCTTCTTCCCCGTATATACTCACTATTTAACTTGTTGTGTTGCAGGCCAGGTTCCGGGTATGCCGGGACCGCAGCCCATGGGCATGGGGGCTAGCATGGGACCAGGAGGAAACATGGGACCGGGAGGAAACATGGGACCTGGAGGAAACATGGGACCTGGGGGAAACGTGGGACCTGGAGGAAACATGGGACCTGGAGGAAACATGGGACCTGGGGGAAACATGGGACCTGGGGGAAACATGGGACCGGGAGGTAACATGGGCCCACCAGGAAACATGGGTCCACCGGGTGGAGGCATGGGCCCTCCGGGTTCTGGCATGGGCCCCCAAGGCTCAGGAATGCCTCAGGGACCAGGGATGGGCCCGCCGGGCTCCGGCATGGGTCCGAGCCCCGGGCTGGGGATACCAGGCTCGCAGCCGCCCGGTATGCCGCCCTTCATGAATCAGCCGCCGCCCTGGGTCAATGAAGGTAACCATCACCATAATAAAAATATCACAATATACTTCGTTCGTTCAAATAGTGTGCGTTACAACGTTTTATAATACGTAATATCTGAACTTTCTTAGTACCTTCAGTTAAGCCGTCTCTTAACAATGAGCCAATAACTACCTTCTTAATAGATTATCTTGAATACGGAACCCTCGGTGCGCGAGTTCTTATTCAATTGTTACAAAATTATCAAAAACAAGTGATATTATAAAAATGTCAACTCTAAAGTCCATACCTATAGACTTGTCACACTTTTATAACCTCAAAACGCTCCCTTTTCGCCTAAAATAACAATTTAATCCCCAAAAAAAACATCCATTGCGTAAAATCAGGAAAATGGTGTGAAAAATGTAGTCTCTAGTTGCTTTATTCAGCAGAAAAACGCCTGTTTTAACCAAATATGATGAATTTTGAGGTTATATAATTGTTTCAAATTCAATTTACTTTATTTCACAAAATTTCAGGTACATAAGATGACATAATATAATTTAATTTTGGGATCACTAAAATTTGCCATACACGGTATGCGAAATTGAATGCTTGATTCTATTTACATTTCTAATAATAATTCTATTTATATCTTAATTATAATTCAAAGTTTACTAAGTAAGATCTGCGTGCATGACTCGATGTATGAATGTGGAAGAAGCGAAAGAAATTTGTCAAGATCGTAGCAAGTGGGAAGAAGTGGTCTCTGCCTACCCCTCTGGGAAACGGGCGTGATTTTATGTATGTATGTGTGTACTACATAAGACAAGTCTATTGGAGTGGACTATAGCAAGCTCTCGACTCATTCAGAAGATGTACGACTTTTTTTTTAGAATAACTGCAGGTAATACAATTGTCTTTTTCACTCATCGTTTGTATGTAACTCGATAGAAAGAGACTAAGCTAACTTAACTGTTTCCGCAGGCGGTGGCACGGAAAATAAGGGTGACGGCTCTGTCCCGGAGGAGGCCGACGAGGCGCCGCCGGGCGAAGGCTCGCCCGCCCTGCAACAGTCGAACGGTAACTATGTTTTTTTTTATTATTATGAAAATAAGATGAAATTACATCATATATAGGAACATATGTCCCACAAAACCGTTTGCACAGTTTGACTGTGGGCTTCCAATACGCTTGCATGAAGAGTGGGCCTTATTACGGCGTACTTACAGTTTGGTCGTTCTAAGAGGGCCGATTTGACAGCTGTCATCTTAGTACAAAATATTGGGTTCGTACGAAATTTATTCATTTAAATTTTAACTTCCAAATTCTTTTTTTTTTAATATCTTTAATACACTGTTACAAAGGTTTTAGATACAAATAATATCTCGCCTAAGTGTGCAAAATGTGGTTACAGAATTATCAATTAATTTTTATAGTTGTTGGAAATTCTGTAGCTCTGCCTACCCCACTCTGGGAATAAAGGCGTGAGTTTATGTATGTATGTAATATAATATGGTTAAATTTCTTACTTAATGTTTAAAATTAAAGTGTGAACTCAACTCTTTTCATTTGCGAGTTCAAGTGTTTCAATTACGCAGAGTTTTATGAAGCTAACTATTTTTAAGTAATTAAGATATGTAGAATATAGGTTAGAAGTGTCCAATATTCCTGACAGAATTTTGTTTGGTTTGCATTTGACGTTACTAATTAATCCGCAAATCTAAATGTATAAAGACAATACCGTTTTCATAAAATTCTCCATATAAAACGCCAATTTCATAGATAAGGACCTAATATAACCTCAAACTAATATTTTGTACTAAGATGACAGCTGTCAAATCGGCCCTCCTAGAACTTGCCAAACTGTAGGGTCACAATAGGAAGGGCATGAAAAGGGGTTAAACTTTTGGTGGTAGCATCTATTAGGTAGGGATCATTTGCTCCAAAATGCTTGGGTTTTTTTTAAATGTTTTTGTTGGTTGGTTATTAATGTCATATGTAAATGAAAATGCTATATCAAATGTTTTTGGTTGCGTCCCCCGCAATACGTAATAGCGCAAGGGCGCTAAATCACAAGCTGAGGGTGTCCGTTCGAGATGAATCTCTATCGTGAATCTGCATGGAATCTCGAATACGAATTCATCTCGATCGCGACCGAGAATACTTTGAAAATCGAAGTTTGAATTTATCCATCAGCTTCTGTCGACCTAGTCTCCAATGAAATGACTAGTGTCAGGGATGAAGCTAATGTAACTTTGCGGGTGGTAGGACCTTGTGCAGGGTCCGTCCGGATCGCTACCACCATCTTATCCATTAACCTACCGCCAAATAGCAGTGTTCGCATTGTTGTGTTCTGGTTTGGGGATAAGACAGCCGGTGAAATGACTAGCATAGAGGCATTCCATCTTAGTCCTCAGGGTTGGCAACGCATTTGCAGTCTTAGGATTGCATTGCATTCTTGTGAATGCGAATGTCTATGGGTCACAGTTTCCACTTACCATCAGGTGGCCTGTGTGCTCGTTTGCCTAATCTATGCCATAAAAAAAAAATGTAACTTTGACTAACTATAACGTGGTCGGTCCCCCAGGCACGATGTTCCCGCCGCACTCGTCGGCGCCCGGGTTCGCGCCCGGCGCGCCCGCCGCCTTCCCCGGCGCGCCGCCCGGGTTCAACCCCTCGCAGCCGCCAGGTACCACACCCACTAACCCCAGTACACCTGAACAAATACCATTGTTGACGAACTCCTAGTTAAGACTGGCCGAGCAAAACGCCGAGCGTCCAGTGGCGCCCTCACAACTATTATTATGTTTTCTAATTAACTAAAGAATTTCCTTGAAATCAGACGATAGCTTTTTGTAGTGCAAGTAAAAACACAATTTATGGAATACGTAACAAACTTTAGTAACAATTACCCTTTGAGTAGTCAGCTTAACGGGAAAAGGACCTTTTTCCGTTAAGTTGATAACTCGAAGGTGAATTGTTATTAAACTATGTGATATACCCTATAAGTTGTGTTTTCATTTTTAGTACAAAAACACACCGTCCAGTTTTAAGGAAATACTTTAGTTTATTAGAAAACGCAATAATAGCAATGAGGGCGTACATCCGGCGTACGCTCGGCGCAGTCTTAAAAAAAACATTGATTGCTGTGAATCCTATCAGAACAAAGTGAAATATCTTGTCTCATATGAGGTCAATTGAAATGAAGTTAACGATATTTTAATTGTAAAGTATTTCCATGGTCAAAGAAAAAAAATCCTTGTAAATTCCTGATACTAGCGTAAATTCACCAGTAGTCGGCCTCTGCGTATACTTTATACATATATTTATATATTTCCCACTCTTCGTACTCGTATAAGGTCCACTGCTGGTCTCCGGCTGACCACTGGTGATTTTAACCTACCTAAAACTTGTTGTTTAAAAACGGGAATCGATTGAAAAGACGGATGGCCCATTATTTGTCCCGGCCAGTGTGTTGTTGTAGTTAGAGCTTGTTGTTTGCGTGCAGGCATGAACTTCCCGGGCGGCTGGGGCGGCTGGGGGGGCTGGCCGCCGCCGCTCGTGCAGCCGCCGCCGCGCGCCGCGCTCGC
Organism: Acleris laterana; assembly: GCA_963966035.1. Taxonomy (NCBI): domain Eukaryota; kingdom Metazoa; phylum Arthropoda; class Insecta; order Lepidoptera; family Tortricidae; genus Acleris; species Acleris laterana. The sequence goes on from OZ014464.1 coordinate 8,826,302, forward strand.
GCAGCCAGGTACACGCGCGCGCGCGCGCACACACACACACACACACACACACACACACACACACACACACACACACACACACACACACACAACCATACTGCATACTCATATTCAAACGTCGGATCATGACAGTTCTTTTATAATTATTATAGCATTGTTATCACCATGGTTTCGCACATGAACAATGTCAGTGATTGGGTTTGGTAATCAATTTTTAGTGAATTGAGTCGTTTTCAAAAAATAATAATACCTACATATTTACATACATACATTAAATCACGCCTGTTTCCCAGAGGGGTAGGCAGAGACCACTTCTTTCCACTTGCTACGATCTTGACAAATTTCTTTCGCTTCTTCCACATTCATACATCGAGTCATGCACGCACGTCGGTTTCGGGTACTTAAGATTCGGCCCTTTTCCAGTATTTCACCGATTTGACTCGAAAAAGTACGCCTAGGGCGGCCCCTTCCGACCCGTCCACTCACTATCGATGTGTATATCTCTTTCGTCAATCTTCTTTCATCCATCCTTTCCAAATGACCGAACCATCGAAGCATGCCCTTTTCAATCTTAGTCAATACATCTTGTTTTATTCCACATTTCTCTCTGACTTTTTCATTCCTTACTCTATCAATCAGTTTCACACCACACATACTACGCAAAGAGCGCATTTCAATATTTCAGCGCATTTACACGACTTTTATGCTTGTCCTGCCACACCCAACATTCACTACCATACATCAGGGTAGGGGCCAGCACTCCATTGTGAACAGCCAGTCGGGCTTTTTGTGAAATGCCCTGTCTGCTCACAAAGGAGTACAGGGCCCCATTGATTTGATTCCCCGCATTCACCCTCCTCTCGATATCCTTCTCACACTTACCATCTCTTGTAAACACACTTCCCAGGTACACAAATTCGCTCACTTGTTCTACTAATTCACCATTTATATTAATCACGCACTCAGTCATCTCCTCGTCCTTCTCTATCACCATGACCTTGGTCTTGGCAACATTTACTCTCATCCCCTTTCGCTTAAATCCCTCATTCATCACTGTCATCATCTCCTGCAACTCAAGTACCGATGAGGCAAGTATAACTTGATCATCGGCATATAAGAGGCATTTGATTAGCAACTCTTGCATACGCAAACCCTTATCATACACACATACCATACCATACCTACATATTTAAGGGCTTTAATAAAAACAAAACTTAATTGATTGACTTAGTTATACAAACTGTATGGGTAACTTTCGTTACACAAAGGATGCGATTGTGATTTTGTTTTCAATAAGATTTTATGTACAATATTTTTGAAAACCACCCAATTAATACTTTCATTACCAAGGTCTCTGATTTTCATACAAAATGGATCTGCCTAGCAAGTCGGTGGCAGTCAGTGTTTACCTTTCCAGCGTTTTGGTATGAACTATTACTATAGAGAAAATAATGATATCACTTGGTCACCAACACAATCTCCGACCTTGTTTTGCTCGTAACCATGGTAATAATAATTCTATAATGATTATAAAACAACTATTATCATGGCAACGCTCGTTATAAAACTGCGTAAAGTCGGCGTGAAATCGGCGCGCACGTCTAGTCCGAACCATCAAACCTTCACTTCGGGGGTTAGCCGATGATTCTCCGGTCATTCTGACCAAGCGGATGGACTAAACTGATAAAATACAGAGCGTGTAACCCTCCCTCTTATGTTATATTGTTATATTCCAGTCGCGGCGACTCCGGCGCAGGACTCGGGCTCGGCGGCGGGCGCGGGGCCGACAGGGGGCGCGGGGGACGCGCCCGCGCTGGTGCCGCCCAAGGAGATCACGGTATTCACGGTAACATCTCGCTACTATCTAGCTTTAATATTTTTCATGTCTTATTGTGTTTGTGACAGATGTCAATGGACAAATTTAGTGATGCTGATGATGAGGGCAAAACTAAATGACGCCTAGGGATTGCGTATATCGAGAAACTTAACTATAGAGGCTTTTCCCATATACTAGTAATAGCTCCAAGTTTGGTTTGTAATAAAAAAAATTGAAAGAATGCAAATGAAACAAAAACGCAACATAATTCTGGTCACTCTTTAACTTTTTCTCATCATTGTCATATTGTTTTTACTCCTAACAAATTTTTATTGTTTATTTTAACAATAGTAAATGGGATAGTCATTCTGAAATACACAATAAGGAAAAAAATATGATGATGATGAGTGAAGGTTAAAAAATTGTTTTAAAATAAAGAATATCCAGAATTATGTTGCTATTTTGTTTCATTGCATACTTTCAATAAAATTAAATTTTTACAAACAAAACTTACTGTACTAGTACGAGGGTGCATTGAAAAGTTCTGAGCCTAAGGTTGTATATAATAAAAAAAAAACAAATAAATACTGGCAGGTAAAAGTGCCATATTTAGTCGCCATTATGCACTATCTTTTGTTTTTTTCTTGTCACAATTTTGCATTTTATGCTGGAACTGCTACATAAGGTCACTGATTTTTCAAGTAATGGATAAAATTGAGCACCGTTCTTTCATAAAATATTTGCAAAAGAAGGGGTTAACACCAAAACAAATATTTGAAGATATGAACAAAACATTAGGTCAATCTGCTCCATCGTATGCTACCATAAAAAGATGGGTAGCTGATTTCAAACGTGGCCGGGAGACTGTTCAAGACGAGCCTAGGAGTGGGCGGCCGTTGACGGCTACTACGGATGAAAATGTCAATAAAATATTAGATGCGATAATGAAGGATAGGCGATTGAAGATTGTGGAGATAGCGGAAGCAATGGGTATTTCTTATGAGCGGGGCACAGAACATCATCACCGATGTTCTTGGATTTTCTAAGGTGTCAGCCAGGTGGGTGCCTAGACTGCTTTCAGTCGAGAACAAACGAGTACGTGTTACAATTTCCCAAGATTGTTTGGACATGTTTCAACGTGACCCCGAAGATTTTCTCAATCGTTTTATAACTATGGACGAGACATGGGTCCACCACAGTACACCAGAATCGAAAGAACAATCCAGGCAATGGAAAAGACCAGGTTCACCACCACCCAAAAAAGCCAAGGTCATTTTGTCAGCTAATAAGGTAATGGCCTCGGTTTTCTGGGATTGCAGGGGGGTTATCATGATAGACTATCTCGAAAAGGGCAAAACAATAAATTCAGAGTACTATTGTGCTCTTTTACGTCGTCTGCGAGAGGAAATTAAAATAAAGAGACCTGGAATGCTGTCGAAAAAAAGTATTGTTTCATCAAGACAACGCTCGCGTTCACACTTCGGCGAAATCAATGGCACAAATACATGATTGTGGATTTGAAATGCTGCCGCATCCCCCTTACTCGCCGGATCTAGCTCCTCCCGATTATCATCTCTTCCCAAACCTCAAAAAACACTTGGGAGGACAAAGATTTTCGACTAATATGAAGGTACAAGAAGCAGTAGACTCATATTTTAACGACCTCAGAGATTCTTTTTTTTTTTATGGGATAATGAAGTTGGAGGCGAGGTGGACTAAGTGCATTGACCTTCATGGAGACTATGTCGAAAAATAAAATTGTTATAAAAAGTGAGCCGGTTAGTTTTTTTTACCAGGCTCAGAACTTTTCAATCCACCCTCGTATGTGGGAAAAGCATCGATATAGGCCCGGGTCATTTAATTTTGCTCTGAATTTTCCTATGTCTGTTGATGGTGACGAAATTTATGGAAGACGTTCGGACCGGTTTTTATGCGGAATTCCGAATTAGTAAAAAAATCGAACGGAAAACTACTGTACGGTCACGAGCTTTAATTTGCAACCTATTTCAAGAAAAATATGTTTGAAGTCGTCAATGTCATTAGAGATGTCAAGTCATTTGTAACTTTTAGGTAACTCAACCGAAATTATTGTAGAATGTCAGATTGACTTTGGACCTAAGGTGAGTACACACAACATCACACCTAACTAACCATTAAAGACAGAGCAGAGAAAAAGAAAGAGATGTATATATGTGTATAATGTCAACAACATTCGATTCTAGTGCGACTCTCTTTCATGCAATATTTCAGATTTCTGAAGTGTATAGCCATATGTGTTGCTGTGTGTACCAAATTTAATCTCGTGTGGGGTAGGGTCATTGTCTTAGGACTGCCGAAACGGAATTCCGAGTGTATATGTCCGGTCAGCTAACCTCCCCCCCCCCCCCCCCCTCCCCCCCCCAGGTGATCCCGCCGGAGCTGGCGGCGGCGGCGGCGGAGTGGAGCGCGCACCGCGCCCCCGACGGCCGCCCCTACTACTACCACGCCGCGCGCCACGAGAGCGTCTGGGAGAAGCCCAAGCCCATGAAGGACCTCGAAGGTACACCACACACCACACACCATACACTACCGTCCTCCCTCCCCGGCACTCGTTAGATCATTGTCTGCAAATCATTCCTGAAGCGAATTTGATTTGAGTAAAATCATGTAACAAGTCACTCGCTGTTTCACCATCCTGACAATGACAGGTGACAGGTGACATTTCAGTGTACGTGGCGCAGGGTTAGGTTCGTAAGGACTAGATTACAAAACGTCTAATTGTGTCAATCGTCCTATAGTAGAATGCCCGGGTTAAAGATTGGTATTTTTGACGACGCGCTAGCCTAGTTGGTAGTGACCCTGCCTACGAAGCTAGAGGTCCTGGGTTCAAATTCTGGTAAGGGCAGATATTTGTGTGATGAGCGTATTATTTGTTCCTGAGTCATGGATGATTTATATGTATTTAAGTATATATTTCTCTATACTTCTCTATTTATATCGTTCTCTAGTACCCATAGTACAAGCCTAGAGTTTAGTTTGGGACTACGTCAATTGATGTGACATAGTCCCCTGATATTATTATTATTATTATTACTTAGTTCTATAACGCTTTGTTTTTATACCAAAATTACCCAAATAACAAAATTACCCCAGCAGAACGCTGATAGTAAAACGGCTAGGTACGCAAAGACTTTTTGCTTACTAGGGCATAGTACAACAAAGGCGTTTTGTTTAGTTGGTCGATATGCAACAACGAAGATCTGCTTACATAGTCGATTTGCAATCTAGTCTTTACAAACCTAACCCGTGGCGCAGCTAATATGAATTCCAGTGATGCGTCAGCGTGTTAACTTTGCAATGTATACCGAATTGTATGTATGTATATAAACTCTTTATTGTACAAACAGAAAATAACAAATCAAAAATAAACAGAAACAAAAAAGGTAAGTACTGTCACGGACTTTAATTGCTCAGCCACTTGCCACTGTTCATATTTTAGCCGTGTAACGCAATTTGGTAACGACCAATAAAAACTGAGTTCAGTTTGGACCAATAGTGACTGTTGTTTAAACGTGGTCATAGCAACCCTATCAAACGACCAATAACGACTGTGTTCAGTAGGATAGCTGATTGGGCGTTGTATCACCAATAGTAGCTGTTGTTTACGTAGCCTTAGCAACTAGACAGACGTGCAATTGGTTGCCTTTGGGTGATGTCACTCTGATGTCTGGTTGGTAGAAGGGTCTCAGGTTAGCCAACCGTTAATATTGCATGTCATTTTGTTCTTCTATTATCTTCTATTATACTTATTTCCTTATCTCGATATACGAGTAAAACCGACTGAACCCGATTTAAATTACACGGCTAAAATATGAACAGTGGCAAGTGGCTGATCAATTAAAGTCCGTGACTGTACTAAGGCGAACTTATCCCTATAAGGGATCTCTTCCAGTCACCCACCCACGACACCCACGACATGTCATTGTCAAGATTGTGGAATAGGGGTGTAGACGTACGCCTAAACCGGCTCGTCACTGTAGAAAGATTAATTTTAAAATGTCTATTTGCAGAGCTGCAAGACAAAATAGCTGAAGAGAAGGGGGAGAAACCTGAGAAAAAAGAAAAGGAGGATATTAGAATCGAAGGTGAGCGTTTATACTCTAGCGAAAACACAGCCCAACGGCTAGTAACTTCACACACACATACATACATAAACTCACGCCTTTATTCCCAGAGTGGGGTAGGCAGAGCTACAGAATTTCCAACAACTATAAAAACTTTTTGATAATCCTGTAACCACATTTTGCACACTTAGGCGAAGATGTTTACCAGTGTATTAGTGACAGGTTGCAAGCCCATCGCCTAACAATACTATACGCCTTTATTACCTTAGTCGGCTTTTACGACATCCACGGAAAGATACGGAGTGGCACTATTCTAATCCGGCTACCACACGGGGACTTCACATTGTAAGTCTAACAAAAAGCCCACCTTCGGCAGTCGGGTAAAAACAATTTCGCTTTCCGCCGCTCAGGTTCACTTCTATTTGTCCATTTCGTTAACATTCCCAACTCGTCCACATACCAATCACAAATGGTCCACTTCCTATCTCGTCCATATTCCTAACTCGTCTGCAACCTAACTTAGGACTGTAGGGCTGTTCGATATAATTTCGATCACTCGGTTGTTCACTGTTGGGAATGCGGACGAGATAAAAATGTGGACAAGATGGGAATATGAACGAATTGGGAATGTGGACGAGATGAAAATATGGACGAGATGGTAATGTGGACAAAGTGAACCTAAGCGCTATATCCGCTAACCACGCAAAGGATTTCACCATCTGATATTTTTTCACGGAAGGATTTCATCTTCTTTATCTTTACATATTATAAAACAAAGACGTCTGTCAGTCTGTCTGTATATTCGCTATCCTCCTAAACCACGCAGCAGATTATGATTTATGTAAATAGTTAAAACACTTACACT